>CP144692.1:48930019-49537519 GCA_036885675.1 Vigna mungo | reverse complement strand
ATTCCTATACTCATGACCGACCATTAAGACACTGTCCGGACGGTATGAACATGTAGCTCGGTCGTCCCTAACACCCGGTGTGGTGTAGTAACTGTTTTCCTTATCAGCTGCCACCCGAGGTTAGTCCTCAAACGGTTATTTACTCATATAACCGCGGACCTCCTGTCATTCCCACGCATGAGTGGCCTCCCTCTACCTGAGGAAGCGCCCTCACGGAATATCAGGATCAAGGACAACGCCTGAGTCATTCCCACATTCATACTTTACCACTCATCACAGATTCATGAGACATTCCGCCAGTGGAATTCTCTTACTTAATCAAATTCAACCAACGTTCGTTATTACTTCCAAGTGGTTAGGGTGTTGAGAGGAGTACCAGATACTCAATACCGAATAGTTTCTGACTAAGCGTTTCATAAAACCGAGCACTAGATCTATGACCGAGTGCTTTACATGACCGAACATCCTCTGGATGAATAATAATAACAATGTAAAACCGAACACTTCATAAGTTAAGTGTCAGTCTAATACTGAACACTTGTATGACCGAACGTACAGTTTATGACCGAATGTTCTTAAAATTTGTGTACGGGTATAATACCTAGCACTTTTAATAAACGTCATCAATATAAACCGAACGCTCAGTGTATGACTGAACGTTCTAAATAATTAATATGAGGCTGAATACTTAGTGTATGACCAAGCACTTCAAGACCGAACGTTCAGTATAAGACCCGACGTTCAGTACAATAAAGATAATTAATATAAAACCGAGTACTCAGTTTATGACTAAGTACTTCCAATAAACATTATCAATATAAAAACGAACGTTCAGTGTGAACGAACGCTACTATAATAAACATAATTAACACGAGACTAGGTAATCAGTCTATGACCGAATACGTTAAAGCCGAACACTCAGTATAAGACCGAGCGTTCTGTAATGGATAGATTATTACAACTGAATAAGCAAGTCATTTAAATTTCGATACAATGGTACAAGAACGATCGTTTTAGGGGAAAACCGAACGGTCCTAATGACCTTCGGTCTCAGATTCACATTTTCTCTAAGTTTCATACTTATCATACAATTCATACTACAACATACCATATTCCATTCATAATAAATCAAACAACATACTTTAGATATCAAACATGTATTAAATCAAACACACATTCAAAACATACAGAAAATCAAAATTAAACTTTATAAGTTTCCCTTACCTCTATTCCAGCTAAGCTTCTAAAGTTCTATGCTATGGTTGTCCAAACGTCCCAAAGTGCTCCGCTTGGGAAACCGATCGGTGCAAGTGAAAGAGCTTGGCACCAGGAGTGTTTAATCTGAAAGGAGCAAGGTGATCGGAGATGGAAATGTGGTCAGAATTTTAGAGAGAAGGTGGAGGGTTTTAGAGAGAAGGAGGAGAAAATGAGTTTTCTGGAGTTTGGAGAAGAAGATCGAATGCAGGGAAAATGATGCCAGATTTAAAATCCCAACTTTTATATCACTTCCAAAACCGAACGGTCAAATGCCAAGCTGCCACCTGTTTCCCACTTTCCGAGCTCTATAATTCCTGAGCTGCCACTTGGATTCCACTCCCTCCTTCTCTGCTGCCGCACGGTTCCAAAGGATGGGGAATTAAATGGCTGACAGCTTTGTCTCCCACTAAAGAAGGGAAATAAATGGGATGTGACAACTTTTATGGAAGGTTATTATAATTTTACATACATGAAATAGTTAAAATTATTTAAAATTTATAATGTTTTTTATTCTCTTGAGATATAATAGATGTATTCAAACTAAATTAAAATATTTAACATCTAAATTAAGTGCCATTACTTCTATGTAAACAAAAGAAAATAAAATTAATTTTTATGTATTTGTTCCTACAGTCATTCCTTCTAAGTAAGCACCTGAGAGAAGTTGGATAGAAATAGAGTGAGTGAAGAAATTCATGAAATTGCATTGCAAATACTATATAATAGTATTGACGCGAAAAGAACAGGAGCAGAGATTACCGTGGCATGTTGTGGAAGAAAATCTTCATAAACGTCAACACGTTTCTTTTCATGGGTATGATTCACATGGACTTAGCTATATTGTTCTAATTTACGCTACATTTTACAACATGGTTATTTCACCTTGATTTTATGATTGAAGTGACTTAGTTTCAAATATGTTTGTGCGTCTTCTGGGATCACATATACTGTTACCGACTGCTAACTGTTTGATAAAATGCCCGAAAGAACCTTGACTGCATAAACAACAACTTAATGGGGGATAAATAGTTTTGTACAAATTGGAGTGCTTTAAAAGTGAATTCATATTATGCATTGCTATGCTGAACATTTTTTGCTTTTACTCACTTGAACTGCAGTTTCTAAATTCTTTTGCCAGATAGAGTGCAGCCTATAAAGATAAGAAGTCAATAGAATGCTATTGTTGTGTGCTATATTTAGTTTGGATTATACTTTAAGTTATTATGATCCATCTGCTGAATTGAGAGGTTTAGCTGACTGGGTGTCAGTTATAGAATGTCACTTTTCATCATCTTGCTTTTGATTCAAGGATGAAGCATGTAACTTTGATTAAAGGTCTGGATAGTGTACGATCATTGTTTTCATGTTTAACGCATTGTTCTTAATCTTGTGGTTCAGTCTTCGTCTTGCTGTGAAAACTCTATCTTTTTACTTTTTGAAAAATTGGTGACTAAATTATTGGTGGAAGGACTTTGAAGTCAAGAAATACGAGACTGGGTTATTCTTCAAGTTTTGTGGTGCTGTACTGGAAGGTTTCAGAATCGGAATGTCTTTATTAAAATAAAAAATAAAAGAAGTCGTTTTCCTTTATTTTCTCATTTGTACAAATAGTCTTTTACCTTTTTTTTAGTTAGGCATAAGACTGAGTGCTTCCGTTTTGTGTTAATTTGATTCGTGTTTACAGATATCGTTATCATTCATTAATGGCTCACTTTGTTAATTATATTCAGAGCAACAGAAGGACCCATTGAAGCCTAACCATTATATTCTGTCTCTTAACAGTGTTGCCTGGGCTCACCCTTGCTTTGATGATACATAAATCTTGAAGCATTAGATCTTCAGGTTTTCCTATATATCGGTAAATGCTTGGTGTGTCATGGTCATGTAAAATTACAAATTTAAACCAAAATCTACTTAGCCTCATTGAAAAATGCAAATCAATGCTTGAACTGAAGCAACTTCATGCTGTTGTGATCTCCTTCGGCTTATCTCAAGATGAACCATTTATATCCAAAATTCTTTGGTTTTCTGCTCTATCCAATTCAGGCGACATTAACTATTCCTACAGGGTTTTCTCTCAGCTTTCCAGTCCAACAATTTTTAACTGGAATACAATCATAAGAGGCTACTCAAATAGCAAAATTCCAGTTAATTCCCTGTCCATTTTTCTAAAGATGCTGCGACTTGGGGTTGCACCGGACTACCTTACATACCCATTTATTGTGAAGGCATCAGCCCGCCTTTTAAACCAGGACATTGGAGTATGTGTGCATGCTCATATTATACAAACTGGGCATGAGTCTGACAGATTTATTCAGAATTCTTTGATTCACATGTATGCTTCTTGCGGGAATATTATGTGGGCTCAGAAGGTATTTGACAGTATACAGGGAAAAAATTTGGTTTCATGGAATTCCATGTTGGATGGTTATGCTAATTGTGGAGAAATGGTCACGGCTCAGAAAGTTTTTGACTCTATGTTAGAGAAGGATGTTCGGTCATGGAGCTCTTTGATCAACGGTTATGTTAAGGTCGGGGAATATAGCGAAGCTATGTCTATCTTTGAAAAGATGCGGGCTGCTGGGCCCGAAGCTAATGAAGTTACCATGGTGAGTGTATCATGTGCTTGTGCACACCTAGGTGCTTTAGAGAAGGGAAAAATGATACACAAGCACATAGTGGACTGTGGATTGCCACTGACATTGGTCTTGCAGACTTCTCTTGTGGACATGTACGCCAAATGTGGGGCAATAGAGGAGGCTTTGCTTGTATTCCGTAGGGTCTCTAAGAGTCAAACTGATGTGTTGATTTGGAATGCAATGATTGGAGGTCTCGCGACACATGGGTTAGTAGAAGAATCCCTTAAATTGTTTAAGGAAATGCAAACGGTTGGTATCCAGCCTGATGAGGTCACGTACTTGTGCTTGTTGGCTGCTTGTGCCCATGGAGGTTTAGTTAGGGAAGCATGGCATTTCTTTGAGAATCTTAATAAATGTGGCATGACGCCTACAATCGAGCACTATGCTTGCATGGTAGATGTGTTGGCACGTGCAAATCAGTTAACCACGGCATACCAATTTATTTGTCGAATGCCCATTGAGCCAACAGCTGCCATGTTAGGTGCCCTGCTTAGTGGGTGTATCAACCACAGAAATTTAGCTCTTGCAGAAACAGTAGGCAAGAAGCTTATTGAGCTAGAACCAAATCATGATGGTAGATATATTGGCTTATCTAATGTTTACGCTGTGGACAAACGCTGGGATGATGCCAGAAGCATGAGAGAAGCTATGGATAGAAGAGGGGTGAAAAAATCACCTGGGTTTAGTTTTGTTGAAATATCTGGAGTCCTTCACAGATTCATTGCTCACGATAAAGCGCATCCTGACTCAGAGGAAACTTATTGTATGCTAAATTTTGTTGTCCGTCAAATGAAATGTAGTTGGTACAAAGACAAGGAAAAGTCGCTGAAGGATACATCAATGGGAGATGACTTGTTGACTTGGTTATCTTTTTAGTAGTAGACGGTATTAAAAGTTTGTAGCTATTTACTTTTTTTTGGAAGAATTATCTCAAATGCTCAGTGTTTTTTAGCAAAATGAGAAGTCCTCTAAATTTATGGGTTTAGCAAAATGCCATCACTCACCTGAAGTCATCTTTAAGTGTTCTTGGAGTCAGGAGATTTTTCTGGCCTTAAAATTGAGGAACGCCATTTTTTTTAATCCAAGAAAAAAGAAAGGAAAAGAAAGCCATCTAATATGTAAGTACAACTTGCTAAGTGTAAATTTTGAACTCTAATTACCAGTTAATGAGTGGGAAAAAACTGCATCATTAGATGTATTTCTTTCTTTGTGTGCTGCATTTCCTTTTTTGGTGTGACATTTCGGTACTATTGCAGATACATTCTCAGCTAAAGTTAAAGTGAAATTGATCTTATTGGAGTTGGCTATGTGATTTTGTGTGGTCCTAAAAGGGAATATTAATTGTGTTCTCATATTGTTTTAGCCTAGCTTGAATTTGAGCATCTTTGTTTGGAGATAGGAATAAGCTAGCTATCTTAGGAATATAATTGTTTCTCATAGCCACCCTTGATTGGATAAAAAGATATTTGGTCTTAGTATGCACACACACACACATATACACGAACACACATATAAGGAGTTAAGTGCCATGTCAAAAAACCTCAATCATAATAAAATTTAGAGAATTTTTGTTTTTGATTAGAGATTCAAGTTACCATCCTCCTTATTTTGTTTATCTCATGGTGAGTGACTCATATGTGTGATTCAAAGTTCATTGTTGAAGAAAGTAGAGAATTTTTCTCTTTAACCTTATTATAAAAGTTGAGTCTCAAGTTGCAAATCACTGTACTTGCTTATCTCAGAAAATAAATAAAACAATTATAGTTTCTAACATTTTCGTGAATTATAATCTTGAATATTTTCTTTTCATAGCTTTTGCAAAATCAATATCGCCATTTATTCAAGAATCTTTTCAAAATCTATCCAAGATCCAACCAAGAGTTAACCAAAAGTTATTTTTGTGAAATTTGAGTGAAATTATCCTCGTATCCAAGCAAACCTAGCCAGGGTTTCCATCATGATTGCAACAATTTATGTTAAGTATTCTTGTCTGAAATGAACTTGATGTTCCATGTTCAGATGTTTGCTTGCTGATATTTTGTTTCTACAAGGAAACAAAATCAAGGTGTTTATTATTAAGAAGTTTTACTTTTTGAACGTGTGGTGGTGATTGGTTGAGAGTGAAGTCCAGATATTTATGAGTGGATGCTGTTCCATCTCTCCATATGAAGTTAGAACTCTTGCTTCGCATGTATAAATCCATATAGAATATATATTTGGATTAAACTTCAAGATTAAGCATTCAGTGATTTGCGCACAGGTTAGAGTCTACTACTGACTTGAATAATAGACAGAGTATTCATCCTCAAACTAAAGTTTTTATCTGTTGTTTTGTATAGAGTCTCAAATGCAACTGCTTTTGGTTCCTATAATAACAATACTTTTTTTGTTATTTAGAGAACTCGTGTCCCGCGGAGATTAGAAGACACATTAGCATCAAGTTATTCATTGTCATTGATGACATTGCTATTGACGTTCTACATCTTGATTTGTTTGCGTATCCTTCTGAACATCTTGTCCTTGCTCTTTGCTTTTTCCCCACAGAAGAATATACATACCAGCAATGACCAACGCAGATCCTGCAACACTGTTTATTGCAGACAGAGATACATCAGGTGCAACGGAAAGTAGAAAGGGCGGAAATCACAAAAGAATGAGATAAGAAATCAACCTTCCCAGATAAATTTCTTCCTTTAGTACAGAGAAATCAAGGATGGCCACAAATATCTGTATAAGGGGGGTAAAAGCGGCGGTGAAAACTGGACCACTTTGTTTGACACACCATGACATTGCCACATAGCACAAGCCCGACCCTACCAGTCCCTAAACTCACACAAATTTGAATGTTAAAGGCTTGGACAAGCAGTTAGGATTGCTGAGGTCTACTTGAAATAAAAACCAATGTTTTAATTTGAATTTAGAATTTGCAAAGAAACAGGCTACTTAAAAATAATTTAAAATGATCATGATATTACGAAGAATGTACTTACAGCATATATAATACTTATTATTTCTAGCTTTCCTTTGAGAATCCACGAAGCATTATTTCCCTTGATGATCAGAGTTAATATTGCTGATTGAATGGCAGCGAAGAGTGACAAAATAGCTGTGCAAGAGTATTGACATGGATATTTTTTGCTAATCTTTGCTTGTATGATGAACCATGAAGACCACAGGAGGCAGCTTACAGTCAGAATTATGGAACCTATAATCCACGTTTCTAACTTGGCAGTTGAAGGTACACTTGTAACTTTGTCAGCTATGTATTGAGATTGTGGCTTGATAAGGGGCATACCTTTATAAAGGACCAACAACAAGGCTCCACCAATGCACACAAAAGTTCCCATGACTTTAGCTTTGCCACCCTTGCTTTGCACATTCACCTTCTCTATCCTTGAAAATTTTCAAGCCCAAGGATCAAAATTACTGTTGTTGTGTTCCACAATCATAAAATATTCTTTTGTTTTAACTTACCCAAATGGCACTGCCATAATGAACGTAAATACAGGCACCATGTTGAGGAACGCACACGAGAACGTAGCTGACGTATAATCAAGTCCGAGAAGGAATAGGTTTTGTGGAACTGTTACTCTGAAAAGCATTAATAAGGTATTCAAATCACAAACATTGCGATGCTTGTTACAATTTGTTTTAAAAGTGAGGTTTTGGATGACCATTTTATCTTTATAGTTTCTATTAAATAAATGTGAAAGTGTGTTATGACAGTATTACTCTTTAATATATCTTGAGATTTTGCTAGCTACTAAGCACTTATTATGTTACCATTTAGTTAGCACTTGTTATGTTACTATTTAATTAGACAACATAAACACAGAACCCGAAGCATATGTTTAGTTACAATATTACTTACCCGAGTAGGGCACTGAGGAAAAGCAGAAATATTATGCGAACTTCCACTTTGTGTTTCCTGTAAAAGAAAAAACCAGTTTTTCCTGTTATTTGCATAATTTAGGTAGTTCTACAAGAAACATTGCGTGACTAAAATAAACAAGGTCGGCAATGTTAACCAAAGATGTGTTTAAGGTGACAGAGAATGAAGAATTCAACAATAACTTTTTTTTCTCCTCTAAGTAGAATTATTACGAGAAATGAATTTGGTTCTTGCCTTTCATAGATGCAGGCAATAGGTGCCATGAAGATAAACGAAATTGCCTGTCGATATGTTATAATGGACATGTAATCCATTCCTTCATTAAGAACCTTCTTCAGAAGCAAATTGACAAAAGCCAGAGCCAAGTTAACTAGAATCATGATGGAGACTGGCTTGCACAGTTCACGGCAATGCGTCAACATCATGAAATTTATTTGACGTACTTTGTTGTTTGTAAAGTTTTTGAAGAATGGTGTGATGACGGCTGTTTTCTCCAATATATAGAGGAATTCAACAGCCTCCCAGAACAGGGGGAACAAACATGATGATATATTCCTCACCACATCAACATTCCCCATTCAGTGTTCCAGACTTTATTATTTGCTTGTTTTCAATTTCTAATGGTGGAAATTTACACGTAATGGATGAGATATTCGTTCTTTGTCATTGACTCACCTTATTTTGGGCAAATGAGGAACATATCAGATTTATCACATCAATCTTCTTTCCAGTCAAATTGCCACATTTTACATGTTGATTCCTTTCACAATCCTTTTCCTACAATTTTCTGCTGCTAAGATCAGTAATAAATTAGATCACATGTTGATTATATACATCAATTGACATCAGAATAAGTTTCTTATCTTCTGAATAAGTATAATCCAACATATGGTACCGCCCTTTGAACCGTTACCTTATTATCCTAGTGAATGAGTGGTTGCATTAGAATTTCACTGGTGGTGTAACTTGTAAGCAACATTAGAAAGTTAAGACAGATATGACACTGTCTCCAATTTCTTTTGGTTACTGGGAATCTATTTTTCTGATTTTCTTCACGCGTTACTTATTATATTTATCTGTCTTATTGCAGACAAAAACAAGATGTCAGATCATGGGAAAAGAAAGATAGCAGAAAGGTGTAAGATGCTGTCTTACTGGAATGCAAATTGCAGAATGTGAAAAGAGGTTTGTGGTGTATCTTTTTGCTTTCATAGATCAATATATCATTTATTAGAGACATTCTTATTCAAGTCAAGTAGAATCACTGTGAAAAATAAAGCTTTTTGTGAATATTTAATTTAACTAAACATATAGAATTCGAGACCACGAGAAAGTTAAAATAACATTATGTGAATTGATTCCCATGTTCAGTTATTTGTATTGTATTATAGTATAGTATAGTTTTGTCACATCATAGCTAAATTATAATGGTAGACCTCTTGGAGCTTAATATTCTGGAAATACTATTTTCTCACAGTCTTTAGCACGATTACATCTCGGTAACAATTTGGTGGGAGGAAAATATTGGAATTCGGTAAAAACATAATGTGACTTGCTTTTCGAAAAGAACAAAGAAGAAAATTCTGAAGTCGGATATTTCCTAGATGTAGGAATTGACATTTCATCATGAAAATGAAGGAACATAATAGCACGTTTCCACCAAAACAGTTCACAATGCAGTGGTTTTGATCAAATGAACAAAGAATAGATGCTTTGTGTTATTTCATTCACTCCTACATCCACTCTTGTTTTCAATTTATTATACTCATATATAATCTTTTGTTTTCGAATTAAAATTATTTTATTTCCTGTATTTTATAAAGTATTCTTTTAAAGATAGTTAAAATTTGGTTTAATGTCTCCATAGATCTCTATTTTCGTACAGAATTTTAAATAGGTCCCTTTCTTTTTCGACGTCTCAATTCAGTCCTTATTTTTGTAAAATTGAATCAAATAGGATCTTTCCGTCAAATTGAGATGACATCATTAGGAAGGGTATGCTGACAATGTAATTTTTTTATTACGTGGCATTAAAAACGTGACTGAATTGTATTTTTTTATTCTTGAATTGAAAAATGAAATATACAAAATATACTTCATTTTTTAATTTAAAAATTAAAAAAATATAATTCAGTCACATTTTCAATGCCACGTAATAAAAAACTACACGGCGGCGTCATCTCAATTTTGATGGAAAGACCCTATTTGATTCCATTTTTAAAAAATAAAGACTTGATTGAGACGCCGAAAAAGAAAGAAACCTATTTTAGATTCTTGACAAAAATAAATACCTATTAAAATATTAAACCTTAAAATTTTGTTTGGGATATATCCTTGGATAATTTTTTGGCCACCACACACGAACTTTATATCCGGATATTATATACATATTTTTTCTGATATCTGTATATAATATCTGATTTATATATGAACTTAAATCCGTATATAATATTTCGTATATAATTTCATTATTTCTTGTAGTGTTTGAAGATTAGATGCAGAGGGAGCAACCAAAGAAGACACCACAGGTTTCTTAACCTCTCAACCCGGCCCAACATAAAGCCCAATCTAAAGGGTATTTCTGGATTAAAAAGAATTATTTAAGTAATGAAACCGTAAACACGGATCTAATCGAAGTGAATGGGGGAAATGAAGAGAGTGGATTACAGGAGAACACGAGGGCAGCTGCGGCTCCGAGGAAGCCGAAAAACGGTGTCGTTTCATCACCGCTGAAACCAGCCATGATCGTTGATAGATCTGCAACGACGTCGAATAGATCTGAGAAATTCAAATTCTCGGGAGAGACTGATCTCTGAGGGTCGCGATGATTCTGTTGCCGTGATGAAAACGTGGGATTTCCACGTCTATTCCCTTTATAATCACACGTTTTGTACCCGACTTCAATCTCCGTTCGAGCGGGTCAAATAACCCGTTTCTATACTGTTAATTCAATGGGCCTCCAACTAGATCCAGGCCCAATCCCAATACTTGTGAAAGTTTAACATTTTTTTATGTATTATCATCTTCAAACGTATCTGATTTGTTTTAATTAAAATTACCAATTAATATTTCATTATATTTTTAATCATCACACTATCTATACTTTTCATTTTAATTTTTTAACAAATAGCTGCTATATACAAATATTACACTTCTTAAAAAAATAACTCAACCCTAAAAACGAAAGCCATATATACACTCTTTTTATATTATTTTATATTCACCATCATGTTCAGTAATTCTTTATAGGAAACACTTGTCACGTATTTAATTTAAAGTAACTTGACAATATTAACTTGTTCTTAAGCATTTATCTCTTAAGAGTTCTTTTATTGAACTCAATAAACACTTGTTGTATTATTTGCATATGTTTCTAAGATAACATTTATGTCAATCGACGAGTTTCCTTTTCTTTTAGTTAAAACCATCTTACTTTTCGTAGATATTATAAATATTTATTTTCGAAAAATATAAATTGGTCTTACAGTGTACATCATTTGTTTTTATATAGTTGAATGAATAATGATATTTAAATAATATTTTTTTATAACATTTGAATATCATCTAGGTATCATTTTGTGATTGGTTCATGATGATATTTATGATAATTATTATTGATTATAGAGTAATTTTGAACTAATAATAAAATAACACGTAAATATATCATACAAAAATTTTGACAAATACTTTAAATCAAGTTTTTACCGTACTTATTATGGACCCGTATTAAAATTGACTTACCAGTTTTAATATATTTCGATATTTTTATAAAAACCTATTTACAATAAAATTATAGAAGTTGTTTATAGTTAATTTTATAATAATAAATAATAATAATAGTTTTATCATCATAAAAAAAGTAAGTGAATACATATATACGTAATGTATTTGTTTTCTTTATAAAAAAAAAGAGTATAAAACAACATAAGTATGTAACATGTATTCAGAGTCTTCCATATGAGAAAACCCAAGTTAAAATTTTTAAAATATAATTAAATCACTTATTAACTCTGAGAATTTATATAAAACAAAAATTATAATCATTCTATTCTAAGAATACCTTCAATATTTTTATTGCTTTCAACTCTCCTACTACATTATCCCTTACTTACGAATGCAACCATAGAAAAAAGAGAAACACAGACAAACAATAAAAAAATAGCAAGTTAGTGATATTTTCAAAAATCAAACGTATGAATTTATAAAATACGTAATTTACTAACAACTAAAGTTCTTCATGTACTCTCATTCATATTGAGTCACACTATATATTGTAGAATCCAATCATATTTATTTTAGATTCAATTTTAAAATACATACGCATTAATTGAATTAAAATATATACATATACATATATATATATATATATATAGTCGTCTATTTGTCATGTACATGATGACCAAAAATAAATTTCAGTTGAGGTTCATCATGTCTAATAATCTCTACTGATAAAGTTTTAATTATATTAAAAATGAGAATATATAATTTCATATAAAATAATAAATTGATTATTTTACATAGTAACCGTTTGTATCAAATGGTTATATTTAAAAATTATATTTTTAAATCATGTATTATTATTTTTTTACGTATGTAGTAAATTTTAAATTGTAATTATTATTGATTACACAGAAGATAAAAATATAAAACCAATGAATAAATACGAAGATTAAGTTTTGCCAAGAGTCTAAAGATGAATGGTCGGATGCAAATAATTAAAATACAATAATTTAAATTTTTAAAAACAAATCTTCAAGTAATACTGTGTGTGGTAAAAAAAAAAAAACATTTCATATTTTTTCTTACATTAATTTTCCACCAAATATATCTCTCCAATTTAAAAGTAGAAAAATTAGGTTGATAATTCCCCGTGACTTGTAAGCTCGACCAGTAATTGAAAAAAAGAAATACGACATTAGACACCTAGTAAGATGATAAAATGAGATAAAGAAAATACATATTACAATGTGATAAAAGATGGTATACATTAATTTTAGAAAATAAAATGAGTGTTTAAATATTATTGTTTAGGAGAAATTATTTAATATCTTTTATCAATTTTTGAAATCTATCTCCCCAAGAATCATACACCTTCACCTGGGTGCCTCACATAAAAGCTTGAATATATCAAGTTGTGTCTGGAAGTGGAGTATCACTTCAACATGGGGAAATGGTATAAATAAAACAATATTTACTTTCATTGCATGAATAGTCAGGATGCCGAGTGGTCTAAGGCGCCAGACTCAAGTTCTGATGCATTGGGGGCATCTATTCCACATAAATGACACCTTCTTCAGGATCTTCCCCATCCCAATCATCATCATCCTTATTTGTTGATGAATTTAACTGCTCCTTGTTTTGACTCCCTGAACTCTTCTTATTCTTTATTTTATCTAATATTGCAATCACCTGAAAATTACAGCGTTGTGGATGCATCAGATTAGCTAAAACTCACAGGAAATCCAATATAAGAGTGGCCACTTACAATTTGCTGAGAAAAAAAGAATGACTTTCACACATGAAAGCACGAACTACGAAAGGATGCCTCATTGGTGAAACAAAAAATGTAGATTTAGGGTCCAAGGAACACCCCCGTCCCCCAAATCAAAAATCCAAAATATGATGTACCAGTTTATGCACACTTCAGATTGCTGTATAAACCATGCAAAGTAAAGCGAATAAAAACAATCAGATACGGCTTCAAAGGGCAAGCACAAGGCCTTTGGTTTTGAATTATTCACGGACCAATAAACAACCTTAACGGAACTAAGAAAAAGGTGGACAAGGAAAACTAAAGTATCTTGCAACTGTACAGTAACAAACACACAAGTAAGCACGCATACCCTGCTTCCTTTCTCAAAAGAATCATCCTCAATAAAGCGTATCTCAGGAGTTAAGCGCAACTTCATACGCTTCCCCAATTCACTGGGAACATATTTAGCCTTTGACTTCAAGCCGGCAATGGCTACTTCTCTCCCTCTTTCATCCCTAAAAACAGAGACAAAAACCTTAACCACCTACATATGATGTTTGGCGAGTAAGGAAAGCATTTAATAACGGTTAAGGAATTGAAGAGAGAGGGACAGAGAAAGGAAAGATACCTGGAGATCACCGGAGACTTGGACATCGGTGACGGTGCTGAGGGAAGATAGGTAACGGTCGGCTCCTAAGGAAGTTTCGGGAAGAATAGCATACTGCAACACTTTGTCGGTGAGGAGCATATCAGAGAGCTCTCTCCTTATTTGCTTGGCCACCATTTGGACTCTTCTGGGATTGGCCATGCACCTTATTCTGGAACCAACCACCGCCTTCCCTCTCACAATTCGCATTGGGGTCACCCTCACCGTCACTGTACCTGCGCTTGCGCCTGGGAAGTGATGGCGCCAAGGATAAGGATTCGGACAGGGACATGATGCAACTACTGCGGGGTGAAACATTGCTATCACTGCAATACTCTTTCACTACAAGAAAAAATTGAATTACATACAGCCAAAATCCGTATATAAAGCCTAAAATCCATATATAACACTTGGTTATATACGGCTTATATATGGACAAAAATCCGTATATAAAACTGTTGTAAGTAAATTATATACAGATATATCTGTATATAATTTATATACGGATTTTTCCGTACATAATTTAATACAAATTTTTCCATATATAATTTATATACGGATTTTTTTGTATATAATTTATATACAGATATATCCGTATATAAAAATATAATTATATACAAAAAAATCTGTATATAATTAAAAAAATAATTACATACGGAAAAATCCATATGTAATTTCATGGTTTTATAAAAAAAAAAATATTTAAATTTTTATTTCTTTAGCAGCCCATAAACTAACATCAACCAATAGCTTACACATGTCAGATTCAGTATTCTTTAAAAGCAATAAAATCGTCATAATCATTGAATTTTTATATAAAATGAGGATAAATGTGAGTATAAGCATCTATGAAATACACATAAAAAAACAATGAAAATGTGTCTTTATATAATTAAAAATAACTATCAAATTTCTAACAATGATATTTATCAGGAAAAGAGTGTCGAGATACAAGTGTGGCGATGACTTTGCATGTTGAAAGAGCATCATTGATGGGAGAGGCCATTTTAACCGTAAACAAAGCACCACCAAATGATTAAATATATAATAAATATGTGACTGATAATACCTGACTATGATAAATTAATTCATAATGACTTATAACTGAATCCAATTGAAATATTCAATAATAACATTTTTAACTATTATATCTCTCGTAATGCCTATTAGTTAAAAAAAAATGGAAAAACAGGTTATTTTATAAAATATAAAAAATTTACAATATATAAAATATCATAATAACTGTAGTTTATATAATAAATAAAAAAAGAATTGTCTAAATTTTTCCTTAGTTAGGAAAATTTTTGCTAATTTAAAGTTATCAATGAAGTACACCATTAAATAAAAATATTCATAAATAATTTAATGATTAAAATAGACAATACAGTATAAAGTAAGTAAATAGGAATAAAAGTTTTTTATGATTCAGAGTAAATTTAATAGTGAAAATAATGTATAAATTTTACATGGTGAAATTCATTTTATTTGTATTATTTTTTTAAGTGTTTAAGAAATTTTTTTATCCATATAAATCTTAATTCTTTCTAACCATTGAACTTGAGGATTAATTACTGTTACCACTTAATCAATAATTTTAACTTCCAAAATCTTGTAATTTTATCTTTTTATGTTGACCATACACTTGGCTTAAATATTTAAAAGATAGTTTTATCACTTACTATAATTTTATCAATCTCAAACAACATATTTATACCAAAAAATGATAATCCTATGAAGACATGAAGTAATTACTGGTACCTTTTTCTCTGTTCTTGTTCCTATGTTATGTACTAGAGAATCTTTTGGTTGAATTCCCTCTGGTATGGCATTAATAGCTTTCACCTGAAATCTTTGTAATTCCAAGAAAAAAGAAAGTTAAATCTCATAGTAGTTGATATGAAAGTTTAATTTCATATGATTTTACAATAATAACTAATATTAATGGAAAAGTTAAAATTTTAAAGTATTCAAGGATTTTTTTTTTCTTTTGTAAAAAAATTAACATAATGGGTTTTAACTTTGCTGGCATAAGGAAGCAGTAGATGCCCAATTTAAACGAGACTTAAATAGCTTCAGAACTCACTATTTCTTAACTTCAGTTGGTAAAATATTGGTGTCATGTTCCCAGTCTTTTTCCAATAAACATTTCATGAAAACAACTATATAAGAAATTAAACAGAATACAACTCTGTTATTACAAGTTATATAAAAGCATATTGAAAAATCAATTCTATATTTCTATTAATAAATATAGAAATTATATATTTTTGTGCTTGGTTTTTTATTTTAAGTTGTTTATTCAGATTACCCTTTAACCAGTTGTTTTATATCAATTAAGTAATTGAAAAATGTGTAACAGCAGGGTCTAGGTTTTCTAGTTGGTTATCACACCAGTCTCACACACTAGAGGTCCCCATTTCGAACCTGGGTTTAGACAATCTAATTAATTTAACTTTTACAGTTTGGAATGAAGAAGAAAAAGTGATGACTTAACATTTCAAGGTCTCAAATTTAAAGGGTTGCAGTTGGAACATATTTTAAGTATAGGAATGGTGGTAGGGACAATGGTAGGAACAAGCATGGAGTGCTACTTGATGCAAATGAGACAGAGGCAGAGGAAGTGATACACTAATCTTGGCCAAGGTTTTATATTTTCATCTTAAACACTACCATACCCAAAATTCACTATGTTTATGAGTACACTACCAATAGGAATGCAACCAAAATGACACAGAAAACAATTACCCGTAGTATATTCAAACAACAATGCAGATAAGCTAAGCACGAACATGGTATACTAAATTCCACATAACACTAACCATAAAAAAACACAAGCAATAGAACCACACTCTGTAATGAAATTGGCAAAAACAAGAGAAATGTTTTAATCAAAGACTTAACACTCACATATAAATTCCCTCAGAAAATTCCCCTTTACTCCATCACCACTCACACAAGACAAGAGGCCCAGACAAAAATAAGGTATATGAGATAGACAACTTCAAGTGTTTCCTTCTAGTCCAAGAGGAGAAAACAATTATATTGTAAGACAACAAAAGCATCTATAATTGGTATAACTACAAGTAAATGTTTGCTTAAATCCTGAAATATCAGCCAAAACCAATACAATCATAAACGATATGATATACATTCCATTTCAGAAATCATTAAAGGAAGCCTTCAATCTACCTTCTTCATCACACGAATTATTGAATTTAATATGCAATTACTCGTACAATCAATCCAAACAACAAAAAAGAAAGAAAACGTTATATCGATAACTGAAGCATGTGCACACCCATGCATAATATTTCTATGCAGTAAATAGTTAGAACAAATTTCTAGTTTCGCCATCCAGAAATTTATTAGTCAACCACGTACTCATTAGTTTAGTGGACAAATATAGGACTTAGCTGTGCCATTGTAGAATAGAAATTATTGGTAGGTCTGGGCTATGATGAGGCCATGCTTGATTTATTGGGGGTTTAAACTATGTTTGTAGACTATAACCAGCCCGAACTCCTAATTAAGTGTTTGCTAACCATTTTTTATTAGGAAAAACACAAAGAGGTCAGCATGAATATCAATTAATTGTGATGGTCGTGTTTCGAAAATGATTTAGATCCTCTCCTCTTTGAAGTTACACAAAGGATCCTCTGCAACAATCTTTACCATTTATTAATCTAACAGTTAAAATAAAAATTAAAAAAAACAAAGTAACAAGCTTATACGAAAACTAAAACAGCAACAGTATATACGATTCATAGTTGTTCAACTGAACTTACATATTGGATATACCATAAAGGCAGAACAAAGACAGATAAACGCACATACTGACAATCTTCTTAAACTGCCAAACACGAGCCTCAATTGATGTTTCCTAACACTCCAACCACGGCTTGCGAGACCAACTACAAATGTGTCAAATAAAACAAAAAAAAAATAAGATTAGGGTTCGCCATTTTCACCATTTAACGATTTCATTGATTACTAAGCATTAGAATTAGGGTTTACTTACCAGATGAAGATACTCGTCCAGTGTTCAACTGACCAACCGAACAAGGAGATTGCTTGGTGAACGCGGTAGACAAAGAGGAGACACAAGCAAAGCACGACAGAGGTGTATGGAGAGAGGGACGGGGAGAGCGAAGACGACTCGAGGGACGACGACAGCTCCAGAGATCGAGAAACTACTCGAGGGATCGAGAGAGATATCTCGAGGGTTGAAGAGAGATAGCTCGAGGGTTCGAGAGGGACAGCAAAGCGTGAGGGAATGATAGGTTTCAACTTCTAATTAATAAAAAATATATTTTTTTAAAAAAATATTGTTGAAATCCGTATATAATATATTTCATTCTACTTAGATACGGTTAATGGGAATTATATATATTATTGGTAATCATCCGTCATTTACATGACAACATAGTTTGATTTTACTTTGCCATTATCATATATATTATTTGTTTATTTTCCTTTCAAAATAATCTGTGACAATATTGAGGTAAAAAAAATTGATAAAAAGTTTAGTACAAGTTTTTTCTTCAAACTACAGAGTTTAAAACTAATTTCAAATTTGAATAATTAAAAACAAACTTATACACCTATCAAGAATTAAATACATTTAAAACTATTAAATATCTTATTGCATAAATATATATTTTGGTGGTAGAAATCAGATCTATATGTCTTAGTATGAAGCCATTAAAATATTATTTAAAAACCGCAAATATAATTTTTCTGAAATGTAATAATATTTTAGTTTTGAGTTGTCACTTTAAAGTATTTTTTTATCAACTTGATCGAATTTTGAAGTGATTTGGATCAAGTACATTCCGCGCATTATTTATTTATTTGTTTCAGAGGGTTGAAATGAAATATTATTTGAAAGTTGTTTCAAGGAGGGATAAATAATATAATTTTTTTTTTCTTATTTAAAAAATTGTTTTATTCTTAATTAAATATATATTTATTGTCATTATATTATATGAATGTTAAATAAAATATTTTCATCTACAAGTTATACGTGAAATATTTACTATTTGACAAATAAAATTTTACAACCTATAATATAACTTTCACTCATATTTAATAGATATTAATTTCATAAATTACAGAGATGAAATATAGAAAATTAATTTTAAAAAACATACTTAACCATGATTTTAATATGGACATTATTGTGCACTTTTATTTTATCTACACTTGTTATATACTTTTTTTTTCTTTTCTTTCTATCTCTTTCTTCTTATCATATAATCTATAAATCTGTCATTTTCACTCCCTCTAAGTATATATGTACGTAAATCGTTTTTTCAAATATATTAGGTTGTCCTAATGCTTTTCTTCAAAATAAAAATAAAAATACAAGGCTCTTTTATTTCCAAACATTCATTATATATTTTTTTTTCTGAGTTTGAATCCTCTTTGAGCTCTTTGTCAAGTTTTTTGACTGTGCTTCAATGCATCATATTCGCTTTTATCCACAGTTACTTCGTAATAATCAAATAATGGTTGAGATCTTGCATGGCAACAGTTATCTTCATCAGTTGTTTATATATGCTATTGAAGTTAAACAGAGTTGTTTAGCCAAAAACAGTGACCCAACAAATGATATGACAAAGTTCATTGTCACTTCAAAAAATTGAATGAAACAATTAATTAAAAAATGTTTTAACTATTAATATTTCAAGTTAATTTTAGGATTTACAAAATTAATTATAAAATTGATTGTAATAACATTAGCATAAGATTGATTTTTTTTTTTAATAACAGTTCAAACCATTTTGACAGTTTTTAAAAAAAAAAAAGGACAAAAGTGAAAGGTGGCCTTAAATATAGGAAAATTAGTGTGACTTCAGCACCATTGATTAATCTTAAAGAGAAGTAGAAACAGTATATGGACAAAGCAATTGAACATCAAAACTCTGAAACTCAAGCATAGCAATGCACTATTTAAAGAAGCATGTAACTGTATGTCCATGAAAATTCAAAACCATCAACACCTGCCCCTATACTCATTGTATTCATCTTATTCAGATTCAAATCACGTTCCAGAAAAAAACTGTAAGTCAACCACTAAGCATACTGTTATTAAAACCAAAAGTTTCTGAAAAAGTGAGTAATATTTTTGGGATTTTTTCATATTACTGTTTCTGTATGTTTTTTTTTTTCAAAAAATTTATCATCTAAAAATAATCGTAACCAATTTTAAAATTATTTTTATGAAATGAAATTGATAGTGTAAATGAGATTTCATTATAAGTTTGGTGAGTTTATTCACCAAAAAGAGTACATAGCATTGAGCTATAAGGATTTATGACAGTTAACAAGCAAGGAATAATTCTAATACAAAACAGAAAATGAGAAGTTAACTCATGACATCAAATGATTCACATTTAAAATAAACACTACTAGTAAGGTAAGTTTTCTCCCTGCTATTTTTAATTTCAATGAACTTCAAAGAAATTAGATACACTAAAACTTGTCTCATCAAATATGGTGGCAAATTGGTTAGGCTACATCATATATCAACTCTATTTATTCTTGGTGAAATCGAAATATGCATCAAATCCTTTCAGCTACCATAAAGGCCATCATTTTGACAGGATATAAATAACATAACACAATATACTACAAGTTCCTGCAAAATTATTTAATCTTAAACAGGAGTAAGCAATAGTCAAAGTAACTGAACATCCAAACCCTGAAACTCAAGCACAACAAGGTCCAATATTTAAAAGCATAGGGATGTATTACACATGAATGTCATAATCATCAAGGGTCATAAAATTGACTTCCACAACAATCATTCATCACCCCCATGATGACGGCTCCTTCTCTTTTCTGATTTGTTGACATGCCTGCCCTTCCTCGAATCAATATGACCACTTGAATCAGTTTCAGAAGATGATGAGGCTCTTTTGCTCTTTCGCTTGTGCCTTACAATGGAATCTTCAGATGAATCAGAATCTGATAGATGGCTTCTCCTTCTTCTTTTCTCCTTCCTACTCTTCCTTTGCCTGCGTCTATACTCATCATCTTCATCTGATGACTTCTCCCTCTTCCTCCTGTGTTCCCTTCTTCTCTTCCTTCTCCTTCTCCCCTTCTCTTCATCCGAATCATCTGAATCACTAACTTTTCTCTTAGAACTCCTCTTCTTCGACCTACCTCTCTTTCTCCTCTGGTCAGAATCTTTGTCTGATCCATCACCATCTGAATTCCCCTTCTTATTGGAAGAACTTCTCTTCCTACTGATTTTCTTCCCAGACCTTTCAGCGATAATTCTCTCAATCTCCGAGTCAATCTCAGAATCTGAACTATCACTGTCCTCCTCCTCTTCCGAGCTCTCAACATTACTTCTCCTATCCAGTTTCTCAACCTTCAACTTTTTATCCAGCCCAACCAACCCTACAGGCTGCATTGCATCAGGATCCTTCTCTTCATTGTCATCCTTGATTTTCACATAGTTCTTGCACTGAAACTTAAGGTGTCCAACACGGCCACATTTCTTGCAGGCCCCACGAGATACATCCACATCGGCATTTGTTATCTTAGCAAGCTGTAGAAGACCTTGAAAGCTAGCATATGCATTCTCAGCATCAGGTTCTGCATTAGGCAGATTTTGTGAAGAGTCCTTCTTGTCTTCCTTGTTGGGTGCATAAGGGTCATAGCCAATGGCACTCTGCCATATGCCATGGGTTTGAAGAGCTGCACTGCTGTGAACCCTATTGTTCGCTGGCATGCGAACCCTTCCTGCTGTAGCCGGCATCTTGATGTTTAAGATTCAATCTTTCTCCTGAGAAGAGGAAAACACAACTTCATTATCAGATGCAGAAAAGGGGGGGAAGGGAGGGGAGGGGAGGGGGGGATTCTATCTTTCCGAAGGAAGGTCTAGGACCTAGCAGGTGGCGAGTCTATTTTCTGTTTTAATGTGTTAAGATCCCTTATTTAAGGTAAAACAACATATATACCCCTTCAAGAGAAAAGAATCCTAACACAGGTCAAAAAAGACAGATTAGTTGCTAATACATTTATCTTATTTCCCTATAATCAGAGTTACAATGGATCACCACATATATTATATTAACCTGCTATTACATAAAATTGTTCTTTTATCCAAATTCAAGATATCACGCAATCCACAATTCTTTCATTATAGTAACTATAAAAGGACCAGATCACTGTGGTCCATAATCTGAAATAGACTACAACGTGCAAACATGCATACTACAAACAATGAATTCTTATTCACATAAAGAGATCCAGCCATCACAGTGATGCTCAGTTACTTGTCCCAATAGGATAAAAGGTCCAAAAGGCAAGGATCATAGCCACTTATAAGTATTACCAGACTGTAAAACAACAATCAATACAATAACCTTGACAAAAGCCTCCATCACATAAACCTAATATCACAAGGAACCGTTGAAGCATGCCATAAAATCAGCCAAAACTACCATTGGAAGAACCATGGAGTGTGATATCTGTGTCCTAAATACACTGTAGTTGAAAATATTGTTGGTGAACGCTAAACCTAAGCCTTCTTCACCCAGATAGGATATGACGGTTCAGTTCCGAGAAAACCACCCATTAATCAGTTCTAATTTTTTAGAAACCAAACCCAGCTCTAAAATTTTACAGTCTATATCCTTTGATTGAATATAGAACGTGCATATTCCATCTCTACATGCTTGGTTAGCATCTTAAAACATCCAAATCTCAACAATTTGTACAGGCTTCAAATCCCAAGGGACCAAAACAAAACTCATCAATCCATGACGCAGAAAGCAGGAAAATATTGGGTTACACAATTCAGCGATCAACCCGTGCTCAACCAAAGATCCGAATCAACTAGACAAAAACCATCAAACCCAAAAACAACCCTGATCCCTTCCTCACCAGCAAAAGAAAAGAAAATAGAAAGATTTCCACGCATACATTCATTCATTGGCTTAGCACGAGTGATCTATATTTTCACAATTTCCATCAAATATATAGCATCCCTCATAAAAAAAAGCATATAATTCCCGGAGTCGGCCCTATTCATCAGAAACCGGCATGGAACAGTGAAAGAGAGAAGGAAACATCGTCAACTAAAACAAGATGTTGAGGCTATTCAGCAAACACCAAATAGAACATGAAAAAACAATCAAAGAGAAAATAAAGAAACTGAGAAGAATCGCTTGCTTACCCTGAATCGTGTGACCGCGGAGAACACAATGATTTGATAAGAAAAGGAATTGGAATTAAATTGTTGAGAGATAGGGTTTGTGAGAGAAAGAATTTGGGATTTTTTTTTTTGGCGATACGAATCCTTTAAATAGTGTAGAGAGGAGACCGCATAAGAGGTTCAAAGAAAGGGTAAAAATATAAAAAGAAAGGATAAATAAGACAACAATTTCATAAATAAGAGAAAAGAAAATTAATCTGATTAAATACTTGGTTCGGTATAATAATATTCAATGTTTTCAATTTTTGTTGTAAGAATAATTATATTTTTCTTGTGTTTTCTTTTATAGATTTATTTTTTATATTTTTTACTATTTTAAAGCTTATTATATTATTAGATTTTTTCACTGATATAATATTTTTTTTTCTACATTTTATCATTGTTGTTTATAGTGGTTATTACTGCTATCTTATTTACTTTGATATTTACTTGAAAATGGGAAATAACAAACTGATCAATTAAAATTTACATTATTACACTTTTATTATTATTTTAAAAAATGTATGATATTTTATGATTTATTGAAAATTTTATTTAACTAATTTTTTCTATTACATGTAAATGGAGTTTTAAGATAATCTTAAGACTATATGTCATCTTTACTGTGTAATATTTTTATTTTGTAACATTTCTATTCTAGTACTTTTCGGAATAATATCAAATTACTATGGATGAATTAAATTAGGATTATTCCTATTTTGTGTATTCATTATTAGTGTAATTTTATTTTTTACAAACATTTTAATATTGTAATATTAACATGATAAGTGTTAGATTTTTATAAATATTAATCATCCTTATAAATTTTTTAAGCCAGGTTACAATAAGTTGATCTTGTCGTTTCTGATAATCATACGTTACAATGTTATTTTTATTTAAATACGAGTGCTCCGTAACAAAAGAAAAAAAAAAGATAACAATGTTTCAAAATAATACGTAAACTTTGTAAGGGTGTAAATATGAATGTCACAGAAGATTTAGTAATCTAACATAATATTTATATTACCTCTGATTGCATTCTCCAGAATACAATTAAATGGCATTTAAGAGTTGGTAATAGAAAACATGAACATCTAAAGATACAACAAAATATGGAAACGTTGTTCCAGTCACGAATGAGCTAATGACCCAAAATTTATTATTCCACCTCCTCCTCCTCCTTCATTGTTAAGGGAATATCTAATTACATCCTGTAAATTGAACAGTAATCAATTTGAAGAATGATAACTGAATCAAGAGCCTAAAAAACATAATCAGAATGGCACAGTACACAAGAAATAATCTAACAATGTACTCGGTAAATGCAAGTATACAGTCCATTTCAAAGGGCCTGAAGGTTGGAATTACTAACCTTGCTTTTTCCAATTTTGTTACCACATCTTGCATAGCATATATTGCCATCTTTTTCACCTGCTTCAAAAGCTGTTGACATGACAATGCAAAGTTCATTTCTTGGATGCATTTGAAAAAATTAATAGAATTAATCATATTTGCTAGTCATGTGTTTGGTTCTGAAGCAAATAACTGGCAGAAACGAATCAACAGAAATAGTTTGACATACCTCCAATTTATCTTCAGCAGACCCATGGCTTATGGGAAGTTTACGAAATTCCTCTGTTAAACGAAAGCACTCCCCAACATTTTCAGGAGAAACAAAATCCAATGCAACCTTAATACATGACTGCAAAAGAAAGACACATCATGCATTTACAGAGAACATTTAAATATTACTTTGAATAAAACTTATGAACAACAAAAAGCAAACTGATCGGAAGGGGACTAGAAAACACAACTAATTCAAACCTCAATGTTGCTATTGTATTAAATATCTAAAAGAAAAAGTATGAATTACGACGAAATAATACAACCAAACTTTGATGTATCAACCGTTTTATTACCTTCACAGACTTGCTTGCTTTGCCAATCATGGATATGGGATTAATATCAACGAAACAATGAAATAATGTTTATTAATATCAATCACACCCATCAATTACAGTCTCAAACTCTTTTATTTGTAACAATTCATTTCTCAAAAATAAGGAAACAAAATATGTCTAAACAAATAGGAAAATTCTAAAGGTATCATCTCAATCGATAAGAAGATATATTTGTATACCAACTACTATTTACAACTACTATTTATATGATGTCGGAGTCCAGCTTGCAAAACACCCAAGACTTTAGGTAAACTCTTGAATTTAACAACCTTCACAGCAACAATGAAGATAAAACAAAGATACCCTGAATGTTCATTTTACCTTCAGATTTCTGACTTGGTGAGGACAGCCAGCTGGAATGAAAACAGCATCTCCAAGCTTCTGAACGAATGTCCAGGGCTCAATTCCTACAAGATACATAGCAGTGAATTTGGAGAGGAACAATTCAGACTTCTACCCAAAATCAAAATACGAAAATTGGGTTACTAACCATACTCCTCCTTAAGCTTCCTCTTATGCTCCACGGTCAAATAGAATGTCTGGTCATGGATGGGGTGAATAACCTTCAATACCGGAGGATATGATCAGTTCAAGAAAAAATAAAGTCAAATGAGTAAGTGAGGTAATCACAGCACATGCATTGTCTATATACAACAGATATTGTCCGCCAAAATACTTTAAAATAATTATTCACAACCATCAGTCACCCAATCCATAATGACATGTATTTAATGAAAATTTTACTACAAGAAAAAGAGGTAATGGGGGTGAAATCCTCCAATTATTACAAATATTAACAATAAATCCATTTGTTATGAACCAAGCTTCACAAATGACTCAGGCTGAAAAATAATACCCAATATTGATTTACCTGCTCTAAAGGACTGCAATGGATATGCCTAAACTCTCTAAAATGCTTCCTCAGGTACTCCTGCAATTTAGGTACATCCTGTCTCCGAAAAATATCCCACAGAGCACCTTCTGAACCATCCCCAAAAAAGGACAAATCACTTTCTGGCCTCGTTATTACTTCGTCAACATTAGTTTCTCCATCGTGACCACTAAGCAGCTCCCTCTTGTCTTGCTCAAGGTGCTTTCGTTTCAACATGTCAATGGCACTAAGATGCTCGGGTTCCAATTTGACTTCAGCAACATGAGTCAACACATTTACCTAGAACAGTCAAGTTATTTAAAGGGAAAAAATACTTTAATTTCACCATTAATGCGTATGCAACCAAGAACATACAGCAATAAACACAACACTAACAAATACATTTGATGAGGAAAAGTTAATGCACACATAATATATAGCATATATATCTGATCCAAAAGCACCGTTTATCTGAAATTCTTTCAATACAAAAGTATACTGATTCATGATGTGAATTGAAACAACAATCTTCTTACTCCACTCAAAAGAATCCAAACAGATAAATTAAATGGATTATGAAATACAAAAATGAATACATCATACAAACCAGCACTTTCAAACATTAAACACTATCGGAAAAAAAACACCCTTAAATATTCAAATAATTTAGAATAAATCCTTGAAAATAGCAGATCAGGAAGGAGAAAAGGAAATAGAACATACAACATCGGAAATATCACAGTGGAGCTTAGTCACGGAGTCACCACGTCCAAGCTCCTCGGGAAATCCATAAGCAATGTATGTCTTTGGCCCCATGTCTGGCTTTAGACAATCTTCAGAAAATTTAACAGCTATGTTAAGGCAACCCCCAAAAGGATCAGTATATTCCTTGAATGGTAAAGAAGATATGATCTCCGCAAAATGTCTAGGCAAGCGTTTCTCAAATAAATTAGAAGGTGGGCAGTCTTTTAACTTCAATATCCGAGGCCAATGAAGCCAATCCCCAAAAGCTTTCGTATACCCAGTAAAGAATTGGTGGATGTTAATTTCTACCTGGATTTAAGCAACTCATAAAAATGCAGAAATCAGCAGCAACAGAATATCACAAATGTCAAGTA
This sequence comes from Vigna mungo, assembly GCA_036885675.1. NCBI lineage: Eukaryota > Viridiplantae > Streptophyta > Magnoliopsida > Fabales > Fabaceae > Vigna > Vigna mungo. The sequence continues at coordinate 49,510,454 of CP144692.1, read as the reverse complement.
AAAGCAGTAAAGAATAGCAGAATCGGTAAAATAAAGCAGACACCACTTACTTGAGTCTGACTACAAAATTTGAAAACAGAGAGAAAATTAAAATAAACATTACACAGGATCAACTAGATCTTGTAGCAGAATTAAAAAAGCAGACAATAAAAGAACAAAACACGGTGCATAGGCAACAGAAAAGGGTCTGCTAGGAAAAGAAAATAAACATAAGGGAAGGGTCCAAAATAAAGCAAGCAACTTCTAATTACCACTCTAATGTGTGTTCTAATGCCCATATTCAAACTAGGACTGGCGTATCTTTATGACCCGGACAACAAAACATCAATAATTCGTTTCTTTTAGTTGAACTATCCACCAAAATATCGTAATTTTTAGGTACTTTGCAAAATATTTTTTGAACATTCAGCTCAGACAAGTTCTTGGAAGTCAGCAATTGACAATATTAAAACCACTGAAACAACACAAAAGCAAAAAAAGGGTGAAGTTACCAAATTCAAGAAATTATACGTCCGTAATAAAATTAGTCTCCATCAACCATTTGAAGCCAAGTTATTCCAGGGAAATAAATACCAATATTAAATAATTTAAACATAAACTTCATGGGAGTGAATAAATTTTTGAGAAAAATCACTCGGTGAACAAAGTTAAACAAACCTCGCAGAAATCTAAGCAATCAATTGCCTTTACATCTAAATGTTGTTCACGTTTGGTATTAGTCATCTGACGCAAGGCACGCCACATGACAAGCGGTTCCCAGCTTAAACCAGATGTACAATCAATCACATGGCTAACAATGACAGGCTCCCCCTTTTCCCAATGCCACTGAAAATGCCCTAAATCCTTATCCTGTAGTTGTACAGCCTTAGGACAATACAAATAATTGTCACTAGAATCTGCACGGGATGCAGCCTTCCTCATACCATAATTTGCGCTTCTATCAGGCCTTGAACACAGACAGAATTTGTCAGGGGTCTCATGCTTCAATGTTTGTGCCAGTCCATTTGCTTTACACAATAAATCAGTAATAAAATGTTGACCTAATACACTTCTCAGTTCAAGAAAACCATGGTTACATTCTTTTGGACAAGGAATGCTACTATTACTTTCTGCATGCCATCCAGCTCTCGACCATTCACGAATTATAGGCTTAGCAGCATCATTTGATTTAGTTTGGTTTACCGTTTTATCTACATTTCCACCATGCAAGTAATCACGACCTCTGAATGGAAACTCCAACGTAATTGGATCTGCACCCCCTACAAGCTGACCACTACGAAGTTCACGGCAACAGATCAGACAAAGATGGAAAGAGCATTCCATACAGCTTCTGTGGTAATCAAATATTGAAGTTTTGCAATTCTCACTGCAAGAGAGTGTTAAGTTAATAAATAAAGATACAAGGATAATTGGAAAAAAGAAAATAAGATGTGAGAGAAAGATACCAACCAATATACACGTTCATCCTTAAAATAATCTGCATGTACTACTTTAAGCTCTGAGACTGAGATTCCTATAGTGCACATCCAAATAGAAAATTATAGAATGCAAATATATGGAACTTGTACTAAACTCTGACTAGAGCATAAGATGAAAGACAAAGTTAAAGCTGATCAATTATTACAAAACAGATCATTCTTTCTCGTTTGCAAGTCAGAATTCATTGCAAAGAGATGTGTGGCTTCATGATATACAAAAAAATTGGTGTAGTTGTGAGTATCTTAATGTGTTGCATGGAACAAACATGCAAGAACAAATCATGTTTTCTTCTGCATCAAATTCATTTGTTGGGTGAGAAATATTGATTCACATAACAGTAACGAAAATCAACACTTGTAATGGAAAAATACCCTGTATCTTAGCTTCTGTCTCATTCTCAATCCTTTGCTCTTCATCCAACAATCTTAAATACGGAAGAAGTACTTGCAGCAAATACATAGAGAGCTCAACCTTCTGAACTTTATTGGTGCTGGTTTTTCCCTTCAATTTCTACAGCAACCAAAATGACACCATTTTAAATGCTGAACTGAGAAAAGATGAAGACACTTGAAGGGGGAAGACCTAACTTTAATAAGTACATCAGATCGCAAGCATGCTTTGCAGTTGCAATTACCACGGCACACGGGACATTTCTCTGCAATGTAATCCTCTTTCAAATGAGGATACCTAAAGACACAAAACTTTTCAATGATTAACAGTAGGTCACGTTATCGTCATTCAAAACCAAAACTACCAAATATTTGCAATAACTTATCCAGGAATTGATCTGGGAATTGTTTCTATCCACTAAACACATTTCCCCCCTAACATAGGAAAGCGAAGCATATTAGATATATATAGTGTATCTTCTAGAAATTCCCCATAGAAAGCATTAAACATATGTATAAACAATTGGACATGGCATTTATACATCGGCTTGTCATTTCAAGTCTATCAAATAATGTGCTTAAAATATTACAGGACAAAAAATATGTCAGTAAGACCGACTTCGTAGCTGGCAATGCAGTTATGGCGCAGAAATAAACCTCGTATTGATCTTACCGAACGAACCAAGGCATGCTATGCAATATCATGACATTACAATTTAAATAGAGAGGATAAAAAAATTTCAAAGTGAGACGGAGTTATACCAATTTTCAATACAGGGTATGCAAAATCTTTTGGTTTTGCATTTTGCGCACCTCACAACCCTGCCTTTATCATTTCTCTGGCATTGATGGCACATTGAGGATTCTTTTTCAATAAACTGTTGATTGACAAACAGAAATACCATCTCAAATGTGAGCTAAAACATGTTTGTATGAAAACCTAAACCCAAACAAACATAAGTACTTTTTATTAAAAAATAAAGCACTTCACCTCCTTATCCCTCTTATTCTTTTTCGGCATCACAACTTCTATTTTGACTTTACGGCTTCTAAAATTATGTTGTTTCCGAATGTCACTTCCACCTCCCGAAAAACCGGCAGGCATTTCAAACTCACCGTCACCTTCCTTAACAAGTTTTTTTTTCCTCCCATGTCTCTTCTCATGAAGCTCGCCATGACCCCCTTCTCTCCCGCCTTCTTGAAGAGAAGAAGAACCACCTACCCCATCCCTTTCACCGTGGCTAACATCTCGACCACGCCTCTTCACCAACAAATTGCCCTCAGACATCTTCCTGTCCATGTCTTCCTTTTCCTTTTTCCCAACTTGAAAAGAAGAATATCGGACCCTGCTATTTTCCCCCAACAACTTCATTTCCATGTCTTCCTTTTCCTTTTTCACACCTTGAAAAGCAGAACACCCGACCCTGCTATTTTCACCATTTTTCTCCAACAAATTTTCCCCCAACAACTTCATCTCCATCTCCTCATTCTCCTCTTTACTCTTTCTGCCACGCTTCTTTTTCACACCTTGATCAGAGGTAGAAACTCCAACCCCACCATTTTCACCTTCCTTAACAACTTTTGTCTTCCTCCCAAGTCTCTTCTCATGAAGCTCGTCATTACCCCCATCTCTCAAGTCTTCTTGAGGAGAAGAAGAACCACCTACCCGATCCCTTTCACCGCGGCTAACATCTCGACCACCCTTCTTCTCCAACAAATTGCCCTCTGACATCTTCTTGTCCATGTCTTCCCTTTCTCTTTTCACACCTTGAAAAGAAGAATATCCGACCCTGCTATTTTCACCATTTTTCTCCAACAAATTTTCCCCCAACGACTTCATTTCCATGTTTTCTTTTTCCTTTTTCACACCTTGAAAATAAGAATATCCGACCCTGCCATTTTCACAATTTTTCTCCAAAAAATTTTCTCCCGACAACTTCATTTCCATGTCTTCCTTTTCCTTTTTCACACCTTGAAAAGAAGAAAATCCGACCCTGCTATTTTCACCATTTTTCTCCAACAAATTTTCCACCAACAACTTCATTTCCATGTCTTCCTTTTCCTTTTTCACACCTTGAAAAGAAGAATATCCGACCCTGCTATTTTCACCATTTTTCTTCAACAAATTCTCCCCCAACAACTTCGTTTCCATGTCTTCCTTTTCCTTTTTCACACTTTGAAAATAAGAATATCCGACCCTGCTATTTTCACCATTTTTCCCCAACAAATTTTCACCCAACAACTTCGTTTCCATGTCTTCCTTTTCCTTTTTCACACCTTGAAAATAAGAATATCCGACCCTGCTATTTTCACCATTTTTCTCCAACAAATTTTCCCGCAACAACTTCATTTCCATCTCTTCCTTTTCCTCTTTACTCTTTCTGCCACGTTTCTTTCTCACACCTTGAACAGTGGTAGAAACTCCAACCGCACCAATTTCACCATGGTTTTCGTCTTCAGCGCTGTTCTTCTCGGACAAACTTCCCTCTGACGTCGTTGTCTTGCCCTCCTTTTCACTTCTTCTGCCACGTTTTCTTTTCACACGTTCGGCAATAGAAGAATACCCTACTGCCCCATCATCGACTGTTTCAGTAAAGTTGATTGCTTTCTTCTGATCAGCCACATACTCGGTATTAAAATCCAAAGATTGAATATTTTGCTGGGTGGGGTTTGAATCTACCGAAATGGTGACTGTATTTCCTCGTCGCCTTTTCCCTTTGCCCGCCATAAAGTAAACGGTATCAAATTTTTTCAGTGTATTGGAAAAATATAAATGACCGAGATTGAGAATCACTAACGACAGTGATAAAGATTGAATAAAACCAGTTTGAACCCTAACTATCTGGCCTTTGTCTGCATTCTATTTCAGTTCTGTTCCACGATCCAGAGGACCAGTACCTAGATTATCATGATCTTATATGGAAATGATAAATAAAAAAGACAAAGGGCACGGAGAATTTTCAAAACCCGCGCCAAAATTAAAGCTTTTAGGAAATGCTCTCCAAATTTAATCAACTGATTAGTCAGAAAATTAAAATTTCAATGGATGCACATTTATTGTAAGAGTTTGTGAGAAGTGGGAAACAGCGTAATACTTTGATGGGTTCAAGAAAAATACGGAAAGTGCAAAAGAAGCGCGAAAATCGATGCTTCTGTGGGAGACGTCTCTTCACGCTGAGCAAAAATGGAGTCAGTATTTGAAACAATTTAGTGTGCGAAGAATAAATTTTTTAAATAACCACAAAAAATTGATAATAATTGATTAATTAAAATTTTGAAAAATCTGTTTTAAATTACTTTAACTTTTTCAATTTTTTAAAATATTTTATTTTAAATGCTTAAGTATTTTAAATTTTTTTTTATATGTTATAGTAGTGATAAATATTTTATTATTCTCCAAAATAAAATGTAAATAATTTAATAATTATGATTTATTTATTCTTTTTCTATTTAAGAAGTATAGATATCTTAATATTATTGTGTTTTAATTTTTCATACCAAAATATAAATATTTTAATTTTTATTTATTTGGATTTTTAATTTAAAGAATATAAATGAAAAATACAATTTTTAAAATAATTGAAATTTTACAGATCGAACAAATTAATAGGTAAAACAGACATGAATTTAATCGTCATTCATCACCCTCATGGAATCTTCAGATGAATCACTAACTTTTCTCTTAGAACTCCTCTTCTTTGACCTACCTCTCTTTCTCCTCTGGTCAGAATCTTTGTCTGATCCATCATCATCATCATCTGAATTCCCCTTCTTATAAGACCATAATCCTAAGTAAAAGTTTTTATGGATTTAAGTTGTGAAAAAACAAATCTATTTATTTTATGTTTTCATTTTTCCTTAAAGCACTTATAAATTTTCTCCTACAAAATCTAAATTTTACATCAAACTTATTATTTAAATATAAGCACTCAAACTTCAATTGCTTCGTTTCAAGATTAACTTGGTTGAAGTCTATTTTCAAACTTAGTTGTGAAACTTTCCTTTAGCTGTGTTTGTTATAAAGTATTGATTTGGGAGGATATGAAATGGGTGGGAGTAAATTCAAAAATAAAAATCGTAAAAATTAACGTAAGATTTGATAAATATATGAAAAAAATGTTTAATGGATAAAACTTTAATATTACTAAAATGTTTTTAATTATAAAAGTAATATAAATTAATAATTATTAATATTATATTTAATTATAAAAATATTTATAAAGAGAAAAAAAATAAGAATTAATTTTTAAAATTTAAAAAATTATAATTTAGTGAATTGAAATGTTTTTTTTAAATATAATATTTTTCTTAGTATAATTTAGTAACAAGTAATATGATTTTTTTTTTCGTTATTAAAGTGAAATGTAATTTACAAATGAATTCATATTTAAAAAACAAAATAAACCATAGTTTCATTTAATTAAATATTATCACTTTTAAAACTATACCTTGAGTTTTTTTTTATTACAAATCATATTATTTAATAATTAACTTTTGATAAATATTAAAAAAATAAAGAAACTAACCTTAAAATATAGAATGAAACTGACCATATGTTTGCAATGACATGACTTTTCTGAGTCAAGTACAGGGACCTATCTAGGAGAGGTTTACCTTTCGAGCACATTATCACAAATAAATAAGTACATAGATAAAAATTAAATTAATGAAATACACACCAACATTTTAATAAAATTTGGGAGCACAAAACAGAGAGATTAAAAACACCAATTTTAAAAACTTTTAAATTATATAGACATTGAATTATTCTATTTTCTGTTATTATAAATGTTTAATAAACGTTACTTGTTATTATAAATATTTATGAATCTCCACATCATATGTTTCTGATTTTAAAAAATTCCACGTTAAATAAAATTGATTATATATATATATATATATATATATATATATATATATATATATATATATATATATATATATATATATATATATATATATATATATATATATATATATATATATATATATATATATATATATATATATATATCATGAATTCTAAGTTTTAAGGTTAAGGGTATTTTAATAATTTTCATTCTCAAAATAAAAAAAAAAAAAAAACCCAAACCATTATCCATCTCTCTCATTCCTCTCAACCATTTCTCTTTCATCTCTTTCACTCCAACCTTTTGTCTGTCATCCCTACTCTAGCTCCTATTGAAAAAAATCAAAAACATTTGCCTTATTTTAATAATTTTCATTCTCAAAATTAAAAAAAAGAAAACCCCAAACCCTTACTCACTTCCTTCATTACTCTCAACCCTTTCTCTTTTGTCTCTCTCAAACATTTTCTCTGTCATCTCTACACTAGCCCCCAATTAAAAATACATTCATTATTAAACGATTTACTTTTGTAAATAGTTGAGTCATATTCACCTTTCGAAAAAAGTTCATTCAAAATCTCTTCAATTTCATTATCTTCACTATATATATTACAGCCGACGGGCACAACTTGCACCAAAACTTATGAGCATCCTTCCTTTACATTCCTTTACATCCTGAGACTACTACGTAACATTGCTCCGTGACCATTTAATTTTTTGGTAGAAATTCATTAACTTGTTTTCCTTTACTAAAGAAAAAAACAAATCAAAATACAATAAAATTCTCAATTATAAAATCAAACAATAAAAATTCTAAATCTTGAAATTTTATTTATAATTATATAAATAAAAAATTATGTGCTTTAATAATGAGTGTTTTTTTAATTATGTAAGTATTATTATAATTATATAAAGAAAAATTATGTAAGTATTTTTTTTCTCTAACTATTTTATTTAATAATGAGTGTTTTTTTAGTTAGAACTAGTACAGAGATGACAGAGGAAATGTGTTGAGTGAGAAAGATAAGGAGAAAGGGTTTAGAGGAATGAAGGAGGTGAGTAAGGGTTTGAGGTTTCTTTTATTTTTTAATTTTGAGAATGAAAATTATTAAAATAAGACAAATGTTTTTGATTTTTTTCAATTAGGGCTAGAGTAGGTAGGGATGACATAGAAAATGTTGGAGTGGAAGCGATGAAACAGAACGGTTGAGAGGAATGAGAGAGGTGGATAAGGGATTAGGGGTTTCTTTTTTTATTTTTTTTTATTATGAGAATGAAAATTATTAAAATACCCTTAACCTTAAAACTTAGAATTCATGATATCAGGGTATTTTTGTCTACTGAAATCCGGTACACATTGCTAAAATGTACCAACTGGAAAAACAGGCGTACGCAAGTTAGCAAACCCCATATATATATATATATATATATATATATATATATATATATATGTGTGTGTGTGTGTGTGTGTATTATTTTAAACACCTGACATTAAACCATTCTATAAATGAAAAATAGGATTAAATATGTTTTTAGTCCCTATACTTTGGGGCGATTTTGGTTTTAGTTCCTCTTTCAAACTAAGGTATAATTTAGTCCTTCAATCTTAGAAAACTCTGGTTTTAGTCCTTTTTACCAAATTTTTTTAACTTTATTTGTTGTTTCAAACACGTTACTTAGTTAACATTGAAACAAAAATGTGTCAAAGAGTGTAAACAATCCAAATGCTATAATAAAACATGTTTGAAACAACAAATAAAGTTAAAAAAATTTGATAAAAAGAACTAAAACCAGAGTTTTCTAAATTTGAAGGACTAATTTGTACCTTAGTTTAAAAGAGGAACTAAAACCAAAATCGTCTCAAAGAATAGAACTAAAAATATATTTAACCCTAGAAAATATTATAGATGCATTGCGTGAATCCTCCATTTACTGTAGAACTTTGTTTGCATTAGTAGATGGAAGGGAAGAGAATCCAAGATCAGGGAACAAATACAAAGCCCCCTTCACTTTTGTGTGATGAAGTGAAATCGAGTACGATTCTTCTATAATCGAATAGGTCCATTTCTTCATGTTTCTACATCTTCATTTTTCCTGTGGAAACACTCTTCTTTATCTTCATCCATCAAGATTAGTAAACAACATAGACGGTTGGTCTTCATCTCCAACCAAATGATTCCAACCTACAAAAATAAGAAAAAACTCACAAAAACTAATACCTAATTACTGAGTTTTGCTGATTTTTACATAGTGGATTTTACACTTACATTTTTAAATAGTATTTTATAAAAAATAGAGGACAAAACTAAGATTTTAATCAAAATATCTGCAAATCCGAATATATTAACAAAATGATGAAAAGATGCATATTCTACAAATCAACTTAAATCCATCATAGAATATCAGTCGAAACAAAGTAACATATCTCGCAAATCTGTCCTAACCTTTCATCTTAAATATTATAATCTACTAATCTTTCGTCCTAAACAGTATAGTCTACGAATGTGAACGCAGTCTAGTCTTGTATAACTTTTGATAAACATTTTAGGATGTTTTGCCTAAGTACTAAAAACACAATCAAACGTCAGTCACCAAAGTCGTGGTACTGCATTTATCAGCACTCCCAACATTGCACGTGTTAAGATAATAACTACAACATAATGTAAACTATAAAAAGTAACATCCAGCTTTTGAAGATTCACATGTTCACATCCATGATTGGGGTATGCGACTTTTGACATCATGATGTGTGGCTTTTTAAGACTTTAGAAAGCCCATAATAGCTACAAATGAAGATTAATCTCAGATTTAATGGCTTGTTGGATTCTCTGAAAAAAGAAAAAAAGAAAAAACTTAATGCAAGTTTGTCTCAAATTCAAATAATAAATGTGTTACATTCAAATATTCTTCAAGCTGGGATTAGACCTCTTTTACAAAGAACTTGTCTTAGCGGCGTATCCTCAATTTTTTCAACCCTATAAGAACCCAGACAAGAAGTAGCATAGATAATTGTTTTGGGTGTAGGATCAAGGATTTCCACTACACACTCCTTTACGCTTTTCTCCAAATCAGCTTAGGTAATTCAGAACATTCCGAACATTCTTAGTCAAAATCCTTCTTTGTTCACGTTTCAAACCGTCTAGGTGTGTTTTTTATAAATACTTTGATGTTCAAGTTAATGATTAATTTGATCAAAGGTCACAGTAAAATTTTAAATTCGCAATAAATGCAATCACATACCTTCTTACCTTGAATCTTTATTTATAAGTTTCAAAATAACCTAGAATCCTAATTGCAGTCCAATCACGGTCCCTTTTTGACTAAACAATTTTTATCAGTAATCTTGACTAAGAGCAATGTTTAGGGGTTCCTATTTTTGGGATAGTACCTGACAGTATTGATTGCAGCTCATTCAGACTAGTCATCCCCTCTCTTGTAGTTGTATCCGGCAGACCGCTCTATAGATCTGTACCACCATACAGTACAGTAATAAAATGATATCACAATCTTCAAATACATCATCAAGAATGATATCAACTCGATCTTCAAGAACCTCAATTTCTTCAACAACACAAGGGTCCGTACATGAAGTAACAAGTAATAAATCGTCAGATTCGTCAAACAATTCACTAAGAACAACATCAATCATCAATATGATCTTCAGCAGAAATAGGAACACATGTAGCATCAATCCTACTTTGGTATTCTAACTTGTAGTTGTTCAAGTTAGAATACACTAAAATGATCATATTCCTCAAACAATTCACCAAAAATAGCATTATTGTGATCTCCACCAGAAATGAGAGTACCTATAATAACAAGGGTATCAACTGTCTTCTTAATATTAAAAGGATATGTAGTAATACAATAATCTTTCTTTGGTGTTCTAACTTGTAGTTCTTCAAGTTAGAATACAATGAAGTTATCATATTCTACAAATAATTCACCAAGAATAGCATTGAAAAAAATGGAAGCAACTATAGCTGCAAGCGTATAAAATATCTTCTTGCTATCAAAAGGATAGGTAGTAATACAATACAATAATCCTTTTTTAGTATTCTAACTTGTAATTCTCGTATCTTAGAAGCATAGTTTGTGAACAAGTTTGTCCAAATCTGAAAAGATTTAAGACCCACCATCTTGGTTAGAATCAATGTGAAGATTAGGCAAGAAGCCGGGTTACCATGTAAGGTATCAGAATAGTTAAAAAGAAAATGATCACAAAAATATATCATTACCCAACAAACAATTTATATATACACACCGAAGAGCAAAAAAATCCTGGCATAACGCAGACACCAGATCCATGCATGCCGCAGAAAGGCGAAAACAGACACAAGAAAAGAACTACTTAACACATCTAACAGAGCTCATTGTGACGCATCCGTACTCTGCTTTCATACACAAAGGAGAATACGTATGCAAAAAGGCATTAGTTTATTCTTAACCTTAATTCTTTGTCTGTTTAACTAAAATTGAACGTAGAAAATGTGTAAGAGTCCTATTACATGAAAACAAAAATAAATTTATCGTATTATCAAAATAATTAATCCACCATCATCATTAAACAGCTTTAGAATCAGAGTACATTTTGTCTCTTCACACCCTGTTCTAACATAATGCAAGACACCTTAAAATAGGATATTCATTCTGCACCTCGAATGGTACGTGATAAAAAATAAGCAAAACAAATAATAACCATACGTTACAATGTTATTTGTAATTTCATTACGAGTGTTACATAAGAAAAAAAATAGAGAACATTTTTATGTTTCGTTTTTAATGTTTCAAAATAATACGTAAACTTTGTAACGGTCTAAATATGAATGTCACAATAGATTTAGTAATCTAACATAATATTTATATTACTTCTGATTGCATTCTTCAGAATACAATTAAATGGTATTCAAGAGTTGGTAATAGGACACATGAACACCTAAAGAAGATACAAGCTAGATGTGAAAGCTAGGAGGTTTACAAGATGTATAATGGTAACCAAAAAAACCTTCCCCGGTGTGGTTGAAACAACAAAATACGGAACCCTTCTTCCAGTCACGAATAAGCTAATGACCCAAAATTTATTATTCCACCTCCTCCTTCTCATTGATTGTTAAGGGAATATCTGCTTCCGTCCTGTAAATTGAAAGTACGCAAGAAATAATCTAACAATGTACTCGGTAAATGCAAGTATACAGTCCATTTCCAAGGGCCTGAAGGTTGGAATTACTGACCTTGCTTTCTCCAATTTTGTTATCGCATCTTGCATAGCATATATTATCATCTTTTTCACCTGCTTCAACAGTAGTAATCAAGGAGAAAAGTAACATAAATTTACAGCACAAAGCTGTTGACATGATGATCCAAAGTTCATTTCTTGATGCATTTGAAAAAATTAATTGTAGAATTAATCATATTTGCTAGTCAGGTGTTTGGTTCTGAGAAGTTAATATGAAAACAAATAAAGACAACATTTCAGTACAAACATCTACACAAGCATTCTACTGCAAAGACAATTAGCTAACATCCTCCTTCAAGTTTATCAAAACTTCTTGCAAATATCACTGTAGCTAACAAACCACGAAGAGAGAGAACGTAACTTCGTAATTCAGAATTAGCCCATCAAAGAGTAACAAAAGTTAAGAGATGTTATATCTCAAAATATGAAGCAAATAAATGGCAAAACGAATCAACAGAACTAGTTTGACATACCTCCAATTTATCCTCAGCAGACACATGGCTTATGGGAAGTTTACGAAATTCTTCTGTTAAACGAAAGCACTCCCCAACATTTTCAGGAGAAACAAAATCCAATGCAACCTTAATACATGACTGCAAAAGAAAGACATATCATGCATTTACAGAGAACATTCAAATATTACTTTAAATAAAACTTATGAACCAAAAAAAGCAAACTGGCTGTTCGGAAGGGGACTAAAAAAACCACTAATTCAAACCTCAATATTGGCATATCTACAAGGAAAATTATGAATTACGACAAAATAAAGCAACCAAACTTTGATGTATCAACTGTTTCACTACCTTCACAGACTTGCTTGCTTTGCCAATCATGGACGTGGGATTAATATCAACGAAACAATGAAATCATTTTATTAATAACAATTACGTCAATTACAGTCTCAACTCTTTTATTTGTAACAATTGATTTCTCAAAAATAAGGAAACAAAATATGTCGAAACAAATAGGAAAATTCTAAAGGTATCATCTCAATCAATAAGAAGATATATTTGTGTACCAATTAACTACTATTTATGTGATGTCGGAGTCCAGCTTGCAAAACACCCAAGACTTTAGGTAAACTCTTGAATTTAACAACCTTCACAGCAACAATGAAGATAAAACAAAGATACCCTGAATGTTCATTTTACCTTCAGATTTCTGACTTGGTGAGGACAGCCAGCTGGAATGAAAACAGCATCTCCAAGCTTCTGAACGAATGTCCAGGGCTCAATTCCTACAAGATACATAGCAGTGAATTTGGAGAGGAACAATTCAGACTTCTACCCAAAATCAAAATACGAAAATTGGGTTACTAACCATACTCCTCCTTAAGCTTCCTCTTATGCTCCACGGTCAAATAGAATGTCTGGTCATGGATGGGGTGAATAACCTTCAATACCGGAGGATATGATCAGTTCAAGAAAAAATAAAGTCAAATGAGTAAGTGAGGTAATCACAGCACATGCATTGTCTATATACAACAGATATTGTCCGCCAAAATACTTTAAAATAATTATTCAACACCATCAGTCACCCAATCCATAACGGCATGTATTTAATGAAAATTTTATTACAAGAAAATGAGGGAATGGGAGAATCCAACGTTACAAGGGTGAAATCCTCCAATTATTACAAATATTAATAATAAATCCATTTGTTATGAACCAAGCTTCACAAATGACTCAGGCTGAAAAATAATACCCAATATTTATTTACCTGCTCTACAGGACTACAATGGATATGCCTAAACTCTCTTAAATGCTTCCTCAGATACTCCTGCAATTTAGGTACATCCTGCCTCCGAAAAATATCCCACAGAGCACCTTCTGAACCATCACCTGCAAACGACAAATCACTCTCCGGAATCGTTGTTACTTTGTCAACGTTAGTTTCTCCATCGTGATCACTAAGCAGCTCCCTCTTGTCTTGCTCAAAGTGCTTTCGTTTCAACATGTCAATGGCACTAAGATGCTCAGATTTCAATTTGAGTTCAGCAATATGAGTCAACACATTTACCTAGAACAATCAAATTATATAAAGGGTAAAAATACTTAAATTTCATCATTAATGCGTATGCAACCACGAACGTACGGCAATAAACACAAACCACTAACAAATACATTTGATCAGGAAAAGTTTATATATATATATATATATATATATATATATATATATATATATATATATATATATATATATATATATATATATATATAAATATATCTGATCCGAAAGCACGGTTTATATGAAATTCTTCCAAATACAAAAGTGTACTGATTGATGATGTGAATTGAAACAACAATCTTCTTACTCCACTCACAAGAATCAAAACAGATAAATTAAATGGATCACGAAATACAACAATGAATACAACCTACAAACTATGCACTTTAAAACATGAGACACTATCGGAAAAAACCCTTAAATCTTCAAATAATTTAGATTAAATCCTTGAAAATAGCAGATCTGGAAGGAGAAAAGGAAATAGAACATACTGCATCGGACATATCACAGTGGAGCTTAGTCACTGAGTCACCACGTCCAAGCTCCTCGGGAAATCCATAAGCAATGTATGTCTTCGGCCCCATGTCTGGCTTTAGACACTCTTTAGGCAATTTAACAGCTATGTTAAGACAACCACCAAGAGGATCAGTATATTCCTTGAATGGTAAGGAAGATATGAACTCAGCACAATGTCTAGGCAAGCGTTCCTCAAATAAATTAGAAGGCGGCCAGTCTTTTAACTTCAATATCCGAGGCCAACCACGCCAATCCCCAAAAGCTTTCGTATACCCAGTAAAGAACTGGTGGATGTTAATTTCTACCTGGATTTAACCAACAACTCATTAAAATGCACAAACCAGCAGCAACAGAATATCACAAATGTCAAGTAAAAGAAGTAAAGAATCGCAGAATAGGTAAAATAAAGAAAAAGCCACTTACTTGAGTCTGATTACAAAATTTGAAAAGAGCAAGACAATTAAAATAAACATTACACAGCATCAACTGGATCTTGTGGCAGGGATTAAAAGCAGACAATCATAATAACAAAACATGGTGCAGAGGCAACATGAAAGGGTCTGTTAGGAAAAGAAAATAAACATAATAAGGGCAAGCACCAATATAAAGGAAGCAACAAGTATTAAAAGCATGTGACTAATATATTAACTACACTCACATAAATGAACTTTTAATTACCACCCTATTGTGTGTTCTAATGACCCACATTCGACCTTGGACTGGCGTCTCTTTATGACACGGACAACAGAACATCAATAATTCGTTTCTTTTAGTGGATCTATCAACCAAAATATCGTAATTTTTAGGTACTTTGCAAAATATTTTCTGAACATTCAGCTCAGAAAAGTTCTTGGAAGTCAGCAATTGACAATATTAAATGCACTGAAACAACACAAAATCAAAAAAAGGGTGAAGTTACCAAATTGAAGAAATTCAACGTAAATTTGCCATAATTAAACTAGTCTCTATCAACCATTTGAAGCCTAGTTATTCCAGGTAAAATAAATACCAATATTAAATAATTTAAACATAAACTTCATGGGAGTGAATAACAATTTTTGAGAAAAAACACTCGGTGAACAGACTTAAACAAACCTCGCAGAAATCTAAGCAATCAATTGCCTTTACATCTAAATGTTGTTCACGTTTGGTATTAGTCATCTGACGGAATGCACGCCACATGACAAGTGGTTCCCAGCTTAAACCAGATGTACCATCAATCACATGGCTAACAATGACAGGCTCCCCCTTTTCCCAATGCCACCGAAAATGCCCTAAATCCTCATCCTGTAGTTGTACGGCCTTAGGACAGTACAAATAATTGTCACTAGAATCTGCACGGGATGCAGCCTTCCTCATACCATAATTTGCGCTTCTATCAGGCCATGAACACAAACAGACTTTGTCAGGGGTCTCGTGCTTGAATGTTTCTGCCAGTCCACTTGCTTTCCTCAATAAATCAGTAATAAAATGTTGACCTAATACACTTCTCAGTTCAAGAAAACCATGGTTACATTCTTTTGGACAAGGAATGCTACCATTACTTTCTGCATGCCATCCAGCTCTTGACCATTCACGAATTAGAGGCTCAGTAGCATCATTTGATTCAGTTTGGTTTACCGTTTTATCTAAATTTTCACCATGCAAGTAATCACGACCTCTGAATGGAAACTCCAACGTAATTGGATCTGCACCCCCTAGAAGCTGACCACTACGAAGTTCACGGCAACAGATGAGACAAAGATCGAAAGAGCATTCTGTACAGCTTCTGTGGTAATCAAATATTGAAGTTTTGCAATTGTCACTGCAAGAGGGTGTTAAGTTAATAAATAAAGATACAAGGATAATTGGAAAACAGAAAATAAGATGTGAGAGAAAGATACCAACCAATATATACGTTCATCCTTAAAATAATCTGCGTGTACTACTTTAAGCTCTGAGACTGAGATTCCTATAGTGCACATCCAAATAGAAAATTATATAATGCATATATATGGAACTTGTACTAAACTCTGACTAGAGCATAAGATGAAAGGCAAACTTAAAGCTGATTAATTATTACAAAATACATAATTCTTTCTCGTTTGCAAGTCAGAATTCATTGCAAAGAGATGTGTGGCTTCGTGATATAAAAAAAAATTGGTTTAGTTGTGAGTATCTTAATGTGTTGGATGGAACAAACATGCAAGAACAAATCTTGTCTTCTTCTGAATCAAATTCATTTGTTTGGTGAGAAACATTGATTCACATAATAATAACCAAAATCAACACTTGTAATGGAAAAATACCTTGTATCTTAGCTTCTGTCTCATTCTCAATCCTTTGCTCTTCATCCAACAATCTTAAATACGGAAGAAGTGCTTGTAGCAAACACATAGAGAGCTCAACCTTCTCATCTTTATTGGTGCTGGTTTTTGCCTTCATTTTCTACAGCAATCAAAATGACACCGTTTTAAATGCTGAACTGAGAAAAGATGAAAACACTTGAAGGGGGCAGACCTAACTTTAATAAGTACATCAGATCGCAAGCATGCTTTGCAGTTGCAATTACCACGGCACACGGGACATTTCTCTGCAATGTAATCCTCTTTCAAATGAGGATACCTAAAGACACAAAACTTTTAAATGATTAACAGTAGGTCACGTTATCGTCATTCAAAACCAAAACTACCAAATATTTGCAATAACTTATCCAGGAATTGATCTCGGAATTGTTTCTATCCACTAAAGACATTTCCCCCTAACATCGGAAAGGGAAGCATATTAGACATATATTGTGTATCTTCTAGAAATTCCCCATAGAAAGCATTAAACATATGGATAAACAATTGGACATGCCATTTATACATCGGCTTGTCATTTCAAGTCTTCCAAATAATCTGCTTAAAATCTTACAGCACAAAGAATATGTCAGTAACACCGACTTGGTAGCTGGCAATGCGGTAATGGCGCAGAAATAAACCTCGTATTGATCTTACCGAACGAACCAAGGCATGCTATGCAATATCATGACATTACAATTTAAATAGAGAGGATAAAAAAATTTCAAAGTGAGACGGAGTTATACCAATTTTCAATACAGGGTATGCAAAATCTTTTGGTTTTGCATTTTGCGCACCTCACAACCCTGCCTTTATCATTTCTCTGGCATTGATGGCACATTGTGGATTCATTTTCAATAAACTGTTGATTGACAAACAGAAATACCATCTCAAATGTGAGCTAAAACATGTTTGTATGAAAAGCTAAACCCAAACAAACGTAAATACTTTTTATTAAATAAGAAATCACTTCACCTCCTTATTCCTCTTTTTCTTTTTCGGCACCACAGCTTCTGTTTTGTTGACTTTACGGGTTCTAAAATTATGTTGTTTCCGAATGTCACTTCCACTTCCCGAAAAACCGTCAGGCATTTCAAACTCACCGCCACCTTCTTTAACAACTTTTCTTTTCCTCCCACGCCTCTTCTCATGAAGCTCGCCATTACCCCCATCGGTCACGCCTTCTTGAAGAGAAGAACCACCTACCCCATCCCTTTCACCGTGGCTAACATCTCGACCACCCTTCTTCTCGAACAAATTGCCCTCTGAACTCTTCCTGTCCATGTCTTCCGTTTCCTTTTTCTCACCTTCAAAAGAAGAATATCCGACCCTGCTATTTTCACCATTTTTCTCCAACAAATTTTCCTCCGACAACTTCCTTTCCATCTCCTTTTCCTCTTTACTCTTTCTGCCACGCTTCTTTTTCACACCTTGAACAGAGGTAGAAACTCCAACCCCACCATTTTCACCATGGTTTTCGTCTTGAGCGCTGTTCTTCTCGGACAAACTGCCCTCTGACATCGTTGTCTTGCCCTCCTTTTCACTTCTTCTGCCACGTTTTCTTTTCACACATTCGGCAATAGAAGAATGCCCTACTGCCCCATCATCGACTGTTTCAGTAAAGTTTATTGCTTTCTTCTGATCAGCCTCACACTCGGCATCAAAATCCAAAGATTGAATATTTTGCTGGGTGGGGTTTGAATCTACCGAAATGGTGACTGTATTTCCACGTCGCGTTTTCCCTTTGCCCGCCATAAAGTAAAGGGTATCAAATTTTTTCAGTGTATTGGCAAAATATAAACAACCAGGATTGAGAATCACTAACGACAGGGATAAAGATTGAAAAAAAAAAACAGTTTGAACCCTAACTATCTGGCCTTGACTGTCTGCATTCTATTTCAGTTCTGTTCCACGCCCCAGAGGACCAGTACCTAGATTATTATCTTTTTTACATGGAAATGATAAATAAAAAAAGACAAAGGGCAGGGAGAATTTTCAAAACCCGCGCCAAAATTAAAGCTTTAAGGAAACGCTCTCCAAATTTAATCAACTAATTAGACAGAAAATTAAAATTTCAAAGGATGCGCATTTATTGTTATAGTTTGTGGGAAGTGGGAAAAAGCTGAACACTTTGATGGGTTCAAGAAAAGTACCGAAAGAGCAAAAGAAGTGCGAAAATCGATGATTCTGTGGGAGACGTCTCTTCACGCAGAGCAAAACTGGAGTCGTCGGTATTTGAAACAATTGAGTGTGCGAGGAAGGTGTCAATCTTCGAAACTGTGGGCTTCAACCAATGGGTTGGTGTACATCTCAAAGATCTTGTTGGATCACAAGTCAGCTAGTTTTTTCATGACAACTTTTTTAAATAACCTAATTAAAATTTTGAATTTTTTTTTAAATTATGTTAACTTTCTTAATTTTTAAAATACTTGATTTTAAATGCTTAAGTATTTCAAATTAGTTTTTTATATATTATAGTAGTGTTAAATATTTTTTTTATTCTTCAATCAAATGCAAATAATTTAATATTTATGATTTATTTATTCTTTTTCTTGGAAGTATAGATGTCTTGATATTATTGGGTTTTAATTTTTCATCCCAAAATATAAATATTTTAATATTTAATATTTTTATTTGTCTAGATTTTTTAATTTAAAGATTATAAATCAAAAATACAATTTTTAAATTTATTTAAAGTTTATTACAGATATTCAAATGATTGGGTCGTACGGAATCAATAACATCGTCTCTTTCATAGGAACATACGAGAATGAAATTTGTTTTCTTGAAATTATATTTTTTTGTAAGTCAGGTGAAAAATGTTTTTTAGGTTGTATTTATTTGAAGGGATGAATATGAAGGAAAGCATTACATGGATTTATATATAGGAATTATGTTTTCTTAAAAAATTTAATTTTCATCACAATATTTTTATTTTGTAAGTGGGTAACAAGTATTTTTTTTATGTTGTGTTTCCTTGAAGGGATGATTTTGAAAAAGAAAGAGTGTCACACCCCATTTAATACCCCTCTTTAGTGGGGTACACGTGTCAGCCGTCTGGTCTCCCCTGGTAAAGTGGGAGACCAACTCTGCCAAGTTTTTAATTCCCTTTCTTCGTGATCCGTGCAGCAGCAGCAGAGCAGTGAAGCCCCAGAAAGTGGAAGTCAGGTGGCACGCTGAGAATGGACGGACGTTCTTAGTGGAGGCAGTATTTAAGGTAAGATGAAAAACCCTGACGCCACTTTTCCCATGCAAACTTCATCTTCCTCAAACTTGTCTTTCTGAAAATCTCAAATCCTCCTCCTTCTCTCTAAAACTTCCCTACCTTCTCTCTAAAATTCTAACCCAAATACTGTTTCGATCACCCTTCAGATCACGTTTGAAGACTTATTGTGCTCGTATCTTTCACTTGAACATTCGGTTTCGAGTTTGTACCTTTAGAAGGAATAGTTCATATCAACCTACTTTCAAAGACTTAGCTGGAATTAGAGGTAAGGGAAGCTTATGAAATTTCATTATGATTTTCTTGTATGATTGAAAACATGATTTAATGTATGTTTGATGGTCTATGTGGTATGATGAAATGTGTATGATGTGTTAAATTGCTTATCTTGATTAGGAACTTAGAGGAATGCATGAAAACTTAGAACAATTGATTCTACAATCGAAGGGTCATTATGACCGTTCGGTTTTTTCCTAAAACGATCGTTTTTGTACTATTGTATCGAAACTTAAATGCCTTGCTTATTCAGTCGTAACGATCTATCCATTACAGAACGCTCGTTCTTATACTGAGTGTTCGGCTTTAACGTATTCGGTCATAGACTGATTACCTAGTCTCGTGTTAACTATGTTTATTATAGTAGCGTTCGTTCACACATTGGACGTTCGTTCACACATTGGACGTTTTATATTGATAATGTTTATTGAAAGTACTCGGTCATAAATCGAGTGTTCGACCTGAGAAGTACTCGGTCGTAAACTGAGTACTCGGTTTCATATTAATTGTCTTATTATACGGAACGTCCGTTCTGGAATTACTTGGTCACATACTGAGTGTTTAGCCTCATATTAACCATTCGGAATGTTCGGTCTTCCACTGAACGTTCGACTTGTAAGGAAGATTTCTTATTTGATAAATATTAGGTCTTATACCCGTACTTGAATTCTTAAAACGTCCGTTTTATAATAATATTATTTATTTGAAAAGTGTTCGGTCTTACACTGATACTTGATTCCTCACGGAGTGTCCGATCTTGTACTGACACTCACTTTATTGAAGAGAACTCTTTTATTTAAAAACGTTCGATCTCATTCGAACCATCCTTTGACTAAATATGTTTTCTTGGTTAAGATCCATTAATTTTTCATGGTTAAGTTCTGTTTGTTTCCATCGTTGAGTTTCCCATTGATTTTTCGTCCGGGTCTTCTTAACTTAGTCTGGTTGATTTGAAACGTACGTTTCCATTGTGTTATCGTTCGGTTTGTTGTTTGTATAAGAGAATTCCAAGGAGGAATGTCTCACGAGTGATTTTGGTTGGTATAGTACAACAATGGCAAAAGGCTCAGGTTCTGACTCTATCCTGATATTCTGTGATTACGCCTTCTCAAGTAGAGGATGGTAGCTCATGCGTGAGAATGGCAGGAGGTCCTTTAGCCTCAGGGTATTTCTATACCGAGGTGGTTCCACTGGACTAACCTCGAGTGGCGGTTTGTTGAGTGTATCCCAGTCAGGTCCACCCGGGTGCAGAGAGCGGCGAGCATACATAGTCATACTGTCCTTACAGGGTTTAGAGTAATTGATTTTGATGATGTTATCGTTCGGATTTTTAATGGAAAGATTTGACTTATAATGTATGATTGTGATATTGATGTTAATGATTCACTGAATTTTTATAAGCTTACCCTTGTGTGCCTTTGTCTTGTCTATGTTGCCGTTCGGTATCCGACCGTTTGGTTATTCTCTTCACTGCAATGATCGTCCTTTTTGGGTGTGAGCAGTGGGAACTCTAGAGGAAACTTTGAAAGAAGCCTTGCAAGCGGAGCAACTCCTGGAAGTTCTACCGGAGAGCTGTGCTGGACCATCCGACCCTTAGTCTAGATTTTTTTTATCTTTTGCTTAATATAGATGAACGTCCGGTTATGTATTTTGTAAAACCGTTCGTTCTAGTTTATCAATTGGATTCAGACTTCTCTACTTAAGCGCTTTTCAATTCCTATGTTATGACATCTCTCGTTTTCTCCTTTTACTCACTCTTTTCCACTGTTCTTTAATATTGTTCATGATAACTCCTAGAATAAAATATAGCTTTTATTATATGTATTATTGGAATGTTACAAGGAGTATTTAGATTTGAATGAATTTAAAAAATAATAAATTGAGATCTATTTTTTTGGAAAGATTTTGACATGATTTAGAGTGAATTTGAAATTTGAAAATAAATTTTCTTTTAGTTCCTGATGAATTCATAGATAGTTATAAAAAATAAGTAAGCCCTCAAAACAAGTACATACTTTAATATCATTGACCATTTTTTTTATTCATTTTGATTTAAATATGAATTCAAGGAATTTAATTATGTAATAAATCTACAACAAAATCAAGTATTGGTAAGAGAAATTATATTTTATACATAAATATTCTTTTTCATTAATATATAATTCTAAAAAACATAAATGTGAGAAAATCTAAAAATGTAATTTATATTATTAGTTCAAAAACTTTATTGTTTGTAAGCCACAAAAATTACACATATTAAAGCAATTAAACTTACTATTGAAATTGATATTTTCATAATTTTTTTTAACAACTTTTTCATAATATAATTTGTGTTATCACTTGGTCTATTTGAATTTATGTTTAAAAAATATATTTAAAATAAATCAATAAAAAAAATTATAAAAAATATTGTTAGAAGAACTTTTTCGTAGTTTGAGAAAAAAATCTGTTGATAAATGAATTTCAATTTGTTGACTGATACTTATTAAAAATTACTTTAGAATTTGATTGAATCTTATCATCCAAATAATTTCGTATCATGATGTATCTAAAATAGTAATTATGTGTGAAAGAAAGATCATCGTAATAATTTCATATCCAACTATCTGAACACAGAAACTTTGGTAACCTTCCAAGATTCATAAACACAATAACAAATATTATTAAAAAATTTATAGCACTCACGTAAATAAATAGTTGTAAGGCAACTACAAAATGAGAGTTTGATAATATAAAACAAAAATACACAAACAATAACTAATCACAATGAAAAAGTAGAAAAAATAATACTTCCTATAAGATTTGACTAAGGTAGTATATATAAAAAAATATTTTGATTAATAAAAAGTTAAGATTATCAAAATATCGTCAATGATAAAAATAATATAAAAATATATTTATTAATAATATATTTATTGGTAAAAATATCACATGAAAAAACAAATAAAAACTAGTTTAAAAAATAAAATAAATTTGCATTTTAGAACATGGACTATATCATTTTTTTTTGTTAGATTTCTGGCAAATCTAATTATTTTATTATTAAAGTAGGAAAAAAAAATAAAATACATGACAAGTTGTGTAGTCATTTACACTACTTCAAATAAAGAAATTGTGGAAACGATGCACGTTAGATCTAAACCATTGAAAAAACGAAGTCTTACACTCTACATATCTGTTGACATATGTAATCCATATTATGATAAATTGTAATAGATTATATAATGTAGAAATCATGAGATGCAATGTAATCAATTATAAATTTATTGTAATTAATTATGAGTGTATAATTCAAATTACATAATATTGTAATGGATTATTGATAGAAAAATAATAAAATAAAAATATAATTAAGATACACTTAATTATAATTTAAGTTTTAATTATAAGTGATTATAATTAATTACGATTATAAGATATCTACTTATTATTCATGATTATAATTAAAATATAATTAATTATGATTTAAATTTTAATTATAATTGATTATAATTAATATATTATTAATTATTATTTACTATTATATCTTAATTTATTATATATTATAGTTCATAATTTGATAACAAAGTATTTTTTTTATGATGTGAATACAACAAAAAAACATTTATAATATAATATTTTAATTTTAATCTATATATATAGATATATATAATTATATTTTAATAATTTTATAAATAGAATTGATTACAACTAATTTTCTTTAACACTTCAAATCAGGCATTATTCTGGTGTCCATGACTTTTGGTACAAACTGTAACCTCAGAAAATAAAAAATGGTTGTATGCATGTAAAATGATTGCAATTACTTTTTAGTTTTGTGACACAATGACCACAAACCATAACGTATCGACAACTTATTGCAAAGCTCAAGCAATTGTTTGTCAAGTGCCTGCTAATTTTCTATTTTCGGTTTATTTTCTTGCATGTATATTACTATGCAATATTAAAATAATGGTCATATCTTATCTTAATACAAAAATTTATTTAACCAATAATTATCTTATAATGAAATGTCAAACAAAAAATACACTGGATAAAACATTTATACACTTTTCTCATGAAAAAAAAAATTAGAATGAAATTATTTTAAACTAGACTAATTTGACTTTAATTGATATATCATGATTAATTAAATATAAACAAGACATATTTCGTATGGTTATCTATATTAATGATTTAATAGCCATTAAACCTTTAAAATTCCTTAACATAAATCGATTTTCTCAAATCTAACAAGATTATCAAGTCTATATATGGAATATTTAACTTGGTGTATAAAACAACTTTATTTTACCTCAATTAAATTTCTTAGCTTAAGTTTAAACTCCAATAACTTTAACTTCCATAGAATAACTCATCCAGAACATAAAAACAAAATTTGTACACACCTTAACAATTTCATATATAAACACAAATTATGATAAAATATGATTGTTTCACTTTATATCAAGATCTCGAACTCTTATCTTTAATAAAATGATAAGATTTTCAAATCTTATAGAAAAATCAGAAAAATATTTTTTAAACAATAATATTTATTGAAATAAACTTAAATAACCATTTTGTTATTTATCTGGGAATAGAAGCTCGAATTCTGAAAACTAAAAGCAAGAAGACGATAAAATGGATTAACAGCTAAAAACACTTGTAGAAATTGCTTGAATAAATAATTTAAATGGGTGTGTATTTGGGTAAATTTTGATTTTGTAGTGTATTTATATATATTTTAAAAAAATCTTATATTTCAACCACCATCTCCCTGCACAAACAATGTCTTAAATTTTAATTTTCACCCTAACAAAAAAAATATAAATTTATATTTTACTAAATTTTTAAAAGAAAAAAATATTTTAAGATTAAAATATTCCAATGATATAAGAATTTTTAAAAAATACATAATATCTAAAATTTATAAAACTCGTATTTTTAACTTATTACCTTATCCCTGTTATAAGTGTTTGGTCTTTTTTTTTTTTAATTTAATTTATTTATTTAGGAATGTATGTTTAAGAATAATAGAGGATCTGAGGAAAGTGTGTGTGATGGAATCGAAGGAAGAAACTGCCGGCGCCGGGGAGGCGAGCCTGGATGGGCTGCCGTCGGCTCTGGTGGCGACCGTCATGACGAAGCTGGACATCGCCTCCATCTGCTCCCTCGCCTCCACCTCCTCCGTCTTCCGCTCCTGCGCCCGTCACATCCTCTCTTTCCTCCCCTCCTTCAACCTCCTCGTACCATTCTCTCTCCTAACCTTCTTCTTTCTTATTTTTTCCCGATTTCCCAAACTCATTCTCCTCTTTCTTCCAGGACACTGCTCCCTCCGGCGACATGCTCAGACCCTTGTTGCCGCCCAATCCCTACCTCACCACTCTCAAGCTCGATTGTTCCCGCCTCGATGACTCCGCCATCGCCTTCCTCCTCAAACCCTCCCTCCAAGATCTCTCTCTCCACAATTGCGCCGATTTCAGTGGCAGACTCTTGTCTGAGATCGGCAACCGCTGCAAGGATCTAAGGTTTCCTCTCTCTCATCTCCCACATCGCTCGCTTTATACTCTTCACTCATCATTTTTCCCCTTCAGGTCTCTTTACCTTGGCTCCGTCGCCGAGAAAAGAGGGAGGGCCATTCATATTTCCGATCTAGAGGAGTTGCTCAGCGGTTGCTCCCACTTGGAAGTAAGGCATGCCATTTAAATTTGAAACTTTTAATCTCAACATTTGATGAAATAATGATATGATATAACTCACATGCAGTTCCTTGGATGTTGTCTGATACGAGCTTTTATTACATGATTACCGACCCCAATTTATGCTGCAATTATCTCTGGATTAGGGAAACTTGTCCACTGTATTGAATAATAATCTATTGCGGCATCTCTCATTTACTAATGTGCCTTAAAGTTGTTTAAAACTCAATATTTGTAGTTGTCAATATTGTTGCATGCTCGTTAATTGTTGATTTAATTGGGTCTAAGATGTCGTGTGATTGTTTTGGTAGGCATTGATTCTGATGTTTGATGTCTCTCTCTTTCTACGGCACAACTTTGCTCGAGTTTGGGCTTCTGCCTCAGAGAAACTCACTTCTCTTGAGATTGGCTACATTTCTTCAGTTACCGTCACTGAACTGCTCAGCCCAAATTTGGGATCCCATCTGCCCTCAAATCCTGTTCAGCCATCTGTTCTTCCAAGCATTCAGAAACTGTGTCTTAATGTAGACTATATAACTGATGCTATGATCGGCACAATATCCAAAGGTCTAATGTTTTTGACGCATTTGGATCTTCAAGATGCACCATTGATTGAACCAAGAGTTACATTTGACCTAACCAATGCTGGTCTTCAACAAATTAATCAACTTGGGAGATTGAAACATCTTTCACTGGTTCGAAGCCAGGAGTTTCTCATTACCTACTTTCGAAGAGTGAATGATCTGGGATTGCTTCTAATGGCAGACAAGTGTGCAAACATGGAAAGCATATGCCTTGGTGGCTTTTGTCGCGTCACAGACACCGGTTTCAAAACCATCCTGCATTCTTGCACTCGCTTGTACAAGCTTAAGGTCACTCATGGGACTCATTTAACTGATCTAGTTTTTCATGATATTTCCGCAACATCCCTTACTTTGACACATGTTAGCTTAAGACGGTGCAATCTGTTAACTAACCATGCTGTTTTGAGTTTGGCATCAAACAAGGGACTCAAAATTCTTGACCTGAGGGATTGCAGAAGCCTTGGGGACGAAGCTCTCCTGGCCATTGGCACTCTGCCTAGACTGAAAATTCTACTATTAGATGGCTCTGATATAACTGATGCAGGACTTTTGTACTTAAGAGCATCTGTTATTAGTTCACTGTATGCATTGTCTCTTCGCGGCTGCAAGAGACTAACGGATAAATGTATCACAGCTCTATTTAATGGTTGTTGCGTGCTGGAATTGCGAGAACTGGATCTATCCAATCTTCCTAACTTCTCGGATAATGGAGTTCTGCTGCTTGCAAAAAGTAGGATTCCCTTTTTTGAGCTCCGTATGCGACAATGCCCTCTGGTTGGTGATACTGCAGTCATGGCATTAGCTTCAATGCTAATTGACGAGGCCAAACATGGAAGCAGTTTGCGATTGCTGGATCTTTATAACTGTGGTGGCATTACAGCGCTTGCATTTCGCTGGTTGAAGAAACCATATTTTCCAAGGCTCAAATGGTTGGGAGTGACAGGGAATGTTAACATAGACATGGTAGTAGATGCCTTAGCCAGAAGCAGACCTTTCTTACATGTGGCATCCCATGGTGAGGAGCTTGGGGCTGATCCCTACGATACTTCAGATGGGTTATACACACATGATTATGATGACGTGGATGAGTTTGAGCAGTGGCTTCTTGAAGCAGATATTGATAGTGACTTTGAAGAGATAGGCGATGCTGAAAACAATGATGAAATGGTTGCGTGACTTGCTTTTATACCGTTGTCGTGTGTCTTTTATGTGATGACTCTATGTATATCTGTTTGTTGTAACTTTGTTCTTTGGCTAGATGTTATTTGTCACAGGTTTTTGTACCAAAGACTTCTGTAAGATCCTTTTGTTGTAACTCTGTATGGATAATGTTATGTAGAATGTCTCTAGATTTTTAATATTTTGACATTTTTTCATCTTTAGATTTAATAGTTCGTATATTAATATTGAGCGGAATTAAACACAAATTTATCATAATATATATATATATATATATATATATATATATATATATATATATATATATATATATATATATATATATATATATTTAGATTGAATTGTTATCCAGTAACTTATCTACATTACAAGGAAGTGGAAGAAAGCAAATTATATGTTGGCACATACTGAGGTTGGGAAAATTAAGAAACCAAACACAACTCCAATGCAACGAACAAGCTGGAACTGGTGAAGCCATAAACCTTTTCATTCTCACATCAAATAAAATGATTTTTTTTAATGTAAAATAAGGGACACACCCCTCTTTTATCGTATTTATGTATATTGTAATTGATGATAAGAAATACACTGGAAGAAAAATAAACAAACTAGACAATATGATAAAAATAAGAAGTCTTGTTCTCGAAATAATATTTCAAAAATCATATTCTAGAAATATGTTCCAAAAGTCTGAGAAAGTTTGTTCCATAAATTGTACGGAAAAGACAATATGGAAGTTACTTTTACAAAAAATTGAAATGCAAATAGAAATTATGGTGGTGCAGGAAGCAAAGTCCCTACAACTTATTACACGCCTAATAGATTTTCAAAAGCAATCCAGCCCAAATCCATCAATGGTTCTAAATGATGGACTTAATTAAATTTGAAGTAACCTACTACTTTTTGTATTTTTAAGGTTTAAATGTTTTTTTCGTCCTCATGTTAAGAGGCGAGTTTTTGTTTAGTACCCAGTTTTAAAATGTAGATATTTGGTCCCTATGTTTTCAAATTTGTATCAATTCAGACTTATCCGTTAAGTTGGTAGAGACGGCGTTAACTTCACGCTTACGTGGATGCATTTTTTTTAACTACCCGCCACCTTTTTCCCTCTCTTTCACCATTAACTTCTGGTTTTCCTGCCACTAAGTACCATAAATTGCACTTTTTCTTCTGTTTCATTCTCAATCATTTGTTCTTCATCCAAGAATCTTAAATGTGGAATAAGTGTTTGCAGCAAATACACAAAGAATTCAACATGCTCATCTTCTTTGGTTTTTGCTTTTTGCTTCATTTCCTGCCACAAATGAAATGATAACATTTTAAATGCTAAATTAAGAAAATCGCAAGAAAACCTTATCCTGAAAGGGGAGACGTAACTTTAACAAGTACATCGAATCTCAAGCATGCTACGCAGTTGCAATTTCCACGGCACACGGGACATGACTCAAAAATGTCATCCTCTTTCAAATGAGGATACCTAATGACACAAAAAATAATTCAAAGATTAACGGTTGGTCAAGTTATCATCATTCAAAACCAAAACTGCCAAATATTGCAATATTCCAGGAATTGATCTCAGAATCGTTTCTATCATTTAAGACTTTTTCTCCCTAACATAAGAAATGGTTGCAAATTAAAACACATAGCATATAATTTGTAGAAATTCCCATAGAAAGTATTAAACATATGCGTAAACAATTGGGCATGTCATTCATACATGGGCTTTCCATTTTAATTATTTCCAGTAATTTATTTAATCAATCTCTTACAGCATAAACAATATGTCAATAACATTGACTTGGTAGGTGGCAAGAGATAAACCTCGTGTAGATCTTATCCAATATCATAACATTACAATTGATACATAAAGAACAAATAAATATGCAAAAGAGAAGAAGTCATACCAATTTCGTATGCATGATACACAATATCTTCTCATATTACAGTTTACGCACCTCACAGTCTTTCCTCTAACCTTTATCCGACATTGATGACAAAATAAGAATAGTTCTTTAATCAATTGAGAAAAAGATACGGAACACTAAATGTGAGCTAAAGTAAATAGGAAAGTTAAACTCAAATGAGCATACATGTTTTTTATTGAGTAATAAATAATGTCACCTTGCTGCATGTTTGGAACACCTTGTACCTTGCTATCTTTTGCCTCTATTATCTGTTTTCTCCTTCTTCAAAAGTATTTTATAGGAACCTGTCCTTCACTTGTTCATTTTTTCTATCAGAATCTATGGTAACATGACTCTCAGCAATGGAGGATATCAAGTGTTTATCAATGTGAAAAAAAAAATCAAATGACAGGGATAAAAATTGAACAAAACCCCTTTGTGAAAAGCCTGCATTTTTCTTCCGTTATCAGACATGGGAATAAACATGGTGTAATTATGATATTATAGAAAGGATAATATGCATTTTTCTCCCGTTCTCAGATGATGTGATTATGATCTTACAGGAGAGATGATAAATAAAAAGACTTTTCAAATCCAAATTTAAACAACTAATTAGTTGGAAAATTAATTAAGATTACAGTGGATATGTGTTTATTTAATGTAAAGATGATTTCCTGAACACAGTAGAAATCTCACTGTGATGTGTACGTTTACGAGAAAAACAAGAGTAATCTCGAGGATCTTGTTGATATGTTGGTTGGTTTTTCATGTTAAGAGGTGAATTTCTGTTTAGTACCCAGTTTTAAAAATGTAGGCATTTGGTGCCTATGTTTTCAAATTTGTATCAATTCAGTCCTATCCGTTAAGTTGGTAGAAACGGCGTTAACTTCACGCTTACGTGGATGCACTTTTTTTTAACTACCTCCCACCTTTTTTTATCTCTTTCACTATTAACTTCTGGTCTTCCTACCACTAAGTACCATAAATTGCACATTTCCTTCTATTTCATTCTCAATCATCTGTTCTTCATTCAACAATCTTAAATGTGGAAGAAGTGTTTACAACAAATACACAGAGAATTCAACATGCTGATCTTTTTTGGTTTTTTCTTTTTGCTTCATTTTCTGCCACAAATGAAATGATAAATTTTAAATGCTGAACTAAGAAAATCGCAAGAAAACCTTATCCTGAAAGGGGAGACGTAACTTTAACAAGTACATGGGATCTCAAGCATGCTACGCAGTTGCAATTTCCTCGGCACACGGGACATGACTCAAAAATGTCACCCTCTTTCAAATGAGGATACCTAATGACACAAAAAATAATTCAAGGATTAACGGTTGGTCAAGTTATCATCATTCAAAACCAAAACTGCCAAATGTTGCAATATTCCAGGAATTGATCTCGTAATCGTTTCTATCAATTAAGACTTTTTTCCCTAACATAAGAAATGGTTGCAAATTAAAACACAGCATATAATTTGTAGAAATTCCCATGGAAAGTATTAAACATATGCGTAAACAACTGGGCATGTCATTCCTGCATGGGCTTTCCATTTTGATTCTTTCCAGTAATTTGTTTAATCAATCTCTTACAGCATAAACAATATGTCAATAACACTGACTTGGTAGGTGGTAAGAGATAAACCTCGTGTAGATCTTATATAATATCATAACATTACAATTGATACAGAAAGAACAAATAAATATGCAAGAGAGAAGAAGTCATACCAATTTCTATGCATGATACACAATATCTTCTCATATTACGATTTACGCACCTCACAGTCTTTCCTCTAACCTTTATCCGACATTGATGACAAAATAAGAATAGTTCTTTAATCAACTGAGAAAAAGATACAGAACACTAAATGTGAGCTAAAGTAAATAGGAAAGTTAAACTCAAATGAGCATACATATTATTTTTATCGAGTAATAAATAATGTCACCTTGTTGCATGTTTGGAACACCTTGTACCTTGCTATCTTTTGCCTCTATTATCTGTTTTCTCCTTCTTCAAAAGTATTTTATAGGAATCTGTCATTCACTTGTTCATTTCATTTTTTCTATCAGAATCCATGGTAACGTGACTCTCAACAATGGAGCATATCAAGTGTTTACCAATGTGAAGAAAAAAAATATCAAATGACTGGGATAAAAGTTGAACAAAACCCCTTTATGAAAAGCCTGTATTTTCTTCTGTTATCAGACATGGGAATAAACATGGTGTAATTATGATCTTATAGAAAGGATAATATGCATTTTTCTCCCGTTGTCAGATGATGTGATTATGATCTTACAGGAGAGATGATAAATAATGAGGCTTTTCAAATCCAAATTTAAACAATTAATTAGTTGGAAAATTAATTAAGATTACAGTGGATATATGTTTATTTAGTGTAAAGATGATTTCCTGAACACAGTTGAAATCTCACTCTGATGTGTACGTTTACGAGAAATACAAGAGTATTCTCGAGGATCTTGTTGATATGTTGGTTGATTTTTCAATAAAAAAATGGATGGCTGGAAGAGCAGAGGAAGAAAGAGAAAAAAGTGTCAGGTAATTAATCCTGAAAGAAATAGAAGAGAGAGAGAAAAATGTGGCAGGGAGAGAGAAGAAAACACTGTTTATACCAACTTAAACTTAATTGATACAAATTTAAAAACATAGGAACCAAATGTCTACATTTTTAAAACTGGATACTAAACATGGGAAAAAAAACACTGAAACCTATTTTTAATTTAGTGTATATATATATATATATATATATATATATATATATTTTAATGTTTTATTTTTTTAATTGCCTTTCTATTTGGTTTTTGGTTAATGATAGTATGTGATCATTATTTTTGTTTTCACATTTTCAATTTGTTAAGTAATTCGTTTTTTTTTCTCTCTCCAATCTTTTCAAACTCAGCTAAAAGTCGAGTTGATGTAAGTAGAAAAGATTAGTGAAAAAAAATGAATTAATCAGTAAATTAAAAGCTAAAAGATAAAAATATCAATTATGTTTTCTAGGTCCTGTAATTTCTCCAGTTTGCTTTCAACTTTTATTTGGGTTTTGGAAGTCACGGATTTAAACCAGTATTCCATCACCATTCACCAAAAAATGTTATCGGTGTCTCTGTTATGTTTCTTTCTTTTCAACAACAAACAACCCACCAAAAAGTTCTTCAATAATGTGTCTGTGAGTCACCGTTGACAAATGTTATCAACCCAATAGTAATCCACTTTAGTCTAACTCTTCAATGCCTGGATAATACCAAATATTGTTATTAACACAGGTCTAAATTCTAGGGTCAATTTCTTTCATATAATAACACATGAAACACAAGGGTTATAGGGAAGGCAAATATGCTACGGCTATCACTTTTGAAATCTTATTTAGGACAACATTGGACCAACATGTCGTTTTCTTGGTTTGAGGTTCAAAATCAACCATTCATCTTTTACAAAACTTCCATTGATCGTTTCAAAATATCTCTTGTTCATCTCAAAAATTAATTTTTCCTTTTACTGAGCAATCTTTTACAATCAAATTTAATTTAAAAAATTTTCTCAAAAAATATATGAAGAAATAGGAATGGACAGAACAAGATTTTCATAGTATAAGGTCAATCAAGTAGATTATGTTAGAATTACAAGTGTTACTAAATCTTATCTTAGATGGAGATAAAAAAAGTAAAATATAGTATAAAATTGAAGATGTATTAACCTATTATCTTAAAGTTTTACATAAAGAAAAATGTTAATTTTTTATATGATTAAACTTCAATTTATATGATATATTTTCGGTGTGAACTTCTGATCTCAAATAGAACGTTCGTTACAATAACAAAAATAAAAGTTTTAATTTGTCAAAAATTACCATTAATTTAAATAACATCCTTGTTGAGAGATAATTTTTTGACATTTCAATTATAATGAATTATTAAATATCCTTAATCTTAATTAATCAAATTGTTGTTGTTATTTTGAATCAAAGATAGAATATTGTTCTAAGAATATCCAGCAAGTTGATTAGTATATTGTAATATAAGGGTGAATAGGGGTTAAGTTTGGACAAATTCATTAATCAAGTAATAAATTAATTTATAGATGAAGTGGGTTAGATTTCTTAATTTTTTTTATTGGTCTAATACCTATTTCATTTTTTTATCTTATCGAGCCAAAGTTGCACATTAAAAAAACACTTTTTTTTTAATTTGTAACTTCTAAATTTTTTGTTATTATTTTAAATTTTTTTTCTAAGTAGATTATATAACTGTGGTATTTAAAAAAAAACAGCTACAAAATTAGTATTTAAACATTAGTAAATTATAATAGTAAATAACCAAGTTGTCTAATAAAATTAGATTTATTGGGTTAAGCTAGAGTGAAAATTAATATAGATAACCTGCCACCAAAGTTTTAGGAAATTTGGATAATTATGTTTGGTTAAATTTGACCAATCATAAAATATCCAATTGGAGTAATTTAGGTCATGTTTCATCAAATTGAGTAATTGTACTATTAAACCCAACCAACATTATACTATATCCGAAGTAGGGCTAACACGTGTATTGTATGACCTTTTTATTTATTTTCCACCAGTCAAAATATCAAAACTCTGCATGTGTTGGTTTTTTATTACAATGTCTTGTAATTTTTTTTTTGTAAAAAAATAAATATTTTTAATTTCTATATCTGTATCATACGAAATAAGATAATTAACTATATTATTTATTATAATTAATTTATTTTATAATTTAAAAAGTATAAAAATTATAAATATTTAGACTTCAATTTACTGTGATCATTTATAAACATTTAATTCTAAATATGAAACAAAACCTAAATCATTATTAAATCATGAATGAACTTTTTTTAATCACCTAAATCGTATCAACTCAGGGACGAAACAAGTAAAACCTTCTCTTTTAGGTTTTGCAGAAAACAAAACTTTAAAAAAATAGTGTTAATATTACTATATCAAATTAATAATCAAAGAATCATGTTTAGGAGAAAAAAAAAGTCCTTAAACATTTATTTTTCGTACTAATATACCTTGTTAAATTAATTATAAAATTATGTTTGATAAAAGAATACTTAAAATATTTTTTCAGTATTAATGTTTCTCTATTAAATAATTTATAACTTTATGTTTGGTAATAAAATTTAATTAAATTATCATATGATAATATATTAGTATTAAAAGTGATATTCAGTGTAATTTAAAATATTTTTTCAATAAATTATATATATATATATAAAAAATAAAAATACAACCATTGATTATTTTTATCCTTTTATAATAAACTTTTATTTATTCTTTTTCTTTTATCTCTACCTGACTTCTTATATATTAACTTACTTTTTTATCTCTTGTTATTTTCTTTTATTATAAAGTTTTTCTTTTGAAGATTTTGACACACTTAATTCATTAAATTTCATGTTGGTTGTGTGTATCAATATTTTTATTCTCATTTTTTATTGGTATGTTTTCTTACATGTGTTGTATTGTTTTTTATTTAATTTGTATTATGATTAAAAATGTATTTTTTGTCTGATTTTATTTTGTCATTTTTTGATTTATGAGTTTTTGAGTGTCTTTTTTTTTATATTTTAATGATGAACCAAAACTTTTGCTTAGATTGAATTGTATTAAAAAAATCATAAAAAAAAATTTAAATAAAAAAATTTGTTTTAGGTTTCACAATTGTAATTGTGTGAAAGATAGTAAAAAATGTTAGAAACAAGTAAACACCCACGAGTAAATGAGATTACTTTACTTTTAATTAAATTACTCTTCCCAATGTTTTTGTAAGTATTTCACCATAATTGATTAATATAAATATGAGACTGGAAAACTAAAACTACTTATTCTCTTAACAAAAGATTAAAAGCAAAATGATAGAAAAATTTACATATTACCAAAAATTGAAATAAACAATTTAAATAAGAAAACAAAAGAACGTCTTTTCTCTAATCTATATTTATTTGGCTTTTCTTAGTTTTATTTTATAAATCTAGGTATTTTTGGTTGAGTTTTAATTAAAAAATTGTTTTTTAAATAAATTTTATTATTTTTACTGATAACACAAATGGATAATTTTTTTTGTTTATTTCAACTCATTAATCAGTCTATTTATTATCTCTTCAATCTCCATCACTTCTTCTGCATGGATTAACTATTCTTAAGAAGAATAAATAAATAAAAACAAAAAATAACAAAAACATAAAAGTAACAATTAGGCCATCTATATCATAAAATAATAATGTACTAAATAACAATAAAAAATAATTTAAATACTCAACAAATGATTTTTTATTAAAAATCAATTCAAAATAGTTTATAAAATATTCAAAATTAAATTAAAATAATATTTTATCTTATTAATATTTTTTGTTTTTTTTTCTTTTTCCAACTCAGCACTGCACGGAGTCCAAAATAACATGATAGGAGGGTACTTTTGTGTTGAGGTTGTATCTGGGGTTTGATTATCTTCCTCTCATTTATTATTTTTGGATGATAAGTTATTATATTTTTGAAATCGTAAACAATAATATCCGAATCTTTTTATTTACATTCCATCATCTGCATACTTTAATTTCCTAAATAAATTAATATTCTCTTTTGACCATATTCCCACCCAGCGTCCAGTGGTAACATTTTTAATTTGTATTTTTTTTAAGACGACAAAGATTAAAAAAAAAGTCTCACCCTTATAAATAAACTTAAATGTGTTTTAATTCGTATAAAATTTGAAATCATTATTTTTAATTTTTATAAATAGTATGAATTTTATTTAAAAATGGATAAAAAACATCTAATTCATGAATTTTAGAATTTTGTTAAGTGTAATGTGTTGACATTTTGTACAACCTTAAATAATTAATTAATGCCATTTAATATTAAAATGAATTTTTTTTATTGCAGTGTCTTCTTAATTTTATTACTGATCTTAATTTATTAAAACATTTTTTTTCATATGCATAATCACAGGCTTGATGTAAATAAAACTGAGTTTGAAATTCAAAATCTACTCTTTCTCACGTAAAACCATTTGGTAATTAACTTTCATAAAATGATTAATCTCGTCGAGTTTAAAACTCTTATTATTTTTTATATATCAAATTATTTCAAAATTAAGCTGGACTATTAAGTTAACAAATCGTCATTTTAAAATTAAGTTTCGGTTGAAAGATATCTATAAAGATAATAAAATTTTTATTGTATGAAAGAGAAGGGACGAAGAAGAACAAATCTTACAAAATAAACCAAAGTGAAACACTCTTATTAATGAAAAATAATTATCAAAAACTCTTTTTGTCAATATATATTTTTAATTAACGTGTAAATAAAATTGTTATTCATTAAATTATGGTTTGAGAGTATTTTAAAAATATAAAACTAGATCTATCATTTTATTTTTGAAACAAAAATATTAACATATTAGTACTTTTTTTAAAGTCAAAGAACCAAAATTTGTATTATAAACATTAGTTATTTTGACTTTTGAATATATAGATTCCGATAAAGCAGAGAAACCAGAAGGTAATGGCAGTTGCACTGCAACCTCGTCCAAAACGTCCCTTCATCTTCTGAAGGGTCACCAATCCTTTTTTTTTTAATTAACTATTGTATGTTTTTATTTAATTTTCAATAGTTTTAGTCTTTTTTTAATCATGACTTTTGGTCTAGTTTTTAATTATATTATTTAATTTTATATTTTAAATATTCAATTAATT
The DNA here is from genome assembly GCA_036885675.1 of Vigna mungo. Classification (NCBI taxonomy): domain Eukaryota; kingdom Viridiplantae; phylum Streptophyta; class Magnoliopsida; order Fabales; family Fabaceae; genus Vigna; species Vigna mungo. The sequence goes on along the minus strand of CP144692.1, from coordinate 49,473,078 downwards.
TTTTAATGATAATTCAAAATAATATAGTGTGTACATGATTCGATCATATTGAGATGTAATAAAAATAATGTACATAAATTGGAGAGTTGAATTAAAATAATGTTTTATTTATATATTTGTTTGAACACTAAAGTTGTATAAGATCTATTATATAATTATATATCTTTTATATCAAACACTGTATACGTGATTATATATTTAAAATTATTTTTTACCGTCTCACTATCTTATTATTCAATACAAATTATTCTTTGCTTTGAAAAAACGACAATCTTGCTCTCAAATTATAAACTATTAAAAATAGTTATTAATATAAGATGATTCACATACAAGATGTTAACATTTTGATTACTTTTGGATGGAATGGCATAAATTTTTTTTATCACAATTTATGCCATACAGATATAGAAATTTATCACAATTAAATGAAAATAAATACAAATTTTAGAATAAATTCATTGAGTAATATAACATATTTTAATACGAGAAAGTATGATCAAATAATCATCAAATAAGAAAATAATTGATACAAGACATAGAATGAAAAATATAAACATTAATTTAAATTACAAATGATGAGTCCAAAAGAGTATTTGACAATCAAAAACAGACTTAAAATATACACATCCTAAATGTTTTACTGTATCATTTATCTCAGGACAATATCTTGTGAAATAGTAGAAAAAAGAAGAAGATGATTTTTCAATTAAAATAAAGGCAACAATGCAAAGATTTTGGATCCCAAATTATTAAAACAAAAATAGTAATTCTATTAAAAACAAATCATTTAATATTTATGGTATAATGCAGGGATATTCTTGCAATACACTTCTTTAGTCCAAGAATAATTATTTTCCACCCTGGCAAATGATGCTTCCTTGAACGTGAATATCATGTGTGCCAGTGTCATTGGTGTGGGTAAACCTCGTGTTTCGCAGCTTGTGCCTTCGGGTTTCCTCGTCCCACGTGACTAATTCTCGTTACCCTAATTAATTCAATGTTTCTAACTTCCAAATGACTATACCATAAAAACGTGACACACACGAAATTTTTAAAATTTATAATTAAGAAGATAATTTTCTTTAAGTTAATTTGCGTAATCCTCGCTAATCAAGGGTCAACTTGTTCCTTCCGTTTTAGGAAGAAGAACACAGTTTCCGAAAATGACCAAATTATACGTTAAAGAGTTTAATAGTGAAAAGAATGTTTTGGTAGTTCTTTCTTCATTTTATATGACCAACAGAGTTTCATATTCAAATTACTTCTTGTGTCTCTACCATGTAAAAAATCGAAGTGGTGTTATTATTTTATGTTACACACAACATAAGAAAAACAAAATATATGCACACATTTGCAAAATTTGGTCCCACCACGTATTATGAACAACTAAAACAAATCTAATTTTAAAATTTTGTAATGGCACAGACATACAAACTTAAATCTTCCTGTTTTATTTAATTCTCGTATTTAAATAATTTTAAATGGTGTGTCTAGATCTAATCTAGCTTTTGGTGAACTATAATCGTTTTTGTGGAAAAGGGTAGAATTGAGTTTTCTCAAGTGGACTTATGCTTATCCAGACGAGTAAGCATCAATGCGCCACTTCATGGAGTGTTTCAAACAATATTATTTTATCAGGTTATATTTCCGTTTTTAACTTCTGATAACCATGCGTATAGTGTTGGAGAACATTCATCACAAACACAAACAGGTAGTGGTCATCAAATTCAAATTGAAATCGAAATTGCGGTTTCAGCCTCCGGAGAGACTGCTCAAAAAGATGTATACGCTACTTTTTTTTTACACAATATGTCATATATTATAATTATAATTAATATCAAGTGAAAATATTAAAATCATGGTATAAGATTTTTTATCTTTTGTATATTGTATGATATGGTATATTATCCTATCATCAAGCTACACAATATTATTATCGATGATAAACACCATATACTAGTTGAACGGTTGTGTACATATTATCAAAATTGATAAGTCTATTTGTTAATTATAAATTAAGTAGGTAAAATGGATCTGTGAGTGTTGGACTGTAATTAGGTTAACGTGAACCTAATATTATTAAACCAACATCAATTTAAGATTCAGGAAATACAAATTTAGAATTAAGTTCATTGAGTAAAATCTAATTTCATAAAATACTTTTAACATATATATATATACACCACTCGGTCGAGAAAAAAAATTTGAATCAAGTGAGAAATATATATATATATATATATATAATAATAATAATAATAATAAACTAATAATTGATTAAAACAAAATGGTAGGTGGTTTAAAAAGTGTTTTTTTTGTTATGAAGTTAAAAAAACTCATGTATATGTGGTTGGTGTGCAGAAAAAAGCTCTGATTCCCTATCCTCCAAGCTGTTCACCATTCCACCATCACGGCCACATACAACTTAAACACACATGCATCTTACACTTAGACATCACAATCACACAATAGGAAAAAAGATTTTAAGGGAATAGAAAAAAAAGGAAAGGAGAAGACCCATTAATTGTAAGTACAAGCTAACAACACACATGTAACATGTTTACGGATAAAAAAACAAAAATAGATAATGATGTGGGTTGGAAATGGGAAAAAGAAGAAAAAGAAAGGTATTTCAATTAATGGTATTATAATTATAATAAATTATAATAATAAGAAAAAAGTGAAGAATTTAATTTTACTATGGATTATTTTGAAATTCCGAGTATCCGTTCCAATTTGCATAATCCATAATCCATATTCCGCATACGTGTATAGTGGATTATAACAAACCCAGGTGAGGTCCGCATAGTCTATCCCTCGCAATAAAAGCACCACTGTGCGCGCGTTGTTTCATGTGAAACACCCAATCGCATCGCCCTTTACGTCGTTCCATGGCTATGATGGTGACGGAGGGCAACGACAGCTGCGGCAGCGGAGTGCAGCACCATAGGACGTCCTCCTCTTCCTCTTCGCCGGCGCAAACTCGTCAGCAGCGCCACAAGGTCGAAGTCTACAATGAGATTCTTCGTCGCTTGAAAGATTCCGGCCACGAAGAGGCTATGCAACCTGGCTTCAACGATCAGCTTTGGGCTCACTTCAATCGTCTTCCCACACGGTCCTCTCCTTGCATTCTCTATTCTCTTCTACAAATACTCGCTGCAAACTACGTTAATTCTTCTTTTACCATTCTCATACGTGTTTCATTTGTATCTTTATGTATAAATCTCGTTTTCTTCATCGTTTTGTTGGAGTTTTATTTTATTTACTTTTTATGAGTCTGTTTACGTGAGGTTTTGGCAGTGGATTGGTTTTGTTTCAAGCGTGAACTTGAGTAGTAGAATTAACCTTTCCTGCTTGTCCTGAATCCGTACGTACGGGAGACACTAGGTTTTAGTGAATGTTTGTGGTAATTATGTGTTGTTTGGTGTCATGTGTTAGATTAGGTCTGAGATTTTTGTTGTTGGAGAGAGATTTGAGGTTATTCTGTAATGCAGGTACGCGCTGGATGTGAATGTGGAAAGGGCGGCTGATGTTCTTATGCACAAGAGATTATTGCAGTTGGCACATGATCCTGCTAATAGGCCTTCAATTGCAGTTAGATTAGTTCAGGTGACCTGATCCTTACTCATTATGGGTGACACTGGTGTATTCTTCATGCTGTTAGATCAATTTCTTTCAGTTTTTGCTTTTTAGTGCTTTCACGTGGTGCAGCATTGTTGTCGGCTGTGCCTTGTCGACTTCTTAATTGTCATTTCCTAGTGGATCTTTTTGTTCCTGGCAGAGGATAACTATATGAAATGTACAAGTTGCAATTAGGCTTGCATGTTATATCTATATGCCAATACATTACTAAACGCGTCTGGAGTCTCTAGGTGTTGTAGGACTCCCTGCATGTGAACGATTGTTTTTTTTTTTTGTGAAACTTTTCCGACTCATTAAAATAGTTTTCTATCTGTCTGGAGTCAGGAGGGAGCCATTTTGGTCAAATGCAACTACGAACAAATACACACTATCAGCAATGCAGCATACTTAACACAATTCAGTCTCTTGCTGAACTAGAACCAAACGAGCTTGTTTATATTTTATAGGATCACTCCATAGTTCTTCCAGGATCTCCACCGAATCATCCTGGAATAATTTAAATGTATCTAAGATTAAGAAAGGTTAATTTGCGTCTCTACTTAGTATGTGGTCTGAAGCTAGCTTGATTGCGAGTACTGGTGAGAAGGGGAAAGTTTAAGAAAAATGTTAGTTTGATTGTGATATTGTGGTTCATACCTGAAACAGCATTTGCTTCTAATTTGTGCATATGGATTGTGGCTCAATTTACAGTTGTATGATCTTATGATGGTCGAGGACTCTAAACTCAACATTGCTTGACTTTTCTTATTACATTATTCATCGAAGGATTAAAATACTTCGTGGATTTCAACATGTTTGTCTTCATATAGCATTATGGATGTTCATTTGAGCCACTATCTGCATACTGGCATGATCGATATTGTAAAAGTCTATTAGGTTACTGTATGATTAGAATGTCGAGGAACATTTTCTATCAGCAAATCAACCTTGATTTGTTTGGTTGATTTGTCCCTTGTAGTGAAAATATATTTTTCATGCCCATATTTTGTAATGATTATGTTCTTTCCTGCTGGATTGAAGTTGTTTTTAATTTTAATTTTCATTTTTTGGGTGTTATGATTCATGTCCTTTACCTCAGTCCATGTTGCTCATATCATTTTGGTATTGGAATCTTCGTGCAGGTTCATCCCATATCTGATGGAAACTCAGCTGATGCTTCTGAATTGGATGATCCTGGGACAGAATCTGGTCAAAGTTCTTCAAAGTACTCTAGCAGACAGAGGTACTATTTTTTTCTCACTTGTTATATATTTCATAAATTTCTAGTAACTTATTGGGTACCATTATCACAAAGGACAAGAAATGGGTCTGCATAAAGCAATACTAATTATTCTAGTTAACCAGGGGCTGACATTCTTCAATTCTAATTTTTCTTCTTCTTTTCAACGTTCTAGTATACATCCACCTCCTGCTTTTGGTTCTTCTCCTAATCTTGAAGCATTGGCTCTTGAAGCAAATAGTTCCGAAGACATAGAGGAGGAACAATCTGTACATGCCAATGTTCAATATTCACGGTGAAACTTCTGCTGCAAGCTGCACTCAATAATTTAGAAACTAGGCATGGAAAATTTCTTTGAAGACGTAGAGTCTAAATTGCATATGCTTTTCTATTTTTATGGCTGTGGATATGAAGATATAACCCAGCTGGTCTGTGATACTTGTAGCTTTCATATATATGCTTTTTAATATTGTTATGATTTTTTGGCTTTCTTGAGGTTGAGGTGTGATGATAATATTATTTGAATTTCCTTTGGTCAATCCTGTAAAAGACAAATTTAAGAACTTTGCTAGTACGCCTATCTGAACTTGTATGATGTGTGGAGCCTTTATAACAATTAAATGATTTATGCAGTTTTTAGTCAAATGTTCTAATAAAATTTTGATGTTTACTTTGAAATATTAAGCATTTGTGTTCTAAAAATGCAGACCCATGCATGAAATCACCATCTCAACAGATGACAAGCCAAAGCTTCTTAGCCAGGTATTTGATATCTTTCTTATAAAAATATGTACACAATATATTTGATGTTGTATTATGGACCAAATAGAATGACATATTAGAGTATAACAATCAATCATTCATAAATGCATAAGACTTTTTCTCCCTAACATAAGAAATGGTTGCAAATTAAAACACAGCATATAATTTGTAGAAATTCCCATAGAAAGTATTAAACATATGCGTAAACAACTGGGCATGTCATTCCTGCATGGGCTTTCCATTTTAATTCTTTCCAGTAATTTGTTTAATCAATCTCTTACAGCATAAACAATATGTCAATAACACTGAATTGGTAGATGGTAAGAGATAAACCTCGTGTAGATCTTATCCAATATCATAACATTACAATTGATACGGAAAGAACAAATAAATATGCAAGAGAGAAGAAGTCATACCAATTTCTATGCATGATACACAATATCTTCTCATATTACAGTTTACGCACCTCACAGTCTTTCTTCTAACCTTTATCCGACATTGATGACAAAATAAGAATAGTTCTTTAATCAACTGAGAAAAAGATATAGAACACTAAATGTGAGCTAAAGTAAATAGGAAAGTTAAACTCAAATGAGCATACATATTTTTTTTTATCGAGTAATAAATAATGTCACCTTGTTGCATGTTTGGAACACCTTGTACCTTGCTATCTTTTGCCTCTATTATTTGTTTTCTCCTTCTTCAAAAGTATTTTATAAGAACCTGTCCTTCACTTGTTCATTTTTTCTATCAGAATCCATGGTAAAGTGACTCTCAACAATGGAGGATATCAAGTGTTTACCAATGTGAAAACAAAAATCAAATGACAGGGATAAAAGTTGAACAAAAAATATCAACATTGAAGCAAAGGGGTTTTGTTCAACTTTTATCCCTGTCATTTGATATTTTTTTTTTTCACATTGGTAAACACTTAATATCCTCCATTGTTGAGAGTCACGTTACCATGGATTCTGATAGAAAAAAATGAACAAGTGAAGGACAGGTTCCTATAAAATACTTTTGAAGAAGGAGAAAGCAGATAATAGAGGCAAAAGATAGCAAGGTACAAGGTGTTCCAAACATGCAGCAAGGTGACATTAATTATTACTCGATAAAAAAAATATGTATGCTCATTTGAGTTTAACTTTCCTATTTACTTTAGCTCCCATTTAGTGTTCTGTATCTTTTTCTCAGTTAATTAAAGAACTATTCTTATTTTGTCATCAATGTCGGATAAAGGTTAGAGGAAAGACTGTGAGGTGCGTAAACTGTAATATGAGAAAATATTGTGTATCATGCATAGAAATTGGTATGACTTCTCTCTTTCATATTTATTTGTTCTTTCCATATCAATTGTAATGCTATGATATTGGATAAGATCTACACGAGGTTTATCTCTTACCACCTACCAAGTCAGTGTTATTGACATATTGTTTATGCTATAAGAGATTGATTAAGCAAATTACTGGAAAGAATTAAAATGGAAAGCCCATGCAGGAATGACATGCCCAGTTCTTTACGCATATGTTTAATACTTCTATGGGAATTTCTACAAATTATATGCTATGTGTTTTAATTTGCAACCATTTCTTATGTTAGGGAGAAAAAGTCTTATGCATTTATGAATATGTCCAAATTAAATTAATTACCTTGAATATCTCTGTAGTAATATTTTATAAGAATATTCAATTATGAATATTAAATCATTGAAGTAATTTAATTTTAGCATTTGTCCCAAATACATAATTTTTACTAGAAATAACAACATCCTTAGCAATACTACAGGCAGATCACTTGAGCCACAGTAGCAAGTTTTGACTGTTGTCTAGCCTTGGTGTGACACTCATCTCCATATATCCATGGGAGTTGCAATAAATGGGTAACCATGACCTCCACTTCATCCTCTATGATAAGAATGGGATTCAAGGGTTGAGGAATCACTAGCAGCTGTAGAGAAGTGGCCAAAAGTGTGGATTAAAGAGCACAATAGTTGTTCATTAGCTATATCATACGAGGGTAGATGGGATCTTGATAATATTTATTCAATTACAAATGAAATCAAGTTCAGTTACGAGGCTGACAATACCAAGTGCAAGAACCGTGAAAAATTGACTTTGTTGTGCAGCATGGGTCGTTACATCACCAACAAACACCATTAGAGTTTCTAATAAACAATTAATGATCAAGCTCGCTAATATTGGCCTGCATGCTCATGTCATCATTTCCAAATTGACTGGAAAAATTACAAATGGAATCAAGTTTAGTTAAAAGGGTGAGAATGACAAGGGCAAGAACCATGAAAAATTTACTGTATTGTTCAGCATGAGTTGTTGCATCACTAAAACACCACGAGGGTTTCATAAACAATTAAATGATCAAGCTCATTAATATTGGTTTGCATATTCATCTTTCCCAAAATCAAGTTGAAAATCACATTAAAGTGATGATGAACATTGTCGTAATAAGTATTATTGGCTTTTATCTAAAGATCATAGTAAGTTGTAGAGTCTTGGTTTTGCTATTGGAGTTTAGGTGCAATAAAAAAACAAAAAATGCTTCACAAAGTGGCAAGAATTTGCTTCCAACTTGTTGGAAATAACCTTGGTTTGTTTGTTTTGGTGATTAGCACTTGAAACCACAACTAGGCAGAACAATCTAGGAAGTGTAGTTGGTTGTCCCAATCAATTTTTGGCATTGGACCAGCAGGATAATGGTAAATGTTACTATAGTACCAGAATCCAAAGAGGATCTGTTAGAGGTCTAAAGAATAAAGGCAGAAAAGGTTTTGCCGAGGATTGCAGGAGTATTGGTTTTACATTAAATGAAATAGGGTCACTTGTTAGTGTACATACAACATAATCATAAATATGTAAGAACAAATTGAATCCCTAATTTGTAGTTACTAAATACCCAATTTTTAGTAATAGATTTGTCATATTTATAATCAAAAGGTCATATATTAGTACTACCTTATTCTTAAATTTGTACTGGATAAATTAGCATTGCTTAGCATTTGACTCGGATCAAAAAGGCATTTAAGATAGCTTATAAACAATCAATCACCCCACTCAGATAATCTCAAATTGGAGTAACATTGAATCCCACGTGGTAACTGAAAGGTCTTGCTCCTTGTGCAGTTAACTGCTCTGCTTGCTGAGATTGGACTGAACATCCAAGAAGCACACGCCTTTTCCACAACTGATGGTTACTCATTAGATGTGTTTGTTGTTGAAGGATGGCCCTATGAGGTATGCTGATAATCATTTGCTATAAGTTTGTTTTGATGGATACATATCCTTAAGAAAAGGGAGAAGTTTATTTCAAAGTTTGATGTCATTGAACACCGTATCTATTTTTGAAAAAACATAGTTCTAATTCATATGAACTATGTTGTAGCAACTGTATTTGAGTTCACAAGCACCAGTTCATCAACCACAAAGCCTAACTGGTTCTTTTCTCTGGAAGTCTTTATTTTTTTACTTCTCATGCATTATGGAATACCTTGTTATGTTACTTTTTTCCACCACTCCCATTCTCTTTTTTAATGATTATTATTGTTAGAGCTTCCTCTTATCAAGCACAGCTTGACTATTTGGCATTTAAACAGGAAACAGAAAAGCTGAAAGCAGCTTTGGAAAGAGAAGTCTTGAAGAAGATTGAGGTAAATTTGACCCTATACTGTGTTTCTAAATGTCAGTTAGAGTCAATTTGACTGATATTTGATAAGTGCACTCTAATTTGAACAATGCTCTCAGAGACAGGTGAGGTCCAGTCCGCAATCTGTATCTTCTGTTGATGAGCCTGATCAACCAAAGATGAAAACTGAACTGGATCATTTGACAATACCAAATGATGGGACAGATGTTTGGGAAATAGATCCTAAACATTTGAAATATGGAACTCAAATTGCATCTGGGTCATATGGTGAACTGTGAGTACATAGCTGATGAGAAATATGCATTTCTTTTATACTTCCTGTTAGATGTTCTCACTGATTGCATATATCAATTCACTTTTTAATTTTCTGGTTATTTTTAATTAAATCAGATTTAAAGGTGTATACTGTAGCCAGGAAGTAGCGATCAAAGTTCTCAAGCCTGAACATGTAAATTCAGAATTGCAGAAAGAGTTTGCACAAGAAGTCTACATCATGAGGTTTGCTTTAATAAATTTGTGTTGTAAGATGTACAACTTTAAAGTAGGACTAAGGTGATTTTGTAACTAAAACTTTCAATTTTGGTAGAGTGCATAGTTATCAATATACGATAGAGGTCACTTATCAGCTTGCACTGAAACACCATGGTGGGAATGGGGATGACCTCTATTTTAAATGTTACTATAAAACTGAATAGTATATACACTACACATAAAATATTAAAAACGAATTAATACCCACAATTAAAGAAATTCATGATAAATAATAAGTACACACATCACAATCATCTTCAGTCAAGGATCATTGAACGTAGTAGTGATTAACAAGTGAAATTTGATGGTGAAATTTATTGAAAAGGAACAGAACAAGTTAGACATAAATTTACAGAATGTGAACTGGGGAGTCTGTAAGAAGAAAGAATAGAACACATGGAAAAAAAAAATACTTGTATAGTGATAAGGAATAGATGTCAAAACAGAGGTACTTTTGTGCGGAATATTTTACCCAAACAACCATGGTTGTGTTTCCTAAATGGATGATATTAAAAACTGTTCTGCTATTTGATTCCCGTAGCAGTCCAGGTTTGGTCCACTTCACTACTGTGTTATATTGAGTAGTACTAAGAGGGAGTAATAAATAAAAAGCTGTACATGCTATGATTCTTGTTAACTAAGAAATAAAGCGCATTAAGTTGAAACCTTTTATTCTTGTGAAAATATCGGCGTTTTATTTATACTGAGAAAATGAAATCAATACAAATAAATAGAGGAGATTTCATATCCTTTAATAATGAAGTTCTTAAACTAGAATAAATAATAATGTTCCTGACAATAAAGATATAATCTTGATATTCCTAATTATGAAGTTTCGGTCCTTATTTTATAAAGATCTGAGATCATAACAATTCTTTTGTCCTTCACATAATGATATTTGAAACAATGTTATGTGCTTCTTTGGAGTGTACTAGTTTTTCCCGTTGTTGATTGTAATTGAACATCCCCCGTCTTTAGATGTGAAGTTGAGCTTCATAGCAGTTGTCACCAATTTATCAACTCAGAGGGCCCAATTCCTTTTAGTGTCAACTTCCTTGTGGAATTTCTGCCTGCGATTTTGATTTCTATATCACAATCTGAACCTAAGTTTTTGTGAGGTTTTAAATTTTCTCCTCGTAATATTCTGTAAAAAATAGTCATAGTTAATGTAAACAAGGGGGGAATTGACTAATGGATGATATTAGATTATTGACTTTAAGTATCTCCTGAATATGGACTTTCTTAAAACTAGTTATGGTAATGCACTTTAACAGTTACATTCCTATCTAACTTACTAGTTATCTTATGCAAAGTTTTAATTTAGTTTGTTTATTGACAATTGAATTTTTTTTTATCTTTTGGTACAGTGAAAGAATACAAAAAGCAAATTAATTATAGTTTTATCTAAATATTATCTAAGAAAATATTATGCATCTGCCATATTTAACTTGCTAATGGAACTAGCAGAAAGGTTCGACACAAGAATGTTGTACAATTCATAGGAGCATGTACCAAACCCCCACGTTTATGCATAGTGACAGGTGAAATTTAATGAATTACTTTTTGTTGTAGAGTAATGGAATATATGTGGTCTTAAAAATGCAGCAATTGTCAACCTCGTAATGGTTGTATCCTTTTCGATTTTCAGAATTTATGTCAGGTGGAAGTGTGTATGACTACCTACATAAGCAGAGGGGCTTTTTTAAATTTCCTACTCTGCTTAAAGTCGCAATTGATATTTCTAAAGGGATGAACTACTTGCACCAACATAACATAATCCATAGAGACTTGAAGGCTGCCAACCTTTTGATGGACGAAAACTGTGTATGATGTTTCCTTTATTTATATGCAATGCTTCTTCTGCTCTTCGCCCGTGTCTCACCCACAAACACACGCACAGTATACCACAAACGTGGGTGAATAAACGGGGCATACAGAACTGAAAGTAGTGCATTTGTTCCATTACAGGTTGTAAAGGTTGCTGATTTTGGGGTTGCTAGAGTTAAAGCTCAGTCTGGTGTTATGACAGCAGAAACTGGAACATATAGATGGATGGCTCCTGAGGTACTTGATCTTCTCGTTATTCACATATTTTCGACGATATTGATCAGCCTTTTAACACCCATGGTGTTTATCTGTTATAGTGTGACATGTCTTCACTTTCTAAATTAATGTTAGTGTTTATCTTGATGAATTTTTTTCGTACCCATCATTGTGGAAAATTTTAACAAATTTGAAGATTTCATGAATCTCAAGCTCGGAATGTCAGTACTAGGTCACTAAAATTTGTTGTTCAGTAGTTTTCCTTGTTTAAATATTTTCTGGTGCCTAAAATAGATGGGAGATATAATTATGAGTATATTTTCTTATCATGATTTCTCTGTATTGAAGGTTATAGAACACAAGCCGTATGATCACAAGGCTGATGTATTTAGTTTTGGAATTGTTTTATGGGAATTGCTCACTGGAAAGGTATTCCTTATTTGCAACACCTTAACATTCTTCAAGTATTTTTTTTTCCTGAAGTAAATTATTGGGTTTGTTTTTATTTTTGCCAGCTTCCATACGAATATTTAACCCCCCTTCAGGCAGCTATAGGAGTGGTTCAAAAGGTAATATTTTTTTCTCTTAAACTCGAGTTTTGGGATAAGCTACCAGTTATGTCTAGCGATTTACATGATTAAATGGAAATATGTGTGTTGAATAGGTAGTGATTCTTTGTTTCTATAACTGTAAATACATTTCAGGGATTGCGACCCACCATCCCCAAGAACACTCATCCAAAATTTGTTGAACTTCTTGAGAGATCCTGGCAGCAAGATCCAACATTGAGACCCGACTTCTCTGAAATTATTGACATCCTGCAGCAATTGGTGAAGGAGGTATAAAAAGATTTCTTAATGTGAATGTGTCAATTTTTAAGGTGCAAATTATTTCTTATGATCAGGGCGGAAGGTTGGGGTTCGATCATTTTGACTTTGGTTCCTAATAGATAGAAACTGGTCCTCAGGTTGTCCGTTATTTTTAAATACAACAGTCATTTTGGTTCCTGTGTTAACTACACAACATTAACAATGCTAACAGAAACGCAAGTAACATGGAAACATTGTTGCTCCTTGTTTTTGGTCAGAAAATTGTTTGCTTCTTCATTTTCCTCATCATTATTTGATTGGTGTTTTGATAAGAGTGATAGTGGGAATAATCATCAGAAGGGTGGTAATGATGGCGATTGTTAGAGGGATTGGTGGTGCTAACAGGAGAGTGGGGGGTTGAACTTGAGGAGGACAAAGTAATTTGTTGTCGGAACTTGAGTGAGATAAAGGAGAGTTGTTTAAGTGCAAAAAGGTCGAGGCTGGAAGAAACAGAAAAGGCAAATTGTAGTGGACGGAAAAGTTTGTGAGGAGGTTCTGAAGAAGAGTTAGATGAAGAAAAGGAGGATTGCAGCGGGCAGTTGTGCTGGCAGAACGACGGGATGTTCGTTGCTTATGAAGGGCGAACACTTCGCGTGTTTGAACTGTAGCAGTGTCAAAACAGTTTCCCACGTTGACACCACTCTATACATTTCAAACGCTATTAAAAGTCTAATTAGAAATTAATTCTTGTAAGTTTGGACATTACAAAAGTTAATGGGGGAGCGGCACATTTTTGAAAAGGGAGAAGAGAGATGGTAATAAATTCATTGAAGGGAGTTTTTAAGAGAGATCCTGTGGTACATAATACCTTTAAAGACGTACTAATATTTTTCAAAAAAAGAAATACACTTTTAGAACAGTTTAAAATAGAATATAAAATATTAAAATTAACATGTTTGACTTTATTTTGAGTAAACGAATTATAGTAATGTTGTTGGAAAGCCATTCCATTTGTTGTTGGAGCTCAAGAAGTTCGTGGGCCGAAAGAGTCCTTGGTCCGTGAGGGGCATGAGACACCTAAGGCTTGGAGGGTATATGAGCGTAAAAGGAAGAAAGGGCTAAAACTGAGATGGCATTAGTAGTGGAGAGGTCGTTAATCTTGGAGAGAACATGTCATTATTTAGTCGAAGAGGGGGATAAACATTGTTAATTTTTTTTACATTTTGTTACAGGAGTTATGCACTGGGTAATTGGAGGTTTCCTCTTGTGGTTTCCATTTTATTGTTAATAATAAACAATTCTCCAGTTTCTTAATATTTCATACTTCTATATTTGACACTATTATATCCTACTGGTATGTAACAATTGTGGTCATTCATAATTCGTCTTTTTTATGATCTCTTTTAATTTACTCTAATTGTGTTGTCAAGACTGATGGTTTGAAATTGAGTTTATAAAATCCAGTTAGCTATCATCATACAAGTCCTGTTTATCAGAATAGGTTATATAAGATGAAGTTTAAGGGGGATATTAAATTTGATAGTCACGACTTACGTGCTAGATATAAAAGATCGTATAAATTTGATGGTGACATAGATAACATTTTGTTTGTATGTGGAGCAGGTTGGAGATGGAGAGGACCGGCACAAAGAAAAATCTGGAGGACTTCTGTCAGTCCTGAGACGAGGACATCACTAAAAATTTATTTCAATGTGGATGATGTCCATAACATGGTCATAGGTAGGATCAATCACAAGGGCCATTTCCCATTTATTCTTAAATTCTCATGTACAGTTATCTTCACATTATCTAATTGCTTTCTTGATAGATTTGTCACGATTTAAGCATTTTGAGAATATGATCAATTGCACATTTCTTTGAGTTTTACGACGACATTTATTTATATCTGTAAATAAAAGCTGTTGATGGTATATATTAAATTAAAATCGTATCATCAACCGTCTTTATCCCATCAAAACATCATGTATAGTATTTTTTTACATTTTAAAATCTTTATCAGTTGATTCTTCAATTATTGCACATGATGGCATGTTTATCAAGCCGTTTGTTACTGATTGAACGGATTATTCCAGTAAACCTCTGGAGAGGTGTAAGATAATGTAGTTAGGAAACTATGTTGCAGCTATGGCTGAGCTTTGGTGGAAAGGGAAGATATTTTGAAGACGTAGTTGAAGAAGAGGATGATGCGCAAGAGATATTGAATTACTTACTGCATGCAAAGAGCTGATTAAGTTGTCCTGCATTTGCTACATAAGTGAAATGAAACAAGAGCTTGCAGGTTTGGTAAAGCTTAAGCATTCATAATTCAAATTGGTAAGAAGGTCGAATGCTTAGGAATCAAAGCTAGCTGTAGGTTACATGCAGAGAAGGAGCCAGACTAGATTGCTGGCGGGTCATGTTTAATGATTAAAGTTTATTTAATCCAATTATATGATAAAACCAGATTGACAAATTTGTTTACTTTCATACAGCACCGAGTTTATAGAGACATTTTTTGATCTGTAAAGAGAGAAAACGCGTTAATGTATTCTGAATAATGACAATAACCACATGTGAAGGAGACAAAACAAGTGTAGATAGATAAAACATTTGCTAATTAATCTCAAAAGTTTAGAATTTGTCGATTTTATCTATAATGATTTATTTCTTACTTTGAAAATATGATGCAGAGATAATTAATGACATTCGATTATAAATGTAATCATTTTAAGTTATTGCTTTAAAAGTTGTATTAACAAATTGTAAAAGTATACTAAAAGGACCAACTTATTCTCCTGTTTTATCTAAAATTTGGACATTTATAATTATTTCAACAGTTAAGTATTATAGAATATCATTGTCTTAGTAATTAAAATTATATATTTTGTCTTTATCAATGTAATAGAAAACGAATGAAAAAAATATGAAAAATAAGATTATTTAGATTAAAAAATAAAAAAATAGTATAAATGCAATAGAAAGTGCAAAATAAAATAAAATGTGTAAAAAGATTTTTTTTTTCTTCGTAACCGTAAAAACTTAAAAATTTATAGTAATATTAAAAAACTGGTTTGAGTTATCTAATTTTTTTATTACTGGAAAAAGTATTGCCTCTTCAATATTTTTAATATATCTTTTTTTTAAGTATATTAAAATGATGATATTTATAGATGTATAACAGAAGGAAAAGTCATTAAATAATAAAAAAACTTGTAAAATTTATTTCAACGAGTTTTTACCAATAAAAATATTAAAATGAGTGTATAGAAAACTATTTCATTCTCACATTTCTTACTTCGAATATATTTACTATATACCTATTTACTTTTTAAAAAATTTTATTTTGAACAATAATTATATTTTCTAAGAGACTCTAATCCTGAAAGTATTTTAAGTTTGTCACATTAATTTTAGATAACAATATAAGGTAAATATTATACCACAAGTATTTTATGATTCTTAATTATTATTTTTTTATTAACTTTGACTTGAAGTAAAAATGCGCTTCTGAAACTCAAAATAAATTATAAGAAGAATTTTAGTGTATATAATCACTTATTTTTGTCCATTCTTAATTTTTGTTGACATTAGATACAACAAAACAGTTATTAATTGTAAAAATTTAAACAAAACATCAAATATTTCAAACCTACTGAACAAATATAAAGATATTATAATATCTTAATTATTTCTTATATGAAATAAACTTTTTCATTTTAATATTTTCAAAATGTTATTAATTTAGTTCTCAATTTGGTTTGAGTAATAACTTAATATAATAATTTTCGTCAATTTAACCATAACGGCGTTTAATATAAATATGAAATATATATGATTAATTAAAATTAACTTTTTCTTTACGAAAATAAAATATATAAATAATAAATATCGAGTCACAATACAGCATCAACAACAACGCACATTTAATAAAAATAATATATTAACTCATCTTTCAAATATAGAACAAAATTAAAAATATTGAAATAATGAAATCAAATTAAAAATATTATTTAAAAAAATTGTTTGGAGGTGAATAATATATATATATATATATATATATATATATATATATATATAATGTTAATTTTATATTTAATAATTTCTTTTGTAAAATTGTATTAAAATATATGTTTAGATAAATTAAAATAAATATTTTTTATTTTGGTTTTCGTAGTAATGCTAAACTCTTAAGTAAAGATATCAAACTTATAAATCTCATAAATGTCAAAGAAAACAATAGTTAAAATCTTTATTATAATTTAAGAAAACATAAATAACTAATGGTATTGTTTTTTTTAAGTAAAAATACAATTTAATCTATTATATTTAATAAAGTTTTATATATAAGAGATTTCATCCTATGTCTTATGTCTCAAGCAAATTTTTATATTTAATAAATTTTTATGCATCAACAGTACAAAACAAAACAAATCTCTTTGCATTTCTTTTTTTTTCTGTATTTCTAAAATTTCAACATTATTCTTTCTATGAAGAATCGATTAATCAAAAGTGGATTAAGAGTTTTATAAATTTCTGGAAATCATTAAAACTCTAATTAGTTTTCAAAAGCTTTTAAGATTTTAACTGGATTTTAAAAACTGGAAAAAATTCTTAATTGATTTTCAAAAATCAATTAAGTAAATTCTTTAATTAAATTTCGAAAATTAATTAAGAAAACTTATTAACTTGATTTTAAAAGTTGGATAAGGTTTCTTTATTTTTAATTTTAGCTTTTTTATGTAATAATAATAATAATAATAATAATTATTATTATTATTAGATAAAAAGAAGGAATTATAACCGGTTTTTAAAAGTATATTAAGAAAATATTTTAATCAATTTTTGAAAATTGGTTAAAAAATTAACTTAATTAATTTTTAAGCATCGATTAACAAATTTATTTAATTGATTTTTAAAATCTGATTGTGATAAAATTTTAACTATTTTTAAAATTTGCAAAACTCTGTTTTCGAACTCCGTTTAAGAGTAAGAGTTACTTTAAAATTTTAACTGTTTTTAAAATCTGTTGATTTTTAATAAAAAATTAGAATTTTAGAGATGTAGAAAGAAAATAAAGAGATGCAGGAAGCAACCACAAATCTTCTGGAATTTTTTATAATTTTGTGTTTTTGTTTTCTGTCTATAATCACTACACTGATATTGAAGTGAGTTGTTCTCTTTCCCATTATGTGTTATATAATACAGAACAATGTATAGGAAATGAAAATGAATAATTGAATAATAATATTTAAATAAATTCAATTTTAATAGATAATTCAGTAAGCGGTTATGAAATAATTAAATAAACAATACCAGTTGTTCAGGAATTATTACTCATTAAAAAAATATATTTATTTATCATCATAACGAATTATATGCTAAAGAATTGAATGGTAGGTTTGGGAAACTAAAGTTGAACATTAGTCAAAATTAGTTATTGACTGAAAGAAAACAATGATTATGTTGTGTCTCTATACATATTTGTCGAATGTATAATACAGTTCATTTTTTGTTGTACAGTACAGCTCATTGATAAGGGAGAGAATATGTTTTTTATTTAAAGTTAACTTTAATTATTATATGTTATCGTCATAAAGTTTTACTTTAATAAATAATTAATTAAGAAATATAATATCTTGAATTTTAAGTCATTCTAATTTTTTAATAACTAAAAATATTAATACTGAATTAAAATAATATGTTTTTCTGCAAAGATGAACAAAACATAAATTTTATCGTAGATCTCCTTCAACTATCACAATTTAATTTATCATCCATTTTTTCTTCATGCATTTTATCATTAAAATTTCAATTTTCCGATATTTAATCATTGAAGATTTCCCTCCACAAATTTTATCATTGTATTTTTAGTTTTTGCACATTTACTTACTGCTCATATTCATAATAAAACAACATCACTGGCAAAAAAATATAATCAAACTACGATGAAAATTTGTTATACATTTAAAAAAATTAGTAAGATATATGAAATTCAAAAACCATTGACATAATAAAATCACTAAATGGTAAATTAGGTTTTAAAATATAGAATTTACAAGAATAATTACAAAATATTTCGCTTCAAATAACTATTTATTTATTTTTCACAAAATATAATTATCGATTAAATTAATTATACTTCATATAATAAAACCATGATTATGAAAAATATTAAAATGAACATACAAAGTTGTTTGATTATAAAATGCAAACGGCGGAAGAAAAATAAAAAGAGATAGACATGAAATGCGGAACACTAAACACCTGTGATGAATGTGTTGGTCTCGTCACATGAATATGCGTGCTTGCATGTTTTTTAGGTATAAGTATTTTTCTTCCACAATTAAATATTATATTATTATTATTATTATTATAATAATACACTTTGCAGACATCACATGCCAAAGGAACACCTAACTTAGTTATGTTTTTTGGCATTTAATTGTCTTTGTTTTTACCTTTTCATCCTTTGCTTGTCCCCTTTCTTTTGTTTTTATTCTCATTTATTATTCCTCTTCTTATTATTATTTATGATTTTCTTAAAATCTACATATATTTAGATGCAACAGATATTTAAAAAAAATCATCTATAGATTTTTAACTTAAAACTAAAAAAATATAAAATATAATTTAAATTAAATTAAATTAACTTAATAAAATGTATTTTTTTAATTTTAATTTTTATAATATATTAAATATAATAAATACACGCATGCGACTCCAACTTTATAAATAGATATTAAATTATTTATCATTTATTATCTGCACTGTTCTATTTACTCAATACCACGTTTTATCGCATAAACATAAATATGCTTCATCACTTCCCATATGAAAAAAATCTGTCATCCTTTACTCTGTCTTTAGATTGAGGTTAGTAATGTAATTGTATAATTTATTATTTACAATTACACATTTTAATGGCATCATGAACAAAACTGATATTTTGAAAGCTGGACTTTTTAATAATTATTTATAATTTTCAAAGTTCAAACTAACATTGACTGTTTTATGTCAATTTAATTTGACCTCTGCAACTTTGTGTGAGAATGAATAATATTGAAAATAAGAATAGCATACAGATAAGCAGAAATAAAAAGAACAGAATGTTTGATTTAAGATTAAAATCATGTCAGAAAATATAAATTTTAAATTTGTACAAATCAATAATTAATTTAAGAAACTAAAAGTAACAGTAGTTTGGAGTCAAAATTTACTGAAACGAATTTAATAGTATAATATAAAACTTGAAAAAGGTATAAAATCTTACACCTTTTTTGGTCAAAGAAAATGGTTATGAGAAACAAAAGGACTATTTTTTGTTTATAGATTTGAAAGTTATGGAAAAGTAGGTTACATTGATTTGAAATTGAAACACAAAGATAATTTCTCATGAAAAAACAAAAAATGCCACCGTATGGACCTATCAGCACTTAAGCATGGTTTGGGGCCCACATCGAAGAACAGAGACGCGGATGTTCCAGAAACATCATCAACGACAACGTTTTCTATTCTCACCGTCCCACATCAACAACTAGCTCTCTCTTTCTCTCTGAAATGTTTTAAAAACAACATTATTCACCTGGAGCGGAGAACATCGTCGTTGTGAATCTGCATTACACGCGTCAGCACAGCATCTGGAAAAGACCATTTCAAATTCCATCGGTAGTTCTCTTATTCTGAAAAGCCCAAAATATCATTCATATTTTTATTTTTTTTAGTATTTCTTGGTCACCGGAAGTCTCATATTCTTTCACTTTATTAAAATAAATTTTTAATTTATTATTATGAATTTAATTTTATTATGATATTTGAATAGAAAGTGCTGCATTTATTTCTGCCTGCAACCCTGATGCAATCTATCAGGAAGTCATTCAAATCTTATGGTTCCTTCACACAAACAAAAAGGTTTTCCGCCGCCGGAAACCCCGATTCTGACCACGAGCAGCTCCCCATTCTCCTCGACCAAGAAACGCACCGCCACAACGCAATGCCAGCCGGCGACTACGTCGTCAAAATCGACGATGCCGCCAATCCTTCCCATGCCAACAAGATTTGGCGCGACTCAAGCTACGACTCCTGGAGGGGCGAAGGCTCGTCCTCCGCCGCCGGTGACCAGAGTTTTAATTTCCGGCAGACGGAGGACCCGCCGTCGCAGCTGATAGGGCGGTTCCTCCACAAGCAGCGGGCCTCCGGCGAGATGCAGCTGGACATGGATTTGGAAATGGAGGAGCTCCAGGACGATGCCGGCGAAGGAATGTTGACGCCGGTGGAGGAGTCTCCGGTGAACCATCGCAATTCCAGGGAGCTGAAGGTCTCCTTCGATGAACCCCTTTCCGATTCGAATCTCCTCGAACAGCAGAACGACCCCTTCAGAAGAAGGCACAATAGAGAATCGCCGACGGTTGAGGAGTCTCCGGTGAACTTTCGCAATTCCAGGGAGCTGAAGGTCTCCTTCGATGAACCCCTTCCCAATTCGAATCTATTCGAACAGCAGAACGACACCTTCAGAAGAAGGCACAGCAAGGAATCGTCCACCATCGCGGACTTCCAACGCCCTCCTCACCCGCCGCAGTACGACCATCGTCGCTCGCCATCGCCGTCGCCTGTTGACGATGGCGAGGTCCTTCGGTGCACCTCGAACGCTTCCTTCGAGAGAAACCTCTCCATGCAGAGAAAATCTGCGTTGTTGAAGGCCAAAACGAGATCCAGGTTGCTGGCCCCGCCAGACGAATCCGATAGAAAATCGAGTCGGGTCATGAAATCGGGCCAGCTCCAGTCCGGGTTTTTAGGGAGGAGGGGTGATGAGGAGGAGGACGATCCGTTTTTGGAAGAGGATCTTCCTGATGAGTTTAAGAAGACTCATTTCAGCTTCTGGATTCTTCTGGAGTGGGTGAGTTTGATTTTGATCATTGGGTTTTTGATAACCACCCTTTGCATTCCCTTCCTGAGGGAGATGAATCTGTGGCATCTTAAATTGTGGAAATGGGAGGTTATGGTTCTGGTTTTGATCTGTGGGAGATTGGTTTCTGATTGGGTCATTAGAATTGCTGTGTACTGCATTGAGAGGAACTTCCTCTTGAGGAAGAGAGTGTTGTATTTTGTGTACGGTGTGAAGAAAGCAGTTCAGAATTGTGTTTGGTTGGGGCTCGTGTTGATTGCATGGCATTTGTTGTTTGACCAGAGGGTGCAGAGAGAGACCCACAGTAATTTCCTTGAGTATGTTAACAAGGTTTTGGTGTGTTTCCTTGTGGGGACTTTGGTGTGGTTGCTCAAGACTCTCATGGTTAAGGTGTTGGCCTCTTCTTTCCATGTGAGTACCTACTTTGATAGGATTCAGGAGTCACTATTTAATCAGTATGTGATTGAGACGCTTTCGGGGCCTCCATTGGTGGAGATTCGGAAGGCTGAAGAGGAGGAGGAGAGGCTTGCTGATGAGGTCCAGCAGCTGCAGAATGCTGGGGTTACCATACCCCCTGACCTTAAGGCAACTGCTTTTTCTGATATCAAGAGTGCCAGGTCCAGGAGTGGAGTGCTCAAGAGCCCCAGAACTAAGAGCGCCAAGTTTTCGCGCCCTCTTTCCAAGGGCTCTGACGATGGTGATGTCATCACCATTGATAACCTCAACAAGCTCAACCCCAACAATATCTCTGCCTGGAATATGAAAAGGTTGATGAACATGGTCCGGCATGGGGCTCTTAGCACCTTGGATGAACAGATACTTGATAGCGCCAATGAAGATGAGTACGCCACGCAGATCAGAAGTGAAAACGAGGCAAAAGTTGCTGCTAAGAAAATATTTCAAAATGTTGCTAGGCGTGGGTGCAGGTTACTTTTTCGTCTGTTGTTTGTTGCATACAACCTTTTATAATTTCAACTTTTTCTAGTTTATAGAATCATTTTCTCCGTTTTCTCATTGCTTTCTGTTTTGCAGGTATATATACCCGGATGACTTGATGCGATTTATGCAAGAAGACGAAGCTGCAAAAACCATGAATCTCTTCGAAGGAGCAGCTGATTCTGGGAGAATAAGCAAAGCTGCTTTGAAGAACTGGGTGGTGAGAATTAGCTAACATTATGCAGCTTAATTTGAACAGAAGAACTGGATAGATATATTTAGTGTAGCGTAAAAAACATGCACTTACTGTTATGTCTTCTTTTTCTATTCGTTGTCCTATTGCTTTACTTGATGTTTTCTCTTACATTTTCAATATGGTTCTATGCAATTATTTATTTGTCACAAACCTTGGCATGTAATAGTGTATTTACCAAAGTTCGGTTGGAAGAGGGGTAGTAGTAGAATCTAATTCATTTCTTTGAATCTGTCTCTGTCAGTTGCGCTGATGACACACAATGCACACAAGATTGACAGCATATAATTTCACTTGCCGATGTCATTTTTCTAATTCAATTCCTTTTTTTTATTATTATGAGTAATCTTTGCATAGAGTTCAGAGTCAATATTTTTACTGGTTTCAATTAATGTTTACATGCAACAGTTTGTGCTTGCTTTTATGCATTTGCAGACTGCTTTTAATTATTGATTTCATGCAACTGTTTATGCCTGCTTTTATAGTATTTACAGCAGTATCCTGCATTTAACTATCCAGGTCAATGCCTTCAGGGAAAGGAGAGCGCTCGCATTGACACTAAATGACACAAAAACGGCAGTGAACAAACTTCATCGAATGCTCAATTTTATAGTCGGAATTGTTGTACTGATTATTTGGCTCTTGATATTGGAACTTGCCACCACCAAATTTCTTGTCTTTTTGAGTTCACAGATTGTCTTGGTTACATTTATATTTGGAAACACCTGCAAGACCATATTTGAGGCAATTGTTTTCCTATTTGTCATGCACCCATTTGACGTGGGAGATAGATGTGAAATTGATGGGATTCAGGTATGTTCATCCGTTCACGACTTTACAAATTCTGTTCTCCTGTAGACACGTCCTAATTTCTCCCCCATGCTTGCTTACCAATTTCAGATGATCGTAGAAGAAATGAACATATTGACAACTATATTTCTGAAATACGATAATCATAAGGTGATCATCCCTAACAGTGTCCTTGCTACCAAGGCTATATTTAACTATTACCGGAGTCCTGACATGCAAGATATTATCGAATTCTACATACATGTATGCACCCCAGTTGAAAAGATTTCACTTATAAAACACAGAATAACCAGGTATGTGCTGAGAAATGTCTGTCTCCATTGTCTTGTTGTTTTCTTTTTGTTCTAAATGTGATATCTGAGTGCTTGAAACTATTGATGGTCACAATGCAGTTTCTGTGAAAGCAAGAAGGAGCACTGGTATCCTTCACCTACTGTAGTAGTCAGGGATCATATAGACATACACATGGTGAAAATGGCTATCTGGCCCAGTCATAGAATGAACTTCCAAGATCAGACAGAAAGGCATATCAGGAGATCCATGTTGCTTGAAGAGTTGATTAAGATTTTCAGGGAACTCGACCTTAATTACCGCCTCTTGCCGCTGGATGTTAACGTCAGAGCCGTGCCTACCTCCTCTGAACGGCTTCCACCTAGTTGGCAATCGATTCCAAGCTGAGCAGAAGCAAATTCATGTAATTCAAAGCCCCTTTTTGTGTGGAATACCCGTGGCGTTAACTGCTAGGATAGCATGTGTAAAGAAAATGGCTTTGGTTTTTCTTAGTTAGGTTAGTTTCATATGTACCAAGCTTAGTCTGTAGCTACGAAGCATGTCTAGACTCACGCATGTAGTAGATGTGGTAAAATTAGAAGTAGTAATCATTATCTTGTCTTGTTTATACTCTCACTATCAAAGTTCCCTGTTTCTACCATGCCTCCAACATAAGAGAGTAATCTTATGTACTCACGGTTTAAAAATTTTGAAAGTTTGCAATGCACTTGTTTTGAAGATACTGAATAGCTTTATTTTTATTTAGAATTAGGGGAGATAAACAAGATGTTGTTATCGATATAGATTTGTTTATTATTCGTTGTAAGAGGATATTAGTGAAATAAGTAATGATTTAGCAGCATTACTTATCTTGGAATGTAACATTCACAGTTATTTTGGAGGATGGCACTGTTACCCAGTTCAAATTATTAACACATTAGCATGGCTTACAGACGCGTGTTGATGAAGTCTTTTTTTAATTTTCATATTATATTGTTATATTTATTACTTTACTTTGGTCTTCTCTCCTCGAGTATATATTTAAGTGTTCTTGTTACTAAGGGCTTTGTTTTTTAATTAGAGTTTGAGTTTCATCTCACTAATATTTAAAATGCATAATTTTATTATGCATGTTATTACAGTGAAATTTTAATTCTAAGTAAACATCACAAAACAAAATACCCAAGATATGTTATATTTATTTGTATGTTAAAACACAAACATTAATGAGATATGAGTTTAATCACATAAAAGATTGACACCACTCTTTCCTCAAAATCTTAAGGCAATAAGTTAATGGGTTTTTCACCTTTATATACTATTTTACTTTCTCATTTCTATCCAATGTGAGACTTGGATTTATAATTGAATTCCCAACAAATCTCCTTCTCAAAGGTGAATCTTTTCCACATTGGTAACTTCCCTTCCAGAGAAATATATTCTCATCCAACTACAATCACAAGTAGCCATTTGTATCACCATTCATCTTAATGAGACTTAGTTTACCTGAATACTCTTTATCAAGAATATTTTCGGTATAGTGACCATTATACTCGTCTAAGGCTTGTAACAAATCATTGAGTAATTTATTATTTCTTTACCTTTTTTATAATTTTTTTTCTTTTTCTTTTTTATCTTTGTTTCATAAATCAGAGGATTGGTAAAAAAGTAGATAACTTAATGTTTATTGTATAATGTTCTGTTTTATGTCTCAGCTCATTCTCAAAAAACAATTTGTTTTGTTAATAACAAAATTTAGAAAAATAGATTTTCAGAGTTAAATATATTGTTTTTTTATAAATATATAAATGTTTATTTTTAATTCATAAATTGTTTGATACCACTTGAGCCCTACAAAATGTAGTTAAGCTTTAAAGAAATTAAATTACGAGAAATCACGATGAGATGAAAAAAACTATAAGAGAGCTTATGGAGATTTGTTGTGGATTAAACAAATAAGAAGCGTGAATTATTAATCAATTCCTTGAGTTAACCGCCATTCTCATAATCATTCATTTTTGTAATTAATCTTATCACTTGTTTAGTTGTGTTTTAGGGTTCAACTGAATTTGATTAATAATGATTAGGATTCATGGATACATAACAAAAAAAAATATATTTAATGATTTTTAAAAGCATTATTTTTATTCTGCATTTTAACACAATTTCGAATATTTATACCGAGTATACATTTTGAGAAAACAATGCATCTAAAATAAAAAAAAAATTAATACAAATTCTGTGAGTTGGGTTGAATTATCCTAAGTTCATTAGTCATACCCAGTCAGTAAGCATCCTTTCGGTTAGAGCTGTCAAAATGGACAACTCGGCTCGCATCATCACGGATTGGTCACTTGAGTCAATTCAATCTGATTTATTTATTAGCGAATCAGAAAAATTCGAACCTAACCTAACCCACCACGGGTTGGTGGGTAGACGGGTTGGCTCACTGACCCACTTAATTACATTTTTTTTAAATAAAAGAAATTACAAAGTTGACTAAAAAATTAACAAGGTTGACTAACTGACTGATAAAGTATTAATTAATATATTTTTAGTTTAAAACCCCGTAAGCATCCTTTCGGTTAGAGCTGTCAAAACGGACAACTCGGTCTATCCCACCACAGGTTGATCACTTAGTCAGTCAACCCAACTCGACGTATTTATTAGCGAATCATAAAAATTCGAACCCAATCCAACCCACCACGGGTTGGTGAGTAGACAGGTTGACTCACTCACCCACTTAATTACATTTTTTTAAAATAAAAAAATTACAAAGTTGACTAAAAAATTAACAAGGTTGACTAATTGCCTAATAAAGTATTAATTAATATATTTTTAGTTTAAAACACATTATTGAGTGTAAAAGGTTTACCCTATTAATTATTTAGAAATAATACACAGTTTTAAAACAAATATTGTAATTTATTATTTAGTCTTATTTATTTAATCTTTATCAGAAGAATTTTATATTTCCGATATAATATTTTTCTTTCTCCTCGTCAATTTCGCAATCAGCCCAGGCACAATAAGGTTGGGCAGAATAGGGTAAAAGGGGCCTACGGTTGAGCCTAAACCAGGCCCGCCAGTTGTTTTCTTTTATTTTTTGAAATATTATTTGTTTATTAGAAATGAGAGAATTTCTTCCTGCACCACATGTTCTTCCAACATTCTCGTACTGTTTAAAATTCCAAGTCGCATCCTCGTACTGTTCAAAAATCACAAGTTTACCTTTGTTGAAATTAATAAAAATATATATTATAAATTGTGCAATTCATAAACATTTTGGATTACATAATGTAAAACATACTTTGGATTATAAAGTTTATAATTTAAATTCATATTTTAAATTGTAAAATTCATAATATAAAATTGGTAATACAAATTTAAATTTTGGACTATACAATTTTTAATGTAAATTTGAAAGATGATTCATAATACAAATTACATTTTACATTATAAAATTTATGTAATATTTCGAATCATACAAATTTGAAGAAAAAAAAATCCAAAACATAAATAAATTCTTTATATAATCCATAATGAAAAATTTCATTTGAGATGGTATGTTGGAAGTCTCACATCAATTAGAGATATGACCAGACTATAATATATAAATGAGATACAAACTTCATCTTACAAGCTGGTTTTGTGAAGTTGAGTTAGACTTAAAACCAATTTTCTAATATGGTAGAAACTTAATGTAAAAGTGGAAGTGTAGATTGAGGTGGTGCAAATTTTTGAATTAGAGTATGGGGTGCAGGAAGAAATGGTATGAAAGCAACCTATATGGCTGAGAAAGCATGCAACAAAGCATGTTACGAGGTGGTTGTGTGGATTTAAAAGCATAATAATGGTGCTCACCAACCAATCAACTGGTCAGTAATGTAAAGAAGCAATAACTGAAGATCTGGGGGCTCCTTTTGGGGCACCCCTACCCAGCATATTATGGAAGGGAAATGCAGATACCCACACATTTAACATGCGTAGCTGTTTCTTCTTAAAAGGAAGGACAATCTTGTAAAACTACAACATTGTCAATAAATAACCCACCAACCAATAGGGACATTTATAGTTTATGTCGGAGATTTGTTTACACGGCACATCTGCACATTCAAGTGATACACTAGTGTTCGTATTCCTAATTCGTCTATATAAGGGAACGCAAATTTTCAGTTACAATTATATTATAACAATGGAAAGAGAAATAGTTCAAGATATTGTAATTGTGGGAGCCGGAATTGCTGGCGTCACAACAGCCTTAGGACTTCACAGGTATTTTTTCCGCTTCTCTAACTGTCGCTCACAACAATAACACTTGGCGTGCACTACAGAATCCTATGAACTTCAACTGTGCTAGCTGCCTATGATGTTTTGCTTCTGGAACATCATACACTGTTTTTATTTTAAAATGTAAACTAATTTCAGAGGACGAATTAAAAAAATTAAATTATTATCTTTTATTTTCCTTTGCTTTTTGCTTCTTGAGAAAACATTCCATCAAAATAAAATTATTCTGACCAATATACCTTTTAAAAAACAATGACAATCGACAAAATAGTTTCTTTTAAACAACTTCATCCTTGTACGGGATGCGTAAAACTATACCATTTTTGTGGGCATCATTATTTTGTGCTCTCGCAAGAGTGTACGTATATTGGTGGTTTTCAGGCATCGTAACTCTTCATTTATACTCACAGGTTGGGTATTCGAAGTTTGGTGCTGGAATCTTCGGATAGTTTGAGAGTCACTGGCTTTTCTTTGTCCATATGGCAAAATGCTTGGAAGGCTTTGGATGCTGTCGGTGTTGGAGACAAACTCCGCCACAACCATCGACGCCTCCATGGGTATGCACAAACATCTTTCAAACTTTCTTCTCTCAGTATCATTCATTTTTCTCTAAACTAACTGCAAGAATTTGACTGCAGGATTGTCACCACTTCATTGGTTACTGGGAAACAAATAGCAGCCAAGCCTTTCAAATCAACAGAAAACCAAGAGTATGTATAGTATACCATGTGAATCAGTATGGCTAAAATGTTTAATTTTGATCCAAATTCTTTTTATGATTGGAGTTTTTGTGATGTTGTAGAGGTATTGAAATTCGTTGTGTTCAACGAACAAAAGTTTTGGAAGTCCTGGTGAATGAGCTTCCAAAAGAAACGATCAGATATTCGTCAAAAGTTGTTGGTATCGAGGAATCTGGGTTCTATAAGATACTCCATCTTGCTGACGGGACAACCATCAAAACCAAGGTAAATAGTATGTGTGAGTGTAAAGGGAAACAACTGTTATGAATCGAAGTTGGTAAACTCCAACTGATACGAGGATGTTTTGATGGTAACAGGTGTTGATTGGAATGGATGGAGTGAACTCCCTGGTGGCAAAGTGGCTAGGCTTCAAGGAGCCGTCTTTTACTGGGAGATTTGCAATCAGGGGTTTTGCACAGTTTGAGAGCAACCATGGATTGGAGCTGAAGTTCATGCAGTTTTTTGGCAATGGTGTTCGAGTTGGTGTTGTTCCTTGTAATGAAACACAGGTCCACTGGTTTTTCACTTGTGTACCCACCAGCCAAGGTGATTTTTCTTAAATACAAGTTCTTAACTAGAAACTTAAATTATAAAGAATGTGGTATGATTGATTAATTTGTTGGCCCTGCAGAGCTAAAAGAGCTGAAAGAGGATCGTTCTAAATTGAAACCATATGTGTTAAAAAATCTTGAGAACATGCCGAGTGCTGTTAGAGCGTGCATAGAAATAACAGATGCAGATGGTTTTCTATCATATGCACTGAGATACAGACAAGCCTGGGATCTGATGATGGGGAATGTTAGTAAGGGCAATGTATGTGTTGGTGGAGATGCTCTTCATCCGATGACTCCTGATCTTGGGCAGGGAGCATGTTGTGCTTTGGAGGATGGGATTGTTTTGGCAAGATGCTTAGCTGAGGCCTTTTCGAATGAGAAAGAGGAAGAAGAAGTGCAGTTTAAGAAGATTGAGGAAAGCTTGAAGAAATATGCAAAGGAGAGAAAATGGAGAGCCGTTGATGTTACCACTACAGCTTACATGTTGGGTTCCATTCAGCAAGCTGAGTCGAAATTGGTTACCTTTGTAAGGGAAAACATCTTGCCTGCGTTCATGGCTGGTCAATATCTTAAGAAGGCTGGTTATGATTGTGGAAAGTTAAACGGTTATTAGACTACACAATCATTATGATTGATGAGGTTATGAATGTGGAAAGCTATCATTTTATAAAATGATTGATGAGGTTATGATTGTGGAAGGTTAAATAAATCCTGACCGACACAATTGTTTTGTAAAATGACGGGTAGCTGAAACTTATAAATTTGCTAATTATCATGCAATATGTTTGAAAATAAATGCTGTAATATGTTGTGTGTTTGTATGGCTTCGATAAGCTATATAAGTTGCTGAATAATAAATTTATATTTTCGGGTTCTTGTTATTTAATTCTTTTTGTTAACAAGATAATATGTATTTTAAATTATTGAGATGTGGTTGTTATCTTGTTTTCTTACTTTACTTATTACACATTATTTTATTATTTTGTAATTTTATAGATTTAAAATTTTACTTATGATTTTATAATTTTAAAATAATAAAAGTAGAAAATTTAAAAATTACGAAGTTATAAAATTATAAATTTTAAAACAATTATATAACTTGTATTGGTAACAATTCTAAGAGAAAATTTAAATGACATATTTAATTGAAAAATAATAAATTGTCGAACATTCAATACATCATAACGAAATTATTAGACACTCGAAAGTTTTGAAATTTATTTGGTCCTATATATTAATTAAAGTTTGGTTGTACTCTTGATTATAAAGAAACAAAAAGTTGGTTGGTGCTTTTAATTATGAATAAAGGAACAGTACCAAAATTCATTATTAAAGATTTGAAATTTTATTTAATCGTATATATAAATTAAAGTCTGGTTGGTGGCCTTAATTATTAGAAAGAAACGAGAAAAACGTGAGTAAAATATAATTTTGGTACTACGTGTTTTAATCTGAACGGTGAATTTGAAGAAAGAAAGACAATCGACTTTTGTTGAGCATGTACTTTTATGTATTTGTTTGACAATTCAAACGGAGATTTTGACGTTATAATCCAACCTATAGACTATCAGATTAATTTCATGATCTTGATTGTCACTTATCATCCACACATTCAACGTATCACAAGACAAAATAAGTGCTTTTCAAACACAACCAATAATTTTTAAGTTCGACAAACTTAGATTTATTTTTCATTATTTACCGTCATATATTATGATTTTTTATTATAAGATGGAAATTACCTATGTACTAACTTATTTGTGTTTTGATATTTACTTTTGTTATAAATATGATCACTTATCTTTTTATTTTAAGTTTCTATTTATAAATTTTACAATAAAATTTAAATTATTGATAATTTAATTATGGTTTAATTGATACTTATCATGTTTTTGTCATAAATTAATATTTATCAGACTTAATCATTCTTTAAAGATAATCTATTAGTAGATATAAATGTTCTGTCTTTTAAGTAATCAAAATGATAATTGTGATACATAGATGATTAATCCAGTCTAAGGTTAATCTAATGACACCTTTTTTTTACTTTAACATTCGAATTATACATATTGAATTCTATTAAAAAAAAATTTCAACTAATCATATTACTTTATTAAAGTTACTAACATATTACCGTGTCAAATGAATGTATAAAAAATATAGTATATTTTTCATGCCAAACTATCTCTACATACAATCGTTGGTGTATTGAGGTCTACATAACAAGAACAAAAAGTTAATTTATTGATTCATATGATGTAAAGAATAGATATTCATGAGTGCAAAAATAACGAAAAAATATTCAAAAATAGTAGTTTCCACGAGAAGAAAGAATTGGGAATAAAGAGTAGCATATACCTGTGTAACTCTTTTCCCTTCTATCTCTGGATTACTAGGGCTAGACAATTTGTGCTTGAATTAGTACTATTTCACTGTGTGGTAGAACACCTCAAACTCAACCAGATATATAAATGCCATAAAACACACGCCCCCAAACCAATATAAGCTACACACGTATCTATCGCATTAATATTAATAAAAGGGTTAATAGGTTCGGAGGTTCCTATATTTGGGAATTTGTTTCAATTGGATCCTCTAATTTTGGAAGTGATCAATTAGGTCCCTAATTTTGTCAATTTGAATCAATAAAAACCTTTTAATTAAATGCAGTTAATGCGGTGAAGATTTTGAACATGTGGCATGTTGACGTTTTTAGGTGGCATCATTTCAAATGTGTAGGTGAATTATAAAAGGATGAAATCTCTTTTAATTTAGAGATTTCACCCTTTTATAATCCACATATCCTTGAAACGGTGTCACCTGGAAGTGTCAGCGTGTCACATGTTCAAAAACTTCACGGGCGTTAATTGCATTTAACGAAAAGACTTTTATTGATTCAAATTGACAAAATTAAGGACCTAATTGATCACTTCCAAAATTGGAGGATCCAATTGAAACAAACCCCCACCTCCGAACCTATTAAACCTTAATAAAAAGAAAAATACTTTGACACATATAATTTTTTATATTTATTTAATATTATTTTTTTAACTTTTCCAAAAAAATTACAAGAATTTATTATTTTAAAATTATTTTTGTTAAAAATTATACATCCGTTAAAAATAAAATCAACTCAATATATATAAATAAGTGCAAAGTCTTGCAGTCCCTCGTCTTACAGTCCCGAAATTACTTGAAACAATTTTACCTTGTTAAATATCCGTAACCCACTCGATATTTTAAGTAAACATGTGACGGTAAATTTACCGTAGAGAGAAATAACAGAGTAAGAATAAAATAACGACAAATTGTATAATTTAATATTCACAGTATCCTTGTACATGTCAGTTGCTAATTTGTAGGCATTTAATTTCATAAATAAAATGTGGAAGCAGAATCTTCGTGAAGATGAAACCAGACAAAAAAAGTTGGTCTGAGCTGCTAAGAAAATAAATAAGCTGACGTACAGACACAGACACAGCACCACAGTAATAATACGGAACCACGTGGTTTGTCTGTGATGCTATGTACGGATAATATTTTCTCCACAAACCACATAGAACATTTTAGGAGTTTGGTATTTATTTGTCCTTTCCTGTATTTAATAAAAAAAATAAAGATTTAATATTTTTAAGGTCTTTAATTTTTCTTTAAAAGTATTAAATTGGTCTTTCATTTATTTTTGTTATTAATTAAGTCTTTATTCCTATAAAATTTATTTAATTGAATAATTATCGTTTAATTAGAGATTTTGGAAAATTAGAGATTCAATGAGATCCTAAATCTTTTAATTTTAAAAATTCACCTTTAACAAATTGTTTCTGACTATAACACAATAATCTCGAATCTCTAAATAATAATAAAAAAAGGTTAATAAGACAAAGAATATGAATGGACAATAATAAAAAAATATTAATGGATCTTTCCACATCTTTTCGGTCAGTTCTTTCCATGTGCTTCTGCAATCCTGCAGTCAATGTTGTCTTCGAGTGTTTAATACATAGCAAAAATATGAAGTTCTATAGATAAATTTTAATCCCTGAAATCTCTAGTTATTCTGAAGAAAAACATAAGACACAAATTTCTTTCCCAACTTCTAAAAACATTACAACATCATCCTAAAATCATCCAAAATATAGCACATTTATGACAGTTTTCCTGACATACCATAAACTTCAAATGATTGGTTTTATAGCCAATTATCTATAAATTATGTTATCTTCAAGGCATAGAAGAAAAAGAGTGGCACTGAGGGGAAGAATAAAGTAATCGAAATCTTGATGTCATGTATAAAACGTGTTTAATTAATTTAATTATGCTCTTTTAACGTGCAAGTTTAATTTATTTATATTTTGCCACGTTAGTTTTATCTTCTTTCTTTTTAGTGGCTTATGTTCCTTGAACCTGGACAAACACGAGGCTGATGTTAATTATAATAATAGGGAATCGGATTGCTTTTAACTTGCCAATCTTAATAATTATGGTTAAGAAAGGCTGATGTCTATATCAGTATCTTAAATCCATATTATTTATTAACTTGAAAGGGTCCTTGTTATGTTGAAGGCATCTAACCTAATGATTGTACAGAAAAAATATTAGTAAATATGAATAGAGTTAAATATGTTTTTAGTGTATGTATTTTGGAGCGATCTTGGTTTTAGTTCATTTTCAAACTAAGGTACAATTTAATCCTTTAATTTTAGAAAACTCTGGTTTTAGTCTTTTTTACCAAATTTTTTTAACTTTATTGATTGTTTCAAGCACGTAGCATTGGGATTGTTTACACTGTTTGACACATTTTTGTTTCAATGTTAACTGAGAAACGCGTTTGAAACGGCAAATAAAGTTAAAAAAAATTTGGTAAAAAGGACTAAAACCAAAATCGTTGCAAAGTATAGGGACTAAAAATATATTTAACTCATATGAATATATAGTTAATAATGATAAATTGATATTAAACATTCAATTTCAACTATAAATTCTAAATCATTATTAAACAACCATAATTTTATACAATATATGTTTCTCCATGAAAGAAAGAGCATGGTAGCTGTAAATTAAAATAGATTTAAAGTTAAGATGATCATATTTTAAGAGTATTTTTTGACTACTTTTGACAACAGGTTACCATTTTATTGTTATGTTTAAATTTATTTTTAAAATAATATTTAAAACGGACCAATTACAAATAAGTACGTTGTCAATAAAAAATTATTAAAGAATATTACAAAATAATTATGATCCGAAAGATTCTCTAGGATTTGAAAGCAGAGTAGCAGAGTAACGGTAGCCACCGACGAAAGTTTTGATAAGCAATGTGAACCAACCAATGAATGAAGATCAGTGACTCTTCTTTTTGCATACCCCTAATAATGGAAAGGAAACGCATTTATGATTTGAAATGAGAAGGGTATTGTTGTAAAAGTACAATATGTACGGTCATTAAATAACTCAAATTCCAGGTGGAAATTTAATTGGTCAAGGCTGCACGTTGAAGTGAAAGAGATGGTTCACCTTCCGTTTTTCTATTCTATATAAGGCTGCAAGAGAGTCTTCTTCTTCTATATACTTCTTCTCTACAAGAGAATAATGGAAACAGAATTAGTTCAAGATATTGTCATTGTGGGAGCTGGAATTGCAGGCGTCACAACTTCATTAGGACTTCATAGGTATTCTTTTCCGCTTCTTCTGCTAACAAACTCCCCAAGTGTTGTTTTCAGATCAATTAATTCGTATACGTGTAATAGTTTCAGCTTTTAATTCAAAATACAAGAATAAAATAATTATAAAAATGTGAGTTAAATATGTTTTTAACTAGATTATAAAATAATTATAATTATGAAAATTTTTTTAACTAGATTTTGTCAGATTTATTTGATGTTTCAAATATTTTTCATAATAATATTTGGTTTGTTTATATTATTTGACACATATTTGTTTCAATGTCAATTGAGAAATACATCTCAAAGTTAATAAAATTTGATTAAAAGGACTAAATTCACATATTTCTAAAGTTGAAGGACTAAATTAGGCCAAAGTTTTGAAGAGAGACTAATTCCAATTTTCACTGGACAAAAACATATTTAACCTTAAAAATGTAAATTTTTTTGTATATTTTTAAGAAATAAATAATAAAAAGTAGGAAAGATAGAGTTATAGTGTAAAAAATTTAGGTGTAAAAAAATTAATTTTCTTTTTATATATACTTTTCAATATTTTGATATATACAAAAGTTATTTTTAATAATAATGATTATTAAGTGATACCTCTAGTGTCAACAGAATATTCTTTTACCAAACTTTTATTTTTATTTATAAAAAAATATTCATAGTCAACGACACTTGTAAGCGTGCATCAGTTCACACCAATAGGTAGCCTTTTTAAAAATATAATTATCTCAATGCTACCGTACATGTTATCATAATTAAAAATGATAAGGGATTGATTCACACCAACTTCACTTATCTGTTATTTAATTCTATTTAATTGGTAACAAAATTTATCTGTTTCATTTGTTGAATTTATATTTAAATATTTATGAATTTTAGATATTTGTGAATATTCAAAAAATAAATTTATAATTAATAAAATATAAAAAAAATATAATATATAATACAAATTAAATTTTATTTTAATTAAATTTAACTTAATAAAAAATAATTAAATTTTAATTTTAATTAAATTTAATTCAATAAAATACAAATTAAACTTTAATATTATTTTTTTAGCAATAATTGATACTTGTGATACGATAATATGATATTGACACCTTACCTATCTATAAATAAATATTAAAATATATGTTACTTACATATAATAAAGATTACAAATACAACTTTACACTCATATATCCATACTGGTAGATTCCACAACATTATGAATCATGATAGATACCTAGTATGCTTTGCTTTTGGGAATCATATACAAATTTTATTTTAAAATATAAAAAACAATTTTAGAACTAATGTGAATTAATTCTCTTTAGAATAATTTTGAGTGATTAATATTTGGAAAGAAGAATTTGTTAAGGAATGAAGACATTTAGATTAAAAATAGCTGGTTAATTATATTAGTTCAAAAATTAAATAAATTAAGAAGTTGGTTAAATTGTCATGTAACTCATGAATAAGCTTTTGGGTTTCAAAATCAATGCTTATTATTAACCTTTTTATTCCTTATTTGTCTAAATAATTTTGATTGAGGGATATTTGAAAAAAAATCAGTATCATGATCATTTTTATATTTATTTGACACGGAATGTAACGATAAAATTATCATAAAAATTTTGTATTTTTTTAAGAAAGAAGAGAATAAAAAATAAGTAAAAATAATATCAAATGAATGTAAAAAGTTTAAGTATGTCAAACAATCAGTACTCATTTGAAAAACAATAATTTATCAAGAAATGTAAATATTTGAATTGAAAAATAGTTAGTTAAATTAAGTCAAAAAAGTTGTTGAGTGTATTATAAAATTGGTAAATGGTTATATAAACTCTAACAAACACATGTATCTCAAAATCAATGTTTATTAAACTTTGAATTCTCTACTAATTATTTATATATTTTTAGTGATTCATAGTCTAAGAAACACAATATTCTTAAGGAGCACAATAGTTGGTGAAATTAATTAAAAGAAAATATATTATGAAATTGGTTAAATGGCCATGTAAAATCAGACAAACACTTGAACTCCAAAATCAATATTTCTCAAGCTTTTAATTTCCTATTTTTGGAATAGTTTTGAGTGATTCATTTGGCAAACAATATTCTGTTAATGAATTAAAACATTTAAGTTAAATTGGTTAAATACATTATAAAATAAGTCAAATGATCATATAAACTTTGAGAATCACTTATACTTCAAAATCAATATTTATTATGTTTTAAATTCCCTATTTATTCATATATTTTTAGTGATTCATAATACAGGAAACAACATTTTTAAGGAATATAAATATTTGGATTAACAAGAAATTCGTCAAAATCATGGTTAAATATAGTATGAAATTGGTTAAATGGTAACAAAACCAGGACTTGAAGTTCAAATTATATTATTTTTTGTGAGGACTTTAGTGCCATAAAAGGTCACGAAACAGTGTATACACACATGTACTGTTTTCATGTGTCACAAACTCTTCATTCATACCCACAGATTAGGTATCCGAAGTTTGGTGTTGGAATCTTCGGATAATTTGAGGGTCACTGGCTTTTCTTTGTCCTTATGGCAAAATGCTTGGAGGGCTTTGGATGCTGTCGGTGTTGGAGACAAACTCCGCCACAACCATCGACGCCTCCATGGGTATGCACAAACATCTTTCAAACTTTCTTCTCTCAGTATCATTCATTTTTCTCTAAACTAACTGCAAGAATTTGACTGCAGGATTGTCACCACTTCATTGGTTACTGGGAAACAAATAGCAGCCAAGCCTTTCAAATCAACAGAAAACCAAGAGTATGCATACCATGTGAATCAGTGTGGCTAAATGTTTAAATTTTATCCAAATTCTTTCCATGATTGGAGTTTTTGTGATGTTGTAGAGGTATTGAAATTCGTTGTGTTCAAAGAACAAAAGTGTTGGAAGTCCTGGTCAATGAGCTTCCAAAAGAAACCATCAGATATTGCTCAAAAGTTGTTGCTATCGAGGAATCTGGGTTCTATAAGATACTCCATCTCGCAGACGGGACAACCATCAAAACCAAGGTAAATAGTATGTGTGACGTGTAAAGGGAAACAACTGTTATGAATCGAAGTTGGTAAACTCCAACTGATACGAGGATGTTTTGATGGTAACAGGTGTTGATTGGGTGTGATGGAGTGAACTCCCTGGTGGCAAAGTGGCTAGGCTTCAAGGAGCCGACTTTTACTGGGAGATTTGCAATCAGGGGTTTTGCACAGTTTGAGAGCAACCATGGATTGGAGCTGAAGTTCATGCAGTTTTTTGGCAAAGGTGTTCGAGTTGGTGTTGTTCCTTGTAATGAAACACAGGTCCACTGGTTTTTCACCTGTGTACCCTCAAGTCAAGGTGATTTTTCTCAAGTAAAATATATTTTAACATCATTTTTTCACATCATCTTCACACTGCACATGTGTCAAAATGTGATTGTACGGTTTCAAATTAAAAAAACTTTAGTTTTTCTCTTCTAAATATGTTCTTTCTTCAGTTTTTTTTTGTAATTTGAAATCGTCCAATCATATTTTGACACGTGTGCAGTGTCAAAATAATGTTAAAATATAATTTTTCTTTTCTTAAATAGAAGTTGTTAACTGGAAACTTAAATTATAAAGAATGTGGTATGATTGATTCATTTGTTGACCCTGCAGAGCTAAAAGAGCTGAAAGAGGATCGTGCTAAATTGAAACCATTTGTGTTAAAAAATCTTGAGAACATGCCGAGTGCTGTTAGAGCGTGCATAGAAATAACAAATGCAGATGGTTTTCTATCATATGCACTGAGATACAGACAAGCCTGGGATCTGATGATGGGGAATGTTAGTAAGGGCAATGTATGTGTTGGTGGAGATGCTCTTCATCCGATGACTCCTGATCTTGGGCAGGGAGCATGTTGTGCTTTGGAGGATGGGATTGTTTTGGCAAGATGCTTAGCTGAGGCCTTTTCGAATGAGAAAGAGGAAGAAGAAGTGCAGTTTAAGAAGATTGAGGAAAGCTTGAAGAAATATACAAAGGAGAGAAAATGGAGAGCCGTTGATGTTACTACTACAGCTTACATGTTGGGTTCCATTCAGCAGGCTGAATCGAAATTGGTTACCTTTTTAAGGGAAAACATCTTGCCTGCGTTCATGGCTGGTCAATATCTGAAGAAGGCAGGTTATGACTGTGGAAAGTTAAACCGTTACTAGACTACACAATCGTTTTGTAAAATGATTGGCAGGGGTAACTTAATGGGTTAAATGATGCAGGATGTTTGAAAAATAAATGTTATATATATATATATATATATATATATATATATATATATATATATATATATATATTAAATAAGTTTTAAGATAAATTTGTAAACTTTTAATTAAATTCCTAATAAATATGTATGGCTTATGTACTAATTAATATATTTGTATCTTTCGATTGAGTTTATGTTATTTAAATGCTTTTTTAATTGATACTTGCTCAGTTGTTAAAATAACTTATTTTCTTATTTTTGAATTTTGTAATTTTATAAGTTTATAATTTTATAATTTTTAATCTTCCAATTTTATCATTTTATTATTTCAAAATTTTACAATTTATACTTTTAAAATTATGAAATTATTAATTTATAAATTTTAAAACGATAATTAGTGACAACTACACCATATGAAAAAAATAAAATAATACTGATATTAGTCAATTAGAAACCATATCACCTATAGAAAAATTAAACATAATTCAATTAAAGAATATAAATTGATTGAATATGCACTAAGTTTATTAAAAACTTCTTAAATTTATTGTTAAAGACTTAAAACTTTTTAATATATATATATATATATATATATATATATATATATATATATATATATATCTTGATTAAACACTAGTGCATAAAGGATTTTAAACATAAGTTATTTTGGACTTTTAATCTCACAAACAGAATCGACGTCTATACTGGTGACGCTAATGGGATGTCGGTTTTTTGTAGGTGCGACGTTGATATAGACGTCGTTCTTTTAACTAAACCGGCATCTATAAAAACACTAGACATTCTACTAACCGACGTCTAAGGTCACCTTAAGCGTCGATTCATGACACTTTAGACGTCTATAAAGATTTCAAACATTGCATTAACCGACGTTTGTGAAGTGATCGTTGTGCTTTTGTCGTGTCTTGAGGTAGCGTAGTAGCACCTCCTTCCTTTGCGATTTTCTTTGTAAGAAAAAGTTGCGTCTTTTGAATTTCTCATGGCATTTCAACTCAAAGACAAACTTGGATCGTTGTCTAGGCCATTCCAACCGCCAATGAAAAAGAATACGGTGAATGGAAAAGAATACGATGAGAATCTCACCACATTCTTTTTCATTGGCGGTCGGAATGGACATAACAACAACCCAAGTTTGTCTTTGAGTTGAAATGCCGTGATAAATTCAAAAGACGCAACTTTTTCTTACAAAGAAAATGGCAAAGGAAGGAGGTGCACTACGCTACACAAAGACACAACAAAAAAACCGCACAAAAACACAACGAAAATTCATTTTAATCAGTTTAAACGAAAGATAATACATCAAATATTACTTTGATCGAAGTATGAAAAACTTTAAATAGTTAAAAGGAGAGGAAACTTACCTGGAAATGCAGAGCAACGGATAGAAAAAGGCAAAGACGATCAAAGCGTTGGTTCGCAGTGTTATTTAAAAAGAAATTTCTGTTATACACATAACCGACGTCTACTCTAGCAAATACTTCGGACGTCTGACTAATGTGACGTCCATTCGTTTTAAAAATTAATATTTTTGTTGCATATAGATGTCAGTTTGGCGGGATGAGACGTCTCGTGGGCGAAAACGAAGACTTTTCACATACCTGATATGATTATTAACGTCAATGTGGTGGGATCCGACGTCTATAGGGCTGAAAAGAGTGACTATTCACTTGCCTGACAGACATATACGCGTCAGTTACAATGAGCTCGATGACTATATGTCTAACAGGTTGGTGAGGAGCATTAATTTCCGCCATATAGACGTCGAGGCCCTTCAATGTGACGGGATCCAACATCTATAAGGGTGAAAAGAGTGACTATTCACCTGCCTAACAGACTTATAAGCGTCAGTTAGCAGGGGACCGACGTATATATGTTTGATAGGTAGGTGAACAACATTAATTTTCGCCATATAGATGTCGGGGCCCCAAACGAACCGACGTCTATAAAGCTCAAGGAAATGACTTTTCACCTAACGGTCAGAAACATAGACGTCAGGTTGGAAGGGTCGACGTCTAAAATTCTATAGACATCAGAGATCGACCTAACATACGCTTATATTGCCAACTTATTTATGGAAATGTCATGGTCATCAATATACGTCGTGTTTATCCTTAACTGACGTTTACCGTATAACGTTAAACAACGTTTTTGTACTGGTGAAAGTTTGGCTGGTGCTCTTAATTGTAAAGAAGTAAACCATGAAAACATGAGTAAAATTTAATTTTGATGAGGGATATTACGTGTATATGTAATTATTTAATATGGTGATTGAACAAAGAAAGAGAACTGACTTTTCTTTTCTTGAGCATGTATACATATAGAAAAATAATTTTTTATATTTTTTATAGTCATTTACATGGTAATTCGTGATTGATTCTTATATTTATTTTACAATATACCAAAGTAATAAAATAGTAATATATAATTTATTGTGAGAAAGTTGTTAACCTATCCTTTAATCCAACCTAATATAAACTATCAGATTAATTTCATGATCTTGTCACTTGTTTCCAATTCTCTTGGTGAAAAATATCTTTAATTTAATAAATGTTAATAGTTAAATAATAATAATAATTGTTACAATTAGTAGTTATTCATATTATGTTTGAATTTTAATAGTAACTTCTTAATTTCTCTGAATCGGTACACCTACATACATTCATTTTGATGCAATGTTCTTATCTGTTTTTTATTTAAGAATTCATTATCTTTTTTGAATTGATCATGAAATTAGTTTACGATTAATTTAGACTATCAATTAATTACTTTTTATTATTTCCGTACCATAAAAATACTTTAATTTTGATATTTTAAAATCTATTAATTTTTAAAAAAAATATATTTAAAAAATTTTAAAATACCGGTACCGATCTATTTGTAACGTTACACGAAGAGAACGCTAAGGTTGGGCCTAAGCGGGAGAAGTGCAACATAGATCGGGCCTAAGGTTGGGCCCAAGCGGGTCCTTGAGTGCGTTTTATTTATTTATTTATTTTTCTTTTGAAATATTATTTGTTTATTTGAATTTATTGAGGCCGGAAATTGAATAAGAAGAATGGGCATAGGTTTAGGAGGGAAGAAAGAAAAAAAAGAGCAGAAAAGAAACGAAGGAAGAAAGGTAGTGAATAGTAGATGGCAAAAGCAAACCTCTCAAGTCTCATTCACGAACTCCGTGAACGCATAGCAGCCTCCTCTTCCTCTCCAATACCCAACAACCCCTCAGACGACGACGCTTTGGAGGTCAGGTTCCGTACTGTTCTCCCCAATCTTCTCCACGTCTGCGTTCTTCCTTCTTCCACCTCCTCCGGTACCGGTACCTATGATTTCGATCTTCTTTTTCTTCTTCTTCCTCATAATCTTCTTCGTCTTAACAATGAATGTAATGTTAGTACTTACCGCTCTTTCTTATCTTACTCTCATTACCAACGCAGACAACCAGAGAGAAGTGACTGCTGTGGTGAAGCTTATCTCTCACACCGCCAGAAACTTCCCCGGAGTCTTCTACCACGGCAAGCCCTCCGCCGTTTCCCCTGTCATTGCGCGGATTCTCCCTTTCTTTGCCGAACCTCTCTTTCGGTCTCTCTCTCTCTCTCAACTACTCGTTCTATTTTTCTTTTTCTTCGTTCTCTTCTCCTCTCACTCCTCTCCATAATTTTAGATCTCGCCACGGCGTCTTCTTCGAAGCTCTTGATTCTCTTCTCGCGCTGCTTCGCTCGGGAGCCAGAGATGCTTACCGCCAGTTTTTCGTCGACTCCATGTCGCTCATTCAAGGTATGAAACTACGCATAAATTGCAGTTATGAACTCGGCGTCTTTGTTCTAATAGTTCGATACTAAGCTGCCGTTTATTATGTACGACGAATCGGTGGTTATATGTATGTTATTTTTGTGTATGATGAATTCACTATGATATGTTTGTTTTTTGCATCCGCAGATATTTTGTACGTGGCTTCGCTCAATGTTAATGGATCCTCCAGGGTGAAGGTCAAGTGTTTTTGTGAGTTCTTTTCTGGAGTTGAAGACCTTCCGTCCTCCAACAAGCCTGCTGATGACCGTGGTTTACTGGTTGACCTCACTGGTCGTAGCCGATGGCAACCGTTTGCAACGTGGATTTTGAAACTTCTCAGTAAATGCCTTACTGAAGGAACGCTCTATGTTGAAGGATTGATCCATGCGTCCTTTATTTCTGCTGCGTGCTCTCTTTTGTGCTATGGGGATGCTGACCTGCATATGGTGTGTAATGGTTGACGAAATTTAGAATTTGAGTTTGAGTTTTCACTTGATTTTACTTAAACTATTTTCTGGCCGATACAAATTATCTGACGATTTGTGACGTTATGGAAGGCATGCTTTGACTTTGTACACACCATTGGAACGGTGACAAACTATGATCTCATTCCTTATCAGAATTTAATCCTGTCAATAACCACTATCTTGAGTATCGACAAGGAGGGGCTTCCTGTTTTCAGGTTTGGTTTTTACTTTAAAATAATCACGTACTTGGGCTTTGCTAGCAAACTATATTCCATTAGATTCTTACATTTTGCTGCATTGGATAAATATAGATGACCTTATTTAAAACTTATTTCGGCATATGAGATTGCTTATTAACAAACATTAGGATTATATTCCTGCAGAAACATGGCTTATGATTTGTCGATGGGTATTTGCCTTAATGCACTCTACTCTAGCTGTCCAGAAGATATTGTCAAACTAACAGCTTCTGATTTAGTTAGTGTCTTCCTTCAATCGATGGGGAGAACGAAAAACCAGCAACTTAAGGTTAATATTGATACTTAATTTTTTTAGACTAATTATTCATTGATTCATTTCTCGTTCTGAAATATGAGGAATTTGAGCTAGTGAATGGTTGAGGTTGAAGGGGTTCTGATAGTACTCATTTCAGGTTGCATTATGCAGTGCCTATGCTAGGATTGCTCAAGTTTGTCCCCCTCATATCTGGAAGCCAGAATATCTCATATCTGCACTTTATCATTCGGAACCATGTTTGCCTCTGATAGAGTGCTTCGAGGTAGCTCTGTCTACTCTTGGCCCACATCTTGTTCGGGGAATCCTAGGAAACAATGAGGATTTAACTGTGTTAGCATCAGAAGATAAGTCAGTTGAAGGCACAAGGCTTGGCCACAAGAGGTCCATTCAGGATATGGATAATTTAAGTATCAAGAGACAAAAATTGAATGAAGAAGTTGTGGTTGCAGATGACAGTCTTGATGTGGAATGTAAAAGTAGTTATGTAGTCACTTGCCAAACAGTAGAAGGTTATGCTAGCCATATGAATAAATCTATTCTTTCATTTGTTGATTCATTAAATGCTCCTGTTGTCAGACCGGGTTCTTTGAGGCCAGAAATTGCTTTATCTGCACTTAGCATTCTGTGTATTACCTTCTCTGTTTATCCAGA
Organism: Vigna mungo; assembly: GCA_036885675.1. NCBI lineage: Eukaryota > Viridiplantae > Streptophyta > Magnoliopsida > Fabales > Fabaceae > Vigna > Vigna mungo. Next base: position 49,428,321 of record CP144692.1, on the reverse strand, counting down.
GATTGATCTGTCTCTCAGAATCTTTCAGCAGATGCTTGCATGGCTTCCATGGATAGCTGATAAGGTTGGTAGGTACTGTTTGAAAATCCTGTTATCTATCTATGTATCCGGCTCTATCTATCTATCTATCAATAAATTAACTTGATGATGTTGTAGGCAAAACAAGGAAACTCAATTACTGTAGATATCTGCACGTACCTGGAAGGAATTCACAGTGTATTGCTTGTGCAAAGTAAGCTTTACCTTGCCTATATCAATGCTGTGTTTAACTTTTTCTCTTTCCTTAGCAATAAAATGTTATACTCCTCCCCAGCTGATTAAATTACAGTGCTTATTTGTTTGATGGAAAGTTATAAGGACTCTTTGCATTCTGAGCATTCTCTCATAATAGTCGGAACTGAATATGGGAATTCTTTTTCATATCCTTAAATTTTATTTACTCTACTTATATTTTAAAGTTGTGGTGTCTGCTAGTTCATGCTTCTGATTTGTATCACTTTGCAATTGCTCTCAATCAGATGGATCTCTCAAAGAACACAACCCTTTATATGATGAGAATTACCATGTAGACCTCATACCCGTGCTTAAAATTCCCTGGACTCATATGCCTGTTGCTATTGATAATCGTTCTCCATGCAAAACAAAATGCCTTTCTCTTCAAGTAGTATCAAAGCTAGGCCCAAGCTTGAGCGAAAAAGTTGTTCTTGAAGTTTTAGATCTGGGTCTCCATGATGAAGCTGAAGAAGTCAGAACTGAAGCCGTCATTTCTATGCCAGTAATGGTTTTGTGGTCTGCTCTCGATGTTCCATCTTCTGTTTTTGAAAGGATGGAGTAAGTTAGCTGTGTGGATATTTACTTGTACATAATTTCAAGAAACATGTTGGCTGCATTTGTCATTCGTTTAGTTTGAATACAGGCCTGTGATTTATGTGGAGTTTACTCATATTAGATTTAAAATCTGAATTGCAGGAGCTGATAGAAAGAATATATTTTACTTCAACATTTTCTGTTTTCTTTGAACTCTTGGCTCTATTTCCTAGGATCGATCATGTTTCTGAATGCAACATATTTAAGAAGTTTCTATAATTATCACAACATTCAATATTCAAATAGTAAGACTGCATTCTCTATAGTGAGCTGTTCCTTTATATTTCACCTTTTCAATATTTGTTTCTTCTTGTTCAGATCTCATGTCAAATATAAATATTAGGTGGACGAGGTCAAGGCAGAATGGTCATGTCAAGTAGCTCATTTTACTCAGTGTGTGATGCTTGACATCTTGGCCCAAATTCATGATGACATCGTGACTGTCATAAATCTTATATGGAGTAACTGTCGACCAAAAGTTTTCCTAGTTGTGTTTTACCCAGTTGCAATAATAAAAAAAATTCAACCTCACTATCTCCGTGTTTTAGATATCCAATCCTGGGTAATGGTGCGGGTATTTTTAGATTCCACATTAACTGTAGATATATGGTGAAAGTAAATTGTAAAAGAGGCTTGGACAATCCTCACCTAATGAGCTAGCTTTTTGGAGTTGACTTTGACCCAGATCAAATTCTAGAGTTTTCAACAGTTTTCTTCATTCCAAATTTATTATAGTTGACCATTGTTCTTAAGCAAGTTTTTTAGTTTCCCCATCATGACCGTGCTTGTTAATTTTTATGCATCAGTTGGATTTGTGTGTCTTAAAATTTTGGAGAAACAAATCCTCTGGTAACCAGGTGGTGTGCTTTTTCTATCCAACATGCAGGTATGTAAAAAGAGATAATGAGAAGGTTAAGAAAATTCTTCCCACATCTCTTGGTCTTCTATCATGTCTTTATGGATGCAAAAGATCTATATCTGGTTCAAATATAAACGAATGCAAATTATTTGTAAATGTGAAAAGTGGAAGAACATGTTCAACAGTAGATTGTTTACTGCAAGGCTTCTTCTGTTCAAAATGCAATGGCAGTTTTATTTGTAATCTGGATAAGAAGCATGCTCAAATCGTTCTCCAATCTGGTGCACATGAAGCAGATTCAGATTTTAGTTTTGACAATATTTTCATTCAACTTCAATCTTTGTTTTTTGAACTTCTATTTGACGAGTCATCAGAAGATGTCCAACTTTCCTGTGTGAGAGTTATTAATCAGATCCTTGCACATGGAGCCTCAGATATTCTTCTGAAAACAAGATTTAAGTGGATAAAATGTGTGGAGTATCTTCTTACTTGCAGGAGTAAGGAGTTGAGAGAAGCATTTTGCAGTCAGATAAGATTCTTTGTGGATAATCTTACTTTGAGTTCAATTTTTGCTGGAGATGCTGATATAAGCAAGGAAGAAAAATTTCTAGATACACTTAAAAATGCTATGACCTTAGCTGGTAGTCCACATATATTGGAGACATTAATGGAATGTATAGCAGAAATAATGGTTGCTGTCAATATGGATAGCAAACTTTTCATATGTTCTCTTATACTGCTTGTTGATCAACTAGATAGTACACACATGTCTGTGAGAATGAATGCATCCAGGTTAATACACAGATCTTGCTATTTCCATCTTAAAGGAGGTCTTGAGTTAATTCTTTCAAAAGATGTCTGTATTTGTACTGAACTGTATGATTATCTCTCTGAGAGACTTGCCAGCCGCCCAGTCTTAGTGAGGGAGTTTGCAGAAGCTGTTTTTGGTGTTGAAACCAAAGAACTTGTCAAGAAAATGATTCCTTTTGTTCTCCCAAAGCTTGTGGTGTCTCACCATAATAGTCAAGCAGTTGGCACCTTATATGAATTAGCCAAGTGTTTGAACACTGACTTGGTGCCTTTGATAGTTAATTGGCTACCAAAAGTTCTTGCTTTTGCGCTTCATCAAACTGATGACCAACAATTAATTACTGCTGTTCAGTTTTACCATGTACAGACTGGTTCTGACAAGCAGGAAATATTTGCGGCTGCTTTGCCTGCTCTTCTAGATGAACTTATATGCTTTACAGATGGTGGCAATTCAGATGAGATAGCTAGAAGGTAATTTTGTGTATAATTCTGAAACTTGATTTTAATTCGGTTCCTGAGTGGAAAACTTCATACCTGGATATTAATCTTTGAAATTTGCATTTTTGTGGGAAACTATGTTTACTGTCATCTCAGGTTTAGCTATATCAAGGATTATGTATGTTAGGGTTGTTTGTTTGACGTCATTTCTGGTAATGTGAAGATGGATTAAATATTCCCACCCTTGTTAGGCGGTCATAAAAAAATATGTTCTTAGGTATCATTATTCTCAGGAAAAATTAGGCCTTCACTTTTTAAATTGCTTTTATTCCCACGGCAATGGTATTATTGCCTACAATAACTACCTATTCCCACTGCATTCTTTTACTTTATTTTTTAATTTTTGTTTTTCAATTTTTAAATTAAATAAAATTTAAATTTTTTCTTAAATATATTAAATACCAACCAAGCATGTTTGTGGAATATCATTCTTGGAATAATATTCCAGAGAATTATTCCTGGAATTATAAAGTCATACCTTTAAACAAAAAATCGCTTAACTTGTTTGTATTTGTTCTTGATTGGTAGAAATTGGTTTGTTTCACATTTGAATTTCTTTTCTTGATTAGCAACTTTATTAAATCTCAGATTTATTTGGGGTACTTGTATAACCTTCCATCATAAAGCAAACAAGGACTCCTACTTTAGTCCAGAGTTATCATGAAAAAAATGGCAATTGAACGGAAGTTTTGCTTGCCCTTGATTCATTATTCTTGTTTGTTGACAGGTTAGTAAGAGTGCCTGATATGATTAAAGACATTGCCAAAGTTCTCACTGGTGCAGAAGATCTCCCTCTGTTTTTGAGGAATCATTTTGTAGGTCTTCTTAACAGTATAGACAGAAAATTGCTCCATGCTGATGACTTTATGCTGCAGAGGCAATCACTGAATCGTATTGAGTTGCTGATTAGAATGATGGGTCCTCATCTTAGTACTTATGTGCCAAAATTGATGGTTCTTCTCATGCATGCTATAGCTAAAGAACCACTGCAAACGGAGGGTCTGTCTGTCTTGCATTTTTTTATAAAGCAATTATCTAAAGTATCTCCATCTAGCATTAAGCATATTATTTCTCAAGTTTTTGCTTCCCTCCTTCCCTTCCTGGAGAGAGACAAAGAAAATCCCTCCATACATTTGGACAAGGTGGTAACCATTTTAGAAGAACTTGTTCTTGATAACAGGGTTATCCTAAAGCAGCATATATGTGAGTTTCCCCTATTGCCCAGCATTCCTGCATTGGCAGAAGTGAACAAAGCAATTGAGGATGCTCGTGGAACTATGACTTTGAAGAACCAATTGCGAGTTGTCATTGATGGTTTAAATCATGAGAACTTAAATGTGAGGTATATGGTAGTGTGTGAGCTTCGCAAGCTTCTGGACTCAAGATGGAAGGATGTTACTGATTTGATAACTGCTGAAGCTGGTTCAGACTTCGATGTTTTGAGTTCTTTGATAACATCATTATTAAGAGGATGTGCAGAAGAATCAAGGACTGCGGTTGGGCAGCGGTTGAAGTTAGTCTGTGCTGATTGTCTTGGATCCCTTGGTGCTGTTGACCCTGCAAAAGTAAGAGGTTTTTCATGCCAGCGTTTTAAAATTCAATGCTCTGATGATGACCTCATATTTGAACTGATCCACAAACATCTAGCTCGAGCATTTAGATCTGCACCTGATACTGTTATTCAAGACTCTGCTGCATTGGCTATACAGGAGTTGCTAAAATTTGCTGGTTGTGAGGCATCACTGGATGAAAATGCTCCAACTACTACATCACAAGCACAAAAGGATGAGGGTAGTTGCAATGCTGTTGTATCTAAGACCAAGAGAACTAATGGTAGTAAAGGGATGAATAATAGGGGCCATAAATTATGGGATCGGTTCTCTAATTATGTGAAAGAGATAATAGCCCCATGCTTAACATCTAGGTTTCAGCTTCCTAAAGTAGCTGCTGATTCAACATCCGCTGGTCCTATTTACCGCACATCTATGTCCTTTAGAAGGTGGATATTCTTTTGGATAAGAAAACTAACTGCACATGCTACTGGATCTCGTGCAAGCATCTTTAATGCTTGTCGTGGTATTGTGCGTCATGATATGCAAACAACCATATATTTACTTCCATACCTGGTTCTCAATGCTGTTTGTCATGGTACTCAGGAGGCACGTCAAGGCATAGCAGAAGAAATCCTGTCTGTTCTTGATGCAGCTGCATCAGAGAATAGTGGTGCTTCAGTTCATGGATTCAGTGGTGGGCAAAGTGAAGTTTGTATTCAGGCAGTATTTACTCTTCTTGATAACCTAGGACAATGGGTGGATGATGTTGAACAGGAGCTTGCCATTTCCATTTCTCAGTCATCAGTTTCTAAGCAACAAAAGTCAAAGGTCCAAAAGTCAAGTTCATTTACAGATCAGGTCCAACCCCATTTACAGTGTAAATATGTCGCAGAGCTTCTGTCTGTGATTCCAAAGGTGACTCTTGCTAGAGCCTCCTTTAGGTGTCAGGCTTACGCAAGGTCCTTGATGTACTTTGAGTCATATGTGAGGGAAAAGTCGGGTTCTTTTAACCCTGCCTCTGAGAGGAGTGGCATCTTTGAGGACCAAGATGTTTCACATCTAATGGAAATTTATAGCTGTTTGGATGAGCCAGATGGATTATCCGGCTTGTCTTGTTTGAGTAAATCTTTGAGGTTACAGGATCAGCTGTTAATGAACAAAAAGGCTGGGAATTGGGCTGATGTTTTAACTTCTTGTGAGCAAGCTTTGCAGATGGAGCCTACCTCGTTTCAGAGACATTCTGATGTCCTTAACTGTTTACTAAATATGTGCCACCTTCAGGCCATGGTTACTCATGTTGATGGTTTAATTTCTAGGTTTCCTCAGTACAAGAAATCATGGTGCATGCAAGGTGTGCAGGCAGCCTGGAGACTTGGCCGGTGGGATTTGATGGATGAGTACCTTGGTGGAGCTAAAGAAGACGGTTTAGTTTGTAGTGGCTCTGAAAGTAATACTTCATTTGACTTGAATGTTGCAGTGATTCTCCAGGCAATGATGAAAAGGGACCGTTTCTCTGTAGCAGAAAAAATTGCTTTATCCAAGCAGTCACTGATTGCTCCCCTTGCTGCTGCAGGAATGGATTCTTACATGCGGGCCTACCCATTTGTTGTTAAACTCCACTTTCTAAGGGAATTGGAGGACTTTCATTCTCTTCTGGGTAATAACTCTTTCTTAGAGAAGTCTTTTCACTTAGATGATCAAGCTTTCTCTAAATTACTGGACAACTGGGACAATCGACTCAGGTTTACACAGTCATCACTCTGGGCGAGGGAGCCCCTCCTGGCTTTCAGAAGACTGGTATTCGGTGCAAGTGGCCTTGGTGCACAAGTTGGGAATTGCTGGCTTCAATATTCAAAACTGTGTCGCCTGGCTGGTCATTATGAAACAGCCAATAGAGCAATTTTGGAAGCTCAGGCCTCTGGTGCCCCTAATGTTCACATGGAAAAAGCAAAACTTCTTTGGAGCACACGGCGGTCTGATGGTGCCATTGCAGTGTTGCAACAATCTCTCTTGGACATGCCTGTTGAGGTTTTAGGTTCTGCTGCAATATCATCTATTACTAGCTTGTCTCTCTTACCACTAAATACACAGCCCATTCGTGAAAGTCAGACCATGAATGAAAATAGAAACATTGCGAAGACCCTTCTTCTGTACTCAAGGTGGATCCATTACACTGGGCAGAAACAGAAGGAAGATGTAATAAGTCTTTATACCAGGGTGAGGGAACTGCAACCTAAATGGGAGAAAGGGTACTTTTATATTGCTAAGTATTGTGATGAGGTGCTTGGTGATGCCAGGAAACGGCAGGAGGAGAATTCTGAACTTGGTCCTAGACCGATTCCTTCAGCAACTGTTGTCGTTGGCTCATCAAACCTGAATGGTGAGAAGCGATGGTGGTCCTATCTTCCTGATGTACTATTATTCTATGCAAAAGGACTTCACAGGGGACACAAAAATTTATTTCAGGCACTTCCAAGGTTATTAACCCTGTGGTTTGACTTTGGAAGCATGTATCAAAGAAGTGGTTCATCAAACAAGGATTTAGTGAATGTACATTTGAAGGTGAGTAGAGAAATTTCTTCCCTCTACTGTTTTCTTTGTGATCGAGACGTCAAAACTCTTAATCTGCATTTGTAGTTTTTATACTATTTTCTTTTCTTTCACTTTGGCAGGTAATGAGTATTATAAGAGGTTGTCTGATGGAATTACCAACATACCACTGGTTGACAGTGCTACCTCAATTGGTTTCAAGGATTTGTCACCAGAATGTGGAGACTGTTCGACTGGTCAAACTTATAATTACCTCTGTTCTGCGCCAGTATCCACAACAGGGCTTGTGGATAATGGCTGCTGTTTCAAAATCCACTGTTCCTTCAAGGCGTGAAGCTGCAGCTGAAATCATACAAGCTGCTCGTAAAGGTTTCAGCCCAGGAAGTAAGGAGAACAGTTTATTTGTTCAATTTGCTACACTGATTGATCACCTGATCAAGTTATGCTTCCATGCTGGTCAGTCAAGATCAAGGACGATTAATCTCTCAACTGAATTCAGTTCTCTGAAGAGGATGATGCCCCTGGGAATTGTAATGCCAATTCAACAATCTCTTACTGTTAATCTTCCGACATATGATGGGAATCTGGGTGGTTCACTTATGTCTAATATCTTTTCGGCTACAGATCTTCCTACTATATCAGGCATTGCTGATGAGGCAGAAATTCTTTCTTCTCTTCAGCAGCCTAAGAAAGTAAGCTAATGATTTTCTACCTTAATATTATTTTTCTGATTCTGGAGTGTGCAGTTCACTTATTTTAAATGCATGGGTGGTGTTGCACAGTTTTTGGGTTTTCCACATAATTTCAGTTGAGCAGGCATTGTAAGTCGTCATAGACCAAACTATAGCATTGGTACTGTGATAGGTTCAGGGGAAGTATATGTTAGAAGGAATAAGGGTAACAGACTTTTATACCTGTCTGTGAGGTGGGTTGTTGTAAACAGACTATTTATATAGTCTATACAGGGGTTGTTTTCAGTAGGTTTTTGGAGAAAATTATAAGTAAAAGGAAGAGAGAGACAGGTTCTCTCAAAAGACCTGGGATTTGTGTGTACCAGTCACTAGATACAGACCAAGCTGTCTGGTTTTCATAGGAAGATCATCCAAGAACCTGTCTTGGAGTTCTTTACAGTGTAAATAAAATCTGGGTACCTATCATACTGCTTATTGTATTACATTTTTCCAATAGCATCAATTAACTTAATGGTTGGAGGGGCCAATTGGGCAGAGTATTGTGAGCATGTGGCCTTCTACAAGCATTAGTTGGTCTCTAATTAGGAGAAAGTGGCTGGGGATAAGAACTTGCATGGAAGTGCTTTAAGGGGTTGCATTCCAATCATTGAAATTTGATCAAGATTCCTAAGAGGAATTTGGCCTTGTATTTATTTTCAAACTCATTGCAAAGATCGCAGTACTGTTTTCCTTCCACTGGACCATTTTTACTTAGTAGAGTTATCAATTTTCATTACATGTCATCCGCTTAAGATACTGGATAGGTCTAGCGAACTTGTTATGAACCCACCGATAGAAAATGCCATTATTTTGTTGTCTACTGTCTTGTGTTCACCATCTTTTTAATTAATACCCCTTTTATTTCAGATTGTTCTATTAGGCAGTGATGGTCTTGAGCGCCCATTTCTTTGCAAACCAAAGGATGACCTTCGCAAAGATGCTCGCATGATGGAGTTCACTGCAATGATCAACCGATTGCTGTCCAAATATCCTGAGAGTCGTCGAAGGAAGCTCTATATTCGAACATTTGCTGTGATTCCTCTGACAGAAGACTGTGGCATGGTAGAGTGGGTGCCTCACACTCGTGGAATTCGGCATATTCTTCAAGACATCTATATTACCTGCGGAAAGTTTGATAGACAGAAAACTAATCCTCAAATTAGACAAATTTATGATCAATGTCAAGGTAAAATGCCAGGGGATGAAATGCTAAAGAACAAAATCCTTCCAATGTTTCCTCCCGTTTTCCACAAATGGTTCCTGACAACATTTTCAGAGCCTGCTGCATGGTTCAGGGCCCGTGTTGCTTATGCTCACACGACTGCAGTTTGGTCCATGGTTGGGCATATTGTGGGATTGGGTGATCGGCATGGTGAAAATATTCTTTTTGATTCTACAAGTGGTGATTGTGTTCACGTTGATTTCAGTTGCCTATTTGACAAAGGTTTGCAATTGGACAAGCCTGAGCTTGTTCCTTTTAGGCTAACTCAGGTAATAGAACCACATAATTGGAAAATATTTTGCTAATCAATCATATTATTTTACTTTTTCCTCTGTTGAACACAGAAATTGGCCACAATTAGCATTAGTCTTACTTCTCAAGGCTATTAAACTTATAAGTACTACACTTATAATTTTGTGGAAAAAAATTCATCACTACTTAGAAGTAAAGATTATGATTTGTGGCACCTATCAACACCTAGCTTTGCTAATTGATTTTGTTTCTCATATTAATGAATGCTTGCATAAATGTTCTAACGGATTGCAACAAAATCTACAGAACATGATCGATGGCTTAGGAATAACTGGATATGAGGGTATCTTTTTGAGGGTTTGTGAAATTACACTTTCAGTACTGAGGTCGCACAGGGAGACTCTCATGAGTGTGCTCGAAACTTTCATCCACGATCCTCTTGTGGAATGGACGAAATCTCACAAGTCCAGTGGTGTAGAAGTGCAAAATCCACATGCACAGGTTTGGGATTCAGTTTTTGTTTTCGTATTGTTAATGTAACAAGTTTTATCACCATCTGAAATTTATCATTCTTTTCATCGAGGATTTATATGAAAATACTATAGAAAAAGTTCCAATTGATATGCCTTTGTTGTTTTGTATCCATTTAAGTTGATAATTGACTCTTATTTCTGATATTGGATTCGTTTAAGCATATAATTTTTGCAAGTCACTAGAGCAATTAAATATAATTGTTGTAATTATCTTTATGGATTTTATCAGAGAGCAATTAGTAATATTGCTGCAAGATTACAAGGAGTGGTTGTTGGGGTTGGAGCTGCGCCATCATTGCCACTTGCTGTAGAAGGTCAAGCTCGTAGACTAATTGCTGAAGCAGTCTCTCTCAAGAATCTTGGAAGGATGTACATATGGTGGATGCCTTGGTTTTGAAGATTTGGATGGGTAGAGAAGTTTTTTCCGTAACTTTCGGACAGGTACGATATGATGTCATTAGTTTCATTTCCTTTATTTAATTTTTGAGTGTTTATGTGGATATATACATACAGAGAGTCAATCTATAAACTGAACAAATGAATGAGTGGATGAAGGTGGTCCTGCTTTTGGTCAAAGATACCATACTGCCAAAAGATTTGGATGAGTGGAGCTTGACGCCCCCATAGTTTGCATGTACACCTTGCTCTGCTTCGCAGGGATCCATCCCTTAGAAGCATGTTTAAAAGGTGCTGCTATTTAATTGTATATAATCTTTTAACATACTTACCAACCACTTCCCTTTTTAAGGATAATATGATTAAAGAAAATAAACTTTTTATATTTATAAAAAAGTTACTCATCTATTAGGTTCCCTGCTACCAATCATTTTACAAGTTAATTACTCGCTAGGAGCTATTTAATTTTCCACAATCATAACTTGACTTCTTGAAATATTGCCTAACTAAGAATGTGGCCAAGATGTTTTCCCTCAAAAAAGTAACCAATTTGGACTCAGCCTGCTGAATAGAACCCACCATATAAGCTGTGGCAGTGACATCAATGCTTCTCCATCTTCTCTCCTTTGCATATTTTTTCAAGCTTTCCTCAATCTTTTTATAATGCACCTCTGCGTCTTTCTCTTCGACACCTCTTCCTGGTTCTTCGGAAAAGGCCTCCGCTAAGCATCTGGCCAAAACAACCCCATCCTCTAAAGCACAACACCCCCCCTGCCCAAGGTCAGGAGTCATGGGATGGAAAGCGTCTCCACCAACACAAGCATTGCCCTTACTAATGTTCCCCAACATCAGATCCCAGGGATGTCTATATCGCAATGGAGATGATAAAAAACTATCTACTTCCGTTTTTTCTATGAAAGCTCTAACATCACTCGGCATGTTCTCAAGCTTTTCTAACACGTATTGTTTCAGTTTAGCAGGGTTCTCTTCTAGCTCTTTCTCTGCAAGGCAAGCAAATGTGACAACGGTAAGCACATTTTAAATGTCTACAGGCATGTATAGTGAATGAATGATATGATATGTTTTCCAATGTAAGTTTCCAGTTAAGAACTTGTATTTAAGAAAATTCACCTTGGCTGGTGGGTATCCAAGTGAAAAACCAGTAGACCGCCTTTTCATTACAAGGAACAGCACCAGCTCGAATACCTTTGCCAGAAAACCGCATGAACCTGGGCTCAAACCCGTGGTTGTTCTTGAACTCTGCAAAACCCCTGATTGAATATCTCCCAGTAAAAGAGGCTTTTTTGAAGCCTAGCCACTTTGCCACCAAGGAGTTCACTCCATCACACCCAATCAACACCTATTATCGTTGAAAACATCCAAGTATTAGTTGGAGTTTACTAACTTGGATTCATAACAGTTGCTTCGCTTGTTTGCTTCTCATACAAGAAATATCCATGCTTATTTCTTCTCGTGACGTGTCTCATAATATTTACCTTGGCTTTTATGGTTGTCCCATCAGCAAGATGGATTATCTTATAGAAGCCAGATTCCTCAATACCAACAACTTTTGACGAATATCTGATGGTGCCTGTTGGAAGCTCATTCACAAGGGCTTCCAACAATGACTTCCTTTTAACACAACGAATTTCAATATCTCTACAACATCACAAAAACACCAATTATAGAAAGAATTTGGATCAAATTTAAGAACCACGCCCTCTACAATGAATATAACTGAATAATTATCCCCCAAAAGAATAAAACTAGAGGGGTCAGTTTTAAGCTAAAATTGAAACATTTAGGCACACTCATTCATGGAGTATACTTACTTCCGATTTCCTGTTTCTCTGAAAGGCATGGCTGCTGTTTGTTGACCTGTAACCAATGAAGTGGTGACAATCCTGTAATCCAATTCCAGTAATTCAGTTTAGAGAAAAATGAATGATACTAAGAAGAGAAAGTATAAAAGACGTGGGTGTATAATATACCCATTGAGCTGGAGATGTTGGCGACGAAGAATGTCTCCAACACCGACAGCATCCAAAGCCTTCCAAGCATTTTGCCATATGGACAAAGCAAAGCCAGTGACCCTCAAAGTGTCCGAGGATTCCAACACCAAACTTGGGATACCCAACCTGTGAGTATAAATGAGACAAAGTAATAATGAAGACACAGAAAAATGGTTTGGTTGTGAAGGAAGTGGAAAAGATACCTGTGAAGTCCTAAGGATGTTGTGAGGCCAGCAATTCCAGCTCCCACAATCACAATATCTTCAACTAACTCTCTTTCCATTGTTACAATGTAATTGCGTGGCTGAATTCGCTTATATAGACGTATACGAAAGATGAGTGCAATAATAAGGATGTTCTCGCAAACACGTAGTCATGTAAGAATAAAATATAAAAAAAAATGTGAGAATAATTTTATAAATTAAAACATATTTCGAAGACATTGTGAAAAGAAAAACTATAATAATTAGCATCATAAATTACTTATTAATGTTTATATACATAAGAACACTTTTTTTTTCATGTTTAATTAAGTTTTAATGTTTGTAAATTTGAATATTTTTTTTATTAATTTTTATATTAGATATTTAAATTTTTATATTTTTTATTTTTATCTCTCAACAAAACATTAGATATTTTTATATTAGATATGTAAATTTGTATATTAGATATTGTTATCTCTTAACAAAATATATAGAAATGAGTCTCATAGGTGAAGCACACTAAAATGAGTCTTTAAATTATTTTTTATTTTATTTTTTTCATCTAAGTTCACCTAGGCACAAAATTAAATAACAAATTTTGAAATTAATTTATTTTATTATATATTAAATACGTTATGTAACAAATTTTTGAAGAAAAAAATATCGGGGGCACCCCATAGATCAATGTAGATCTGTTCTCATCCTTTGAATGTTATTGTATGCTATGCATTACCTATCCCACCAAACAAATTTACCTCTTCATCATGTCTTCCTAAAATATCACTAGAATTTTCAATGTGCATGCATTATCTGTCTTAATTCATAGTTTTTTCTTGAATGAAAAAGGTTAACCTCCTTCAATAACAAAGACAGTAAAATGACCACCTTTCAGGGTTTCCTATTTTACTTCACATAACCTTAAACTACAACCATTTACAGAGAAGCAGACCCACTCAGAGGTGCCTTCCTCATCTCACACAACCAATTTTGAACAGCTTTTCCTTTTGCAATAAAGCACCCATTGTTCTTCCTATCAACCTTCAACGGACTTCCCATTTTCACCATCATCTTCTGCACCAGCACTCTCACCTTCGATTCCCCTCGAACACTGCTGTGATTTCCCAACCCACAAACCACCGTAATTTCCGCCGGAACCCCACAATTCAACCCATTCAACCTTCTCCACATCTCCTCCAACCAAACCAAAACCACCAAATAAGCCCCACCCAAGTGAAAACCATGCAGATCCATCTTCACCTCCGACGCCTTCCACACCATCACCTCCTCCAAAATCCCACTACACCCCAACAACTCCCTCACCACCATTCCCTCCCCTCCCTCCAAACCCTCATTCAATTCTTCCATCGACAACGCCAATTCGCTCAATCCCCCCACCATTCTCAAAACCCCAGGGCAACAATTCGTAACGGAGTTGTAAGTCCTGACGGAAAACGGAATCCCTGAGTCCCTCATCCTCCGAAGCCACGTCACCATTTCCACGTGCTCCCCGTGAACCCCGTAAGCCGAAACAACCATGTTGCAACATACCGTGTCAACCACAAACCCTCTCTTCTCCATTTCCTCCACCACTCTCCGCATATCCTCAAACAACCCCACCCTTCCGTATCCGTACACAATCGACTTCAATTCAAAGCCTGAGGGTTTAAGCCCAAGCCCAGCTGCAGGTCCAATAACTAAATCCTCTGCCTCACGGGGCCTGTCCATGGAACACAGCCCACTCACCATGTACTCGTAGGCCCTGCGTTTCACGTGCCCCGATTCCGATGTGCGGAGAAGGTTGTCGAGGTAACCGTAAGCCACGTCGAAGCCGGTTTCGGATTTTCGTTTGGAGTACGCTTCCGCGAGTTTGCCGTAGAAGACAACGAGTTCGCGTTTGCGAGATTGTAGCTTGGAAATGGCCTCGGAAATCAGGGCTTCGGATTGGGCCCGGTGGCCGAGTTTGTGGAGGAGCGCGGCGAGTTCGGCCACGGTGGTGGAGTTCCAGGTGAACCACGGGGCTTGGCTGGCTCTTCCGTAGAGCTGCAATTTTTTTAGCAAGGCCCGTGAGCGGCCCAATTAGAAAGAAAAAAAATAAGATTGGCGGAAAGAATGGTACTTACCGGGAGCGCGAGGGTAGAGAGTTGTGGATAGGAGGTGGTGGGAGAGAGAAGGTGTGAGAGAGTGGTGAGAACGACAGATTTGGGAGAACCTTGGACGAATCTTCGGATGAGGTTGTCGGTGGCGGCGGAGGAGGTAGTTAGCTTGGTCAGAAATCGTTGTCCTTGTTTGGTCAGCGTGGAAGTCTCCATTTTAATGGCTGCAACTGGGACACCTCGTTGTTTCCATCTCCATGACAGCCATTGGTGAGGACTCTGTAAGCCATTCATCATCCTCCCAGATCTTAACTTCCTCTTCCTCACACACTCACTCTTTTATCCATTCTTTTCTTTTTCTCTTTTCAATCTCCCAAATCAGCTCACCTGAGTTTTTTTTTTTTATTATTATGTAAATGCAAATAATTAACTTATGTCACTTGAAAGAATGTATAATCTAACAATTATAATTATATTATAATAATGAGTATTGTAATTTTAAATATTTTGTAAAAATAATTTAAATTATTGTGCTACATAATTACTTGAAACATTTTAACCATAACACAGCATACTTAAATTTGGATCACAACACAAGTTATTGTCATTATAGTACATTTGAGAATTGTTATGACTAAACTTTAACGTGAGCACACACATAAGTTACTTTGATTATGCTTGAATGGTAACACAAATGTAAGCAACTATGATTAAACTCACATGATAATGCATCAACAAGATGTTATCAAGCTCAAATGCATTGAAAATTGGTAAAGATATATATAAATTTATCTATAATGCATATTTATTAAATTTGAATGAATACACATAAGCTAACAGCTTTAATGTTTATGAATAACGAAATTAATTTTTCTGTGTTGAAAAGTCGATCATTGGCTTCTTAATGGTTTTAAAATCTATTATCACTTGCGTTTTTTTGTGTGACTTTTTGCATGTATATATCGTTGTTACTCTTAATGATGTTCAAATTCACCTTGCGTTACACTTCCAATTAAAAAGTTGAAGAAAAAACTAAAACGAAAAAACCTTAATATAAAGCTTAATACAAATAATAATAATATTGTTAATTTAAGACAAAGAGTAAAATGATAATTTTTTACTTTTATTAATTAAATATTTTTTAAGTATCAAACTTATCATATGACTAACTAACTTTCACAAAATTTTCTCTCGTTTCCTTTTATTATTTCTTTAATCTAAACAATTTCACTATTATTTCCTTTCAAATCCTCTAAATCTACCTTAAAAAAACACATATTTATAATTTTTTATATTAAAAAACTCATGTATCACGAAAAAAGTTTTAAATATCTCAAAAATATTTTTGAAAAAATCTTATAATATAATAACTGATTATTAGATTTCAATATATTTAGAAATAATATCTTATAATATCATCACGAAGAATTATCAAATATTTTCAAGATACAAACAATATCTTATAATATAATATACGAAACAATTATTTATTTAATATATTTATATTTGTTTATATATAGATTCCAAAAAATCTACAATCCACTAGAAGGATTACACATCCAATACTCTTATTCATTATTATGCACTGTATATATTCATAATATTTTATTGACTTCAGTGTCATGTATTTTTCTTGTGTTTCTCTTCAAAATTAAGAGTTAATTCATTAAAAGTCAACAACTTAGGAATTCCGTATTTTAAAAACTCCTTGATTTCGGTAAAAATAATTATTATCAAATTTGATTATCATCCAAAATATATTTGAAATTGATTTCTATTTATTTAATATGTGAATCATTGAAAAATAAAAGTGATCATATTAAAGTTAATGATTATATATATTATATATAAATAAACGTCTCTAAGATTATTTAAAAATGACACAATGATAAATGATATGATAAAGATTAGGGTTAATTATTTTATTTTATTTTAAAAAGGAAGATTAAATTAGGAGGGTGGCACTGATGTGGGAAGTTCAGTATAGTACATGTGGATGATTAATTTCACGTGAAGCATTCCACGATCATCTATATCAACATCCATTTATCCATCCATCCATCCATCCATCCATCCATCATCATGATCATGAACATCATAACATGTAACAGTGTGGAGTAATTTTACGTGAGCATTCGACGATCGTCTATATCAACATCCATCCATTCATCACCATCACCATGATAGCACAGGACGAACCCCAGCCCCACTCTCTCGCACACATATAACACTGTGTTCTCCCATCACTCCTTTTGTTTTGTTCCATTCCTCTGCAACCAAACCTATCTATCTATTTCTTGTTCCTCCTCTTCAAGGTATCCATAATCATCTCTCATAGCTCATCATTCTTCAATCTCTGTTTGCACAATCCAATTCTTTTTCTTATTCCACAGGATAGGATGAACAAGAGGCCTATAACCGCCGTCTACAAGGCCATTCCCGATCTCTGCCATCGAGAACTTGGCCATCTACCGCCCAGAAATTTCGCTCTTCGACTTGGCGCCTCCGAGGTTCCACAACCCTCTCTTCTCTTAACCCTCAATTTCCATTCTTTTTCCTTTTTTCTTTATTTTTTCAATTATTCACCCGTTCTAGTCAGTGCTTTACACATCTGTTTGCTTCCATGGAATATTTTATGTTGAGGATGAGAATGTGGTCCCTTTGTTCCCTTTTTCGTTGAGGGTTTTTTTGTTTTGGGTATCCGATCAAGGTGGTTGCTTGCTTTTTTAGATGATAATAATTTGGCTTCTTTGTAGGCTTCTGAATCTGAATGTGAATGTGCCTCTATCCAGAAGCTCAAAGCTCTACCCTGGTCATTAATTAATGTGCTGTTGTGTGTTTTATAGGATCTTGTCCTTCGACTTGATGTGCTCAGGAAACTGCACAAGCACAGAGGTTGTGTCAACACTGTCAGCTTCAATACTGATGGGGACATTCTGGTGTCCGGTTCTGATGATTGGAGGGTTATTCTCTGGGACTGGGAAACTGGCCGTATCAAACTCTCTTTCCATTCTGGTCACAATAACAATGTTTTCCAGGCCAAGATCATGCCCCACTCTGAGGATCGAAGCATTGTCACCTGTGCTGCTGATGGACAGGTATCTGCTTTCTGTCAATTCTTCCAGTTTGTGATAAGGTTTAGTCTGTGTGTGTCAATATACCTTGCCTATTTTCCTTTTATATCCGTGGGGTGATCATCTCTATTCCAATTTTTGTGTTTTAACCAACAATGTCATAATTTATAAGAAAAGGTATCGGTAACCGTTTGTACCATCTTGTGCACATATTTTATCTTTGGGATGCCAAAAATGTAATATGGTTTTTGGTGGTATGGGTAACTGCTTCTACGGTATTAATTTTACTGTTTTATTACGATATGAATATGCAGGAATCTTGTCATATTGTTTTACTAAGATAGGGGTGTTTTCCTTGCGACCTCTCAATTATAGGTTAGACATGCTAAAATTCTTGAAAATGGAGGAGTGGAAACTAAGTTTCTGGCCAAGCATCAAGGAAGGGCTCATAAATTGGCTATTGAACCCGGTAGTCCTCATATATTTTATACATGTGGTGAAGATGGATTAGTACAGCATGTGAGTGATTGATTCTTTCCCACTTTTAATTTTTTATTGTTTATTCTTTAGTAATCGCACTATGTGTTTTGACAGTTTGATCTAAGAATTGGGGTCCCAACAGAACTTTTTACATGCCAGCCAATTCAGGATAGATGGAACTATATGCCAGTCATCCATCTTAATGCTATTGCAATTGATCCAAGGAACCCAAATCTCTTTGCCGTTGCTGGGACTGATGAATATACTAGACTCTATGATATTCGCAAGTATAAATGGGATGGATCTACTGATTTTGGTCAACCAACCGACTTCTTTTGTCCTCCTCAATTGATTGGTGACGAGCGGGTTGGAATAACAGGCTTGGCCTTTTCTGAACAAAGAGAGCTGCTTGTGTCATACAATGACGAGTTTATTTACCTTTTTACCCAAGATATGGGTTTGGGACCCAACCCTGAACCTGGGTTTCCTAAATCTATGAACTGTGATGCAGGTGAAGTTGGATTTAGTCATGGATCTGTGTGGTCTCAATCCAACATGGATGGCGATGAAAAAATCACCCCGCAAGTATTTAAGGGACACAGGAATTGTGACACAGTTAAGGGTGTTAACTTTTTTGGACCCAACTGTGAGTATGTGGTGAGTGGGTCGGACTGTGGTCGGATTTTTGTATGGAAAAAGAAAAGTGGTCAGCTTATTCGTGTCATGGAAGCAGATAAGCATGTTGTGAATTGCATTGAGTCTCATCCTCATACAATGGTTCTTGCAAGCAGTGGTATTGAGCATGACATCAAGATATGGACTCCAAAGGCCCTTGAGAAAGCTACTCTGCCCAAAATTATTGAGCAGGTATGAATTTGGTCTTAAGCAGTAAATTATTGCAACTCAGAACTTAGGTTAGGATGATATTATTATATGTGGACGATGCCTTTGATGTGCAGGAAGCATTAGTTTTGTGCATAAATCTCTGATTGGTAGTTTCTATTAAAACATTATATATATATATATATATATATATGTCATAATGTACTATAATATATTATCATAAATCCAAGTACATAGTGTGAAGGTATCATCCAAAGCTTTTCTGCCCCCTGGCTGTTCCTCAGTCTCAGTTGGTTCGAGAGCCAAAATGTCTGATGTTGTACTGTTACCCTAGGCATAACTTAGAAAATTTTAGACTCCCACCCACCCCTCACTATTTAATGATGGATCCTTTGAGTTATATCAGACTTTATTGTTTTGATCATGGCTGTCAGAATTGTATGAATAACAATTCGATTTTTAGAATAGGTGTGATTCTAAAATGCAGTGAAGCAGATTTTAGCATTGCTTGATTGACAAAAAAATTGCATACTTTGACTGCTTTTAACCAATTGGATTATGCATTAATTTAAGTTGGATCATGCAAAACCCTGTTAGGAATCCATGTTAGAAAACATAAGAAAGATGACATTTCTTGTTAACTCCCAAGTACTTGGGGAACTTATCTGGTCGAGGAAGAACAAAACACTTGCATACTTTACCGATCATTCCACATTACTCCAAGTGAAGCTTAAGATACTCCATAATACTGAAGTCCCTGTCATAACACTGCCCTTGAGAGATGATGTCTAACAAGTCCCTATGTAAGACATTTCCTGCTGCAGAATGAGATTCTTTGATACATACAAAATCACCTTCTGTTCCTCCATTTTCTGCAGCAAATCTTCATCCTCTTCCACCTTCTTAGCTTCAATGTTTTTTGAGTCTCTATTTTTGACACCCATCCTTCACTTTCTTGACCTCAACAATGGTGTGTTCAATTCTCCCATTGGCACAAACCTCAGACTTCTATTGAATCACTGTCTTTCCGTGACTTTGTTGCATGGCTGCAAAGTCAATACTGCTTGTGTCACTGCATAATTATGACCCTTAATAATTCTTGGTTTATGCCCTTTTTTTTCAATTTTATTCCTAGTTTTATGTAAGATTTGGTGATTAGAAAATTCTGTTCACGTGCATTGGGCATTCCCAAGCTGAGGTCTCTAAAGTTTGTTAGAAATTGCTTTATGTTATTTGGAAATTGTAACCATCTTGAGCATTTATTACAGCTAATTAGCCCATGAAATTCGCATATCATCATTTCAGTAAAATTCTATCTTCTCTGATTATTCTCTGTTCAAAATTATTCTGCTTTTGTCAACGGAATCCATTATGAACATTGGAATCCCCGTTCTGAGCTTGGGTTATTCTCAGGTTACTCCCTGAATATCGAAACAGTCCCTGCTTGTGTGGATCCTTTTTCAAACTCAAACCTCATTCCTTCTTTCTTCATGAACAGCTGCAGCATCTTCTAAATCTATTTGATTCCCTTTAACGTGATTGTTAGTTACTTATTATTTTGGGATTAATGCTAAACTCCATCATGATCTCTGCTTGCTTCTGGTTTTGTTTCTTGTGTTTTCATCAATCGATTAAACTTTCTCTTTACCCTAGATATCTCGTTTTGCCCTTCTGTCAAGAATCTTGTGGAATTGTCCAATACTTCTCCCAAAAATTGGATTTGGAGTTTAGTTTATCCAATTGAATCCACATGGCAAGTTGGACCAATTTGTTTGGAATTCAGATTAAAAAATAGAAGAAACAAAAGTAAGACGGTATTTATTGATTCCAAAAGGACAAAAAATATAAGAGATAATCCTCCTTCAAGGGTTTCCCCTTCACATACTTTCTCAAAGAGCAAAGCTCAATTATCAAGTGACACAAGATATAATGCCTCTTTGCTTGCATCCTACTCCTATTTATTTTCCTGTTGTATCCCCTTTGTCTTACTAACCCTTCTACTAATTGAAGTGCTGCCAACAAACCTTGTTCAGTAAACATAGAACTGAAATGAACTTTGCGAATGAGGCATCAGTGCTGAAGGTTTAAAACGGAGAATAACAGTCATTTTAGGTTTCATTTATGTTATGGGAACATTTCAAGTTTCCTTGTTTTTAATTTTTGGGTCAAAAACAATGTGCCCCAAATACCCAAAAGACAGAGTCTAGCTTTCATGCAAAGACCAGTAAAGGCCCGAAACCATAACAACACAGAAGTACACTACATGAATGGAAAGTAGACCACGTTAGACTTTAGAGTTTGAACACAAACTGGCAGATTTAATTGAAAGAATTGTGGAATCATTCCTGAATTTGTAGTGCAGAACAATATCGCAGGCTTAATTGTTGTTGAAGAGTCTCCTTTGGGTAAACAAACTTAAATTTTTCTTAACCAACCATGAATCAGAGATCTGTCAAAAATCCTATTTAGGAAATACGCACATATCTGGCTTGCAGTTTATCACACAAGTGATATAAGCATCCTAGGGTTACGAAATAAGCAACTGCAACAACATGACACATAACTTTCCAATCTGAACTAGTAAATGTTGTTGAGAACCAGCGTGAACAGTAATGCATGAAACTTGTGAACCAGTACTGGATTAGTTGGTTGGATCCTTTCACATTTGGATGATATGGCAAGCTTATATGCTGCTACATGATTATGAGGTTGTATAACTTGTCAGGAAAATGGGTAAAACTGGTAAAAGTTAGAGGCTTGAACACACTGCCATAAGGGAGTTTTGGGTGGGTGCTCATTGCTCAACTGGGTATGTTGTGAAAGCAAAACATGTTAAATAATTTATTCAGAAGTGATTTTTGCGAAAGAACATGGTATACATTTAAAGATTTATGTTCTTGAAATTATTTACATTGATTGAAGAGCTTGTGATAAAAGATAATTTTGATATGCTTCTTTAGAAAAGTCATTGGTCGAAGTGGAACTAAACTCGTCTCTTTAACCAAGATTCTAGGTTGGAGCCTCGTGAATAGAGTGATCAATTAGGTTTTTGGTGGAAATTAGTCATACGTAGAGAAATAAGCTAGTTATCCGAAATTAACTTCTAATAAAAGCTAAAATTTCATATGCTTGTCTAGGAAAGTCCTAGGATTATGTGATTTTAACACTGATACTGGTCTGTTATTAAATGAAAGTTCAGATAAAGAATATTTGTTACATGTTCTGTTTAAGCAGCAGAGGAACTAATTTCTCTGCTGGTACTTCTTTGAAGAAGGTTCACGTGTGTGATCGTGTTCATTGGTTTTCAATTGGTGGTGGTGGCTTTGACGAAGATTATCATATTATGTCTGATGTTGAATTTTCTGATGGGATGCCTGAGAGTGATGATGACGAAGAGGACAAAGAAGATGATGATGATGATGAGAATGTGAATGAGTATGATTGTGATTATGATTATGAATATGATTATTATGATGATGATGAAGAGGAGGAGGAGGAGAAGGAGGAAGAGGAGGAGAGCGAAGAGGGTGACAGTGATGATTGTGATGAAGATGATGGGTGATTATATCAGTGATTATGATGGTGAGAACAATAAAGTTGATGATGATGATAAATGACAATGACACCGATGATAATTTTGGTGGTGGTTGTAATGATGCAAATTGATGGAAAATTTTGTGTCCCACAGAAACCGAAGGCCAGGGGCTGGATGTACCGGATAGCATCTCCTGAAGACCTGATGTTGCAACTGTTATCACTTCCAAGACGAAGGCTTAGGACAGAAAACAATGGAGAAAACTCAACTACAGATCGAGACCTATTACAGTTGATACTGACATTCAATGCCAATAGTGACAGTTCTAATGATGATAATGATGATGATGATGATGATGATGATGATGATGCAGATACAACTAGTCAAGATGACTTGTTCTGTTAGTTGAGAGCTACATATCGGTCAAAACTTGGCCATTTTAGCAAATTGTAAATAACATAGGATAAACAGTTACTGTTGACTGGAATGTTGCATACTGTCTAAACAATATTCTACGTACAATTGCCCTCCAAATTTATTTGTTGCCATTTTTTTAATGAGTTGTCTTTGTTCTGCTCACAGATTTTAGTTATCTATGCTGTGTGACTTGTATTTTTATTCTGTATCGAGTTATTTGCAGATGATGGGAATTGTGACTTACAGAGCTTCTAGTATTTTAATGTGTTCCTGGGATATAGTAAATGTTTATTTTCATACCATTATAGTGTGCTTGGATAGAGAATTTTAGTAGGATAATTAACTCTTTTTTAGAGAATTTGAAATTCTTTATAGAAAAATATATTGTTTGAGTAAATAATTTAAAAAGAAATTTAATTTCTAAAATATCATTAAATTAACTGAATTGTTTATTATTATAGAAATTTAAATTCCGTTTAAAATGTAAGATTTTTTTTTTATATATATATTCTCAAATTGCAGTTTGAATGTTTTCTCAATCCAATTTTTGGGATAACACTTTTGACTGATGTTGGTTATGTTTTTATTTTTTATATTGAAGTTATTTTTGTGATTTAAATTGTTATAATATTTTTTTTGTTGATTATTATTATTATTTGTTTGATATCAGTTACAATTTTCTTGTTCAATATAGAGAGATTTTTTTTTGAAGGTGAATTAAATGTTTTCCAATTGATGTTTGCCATGATAATCTTTTTGTTGTTAATGTAAAACACATCAATTTGATAACTCTTATAAAATTACATATTCCGAGATATGTAATGTGAAAAGATTATAAAATAATTATACACTAATAAATAATCATTTTTATATTTATATGTAAATCAAACCAGTATAATACTTATCAGGTAATAAAAATATATATATTGAATGTGATTAGAGGATGGTTAGTGTACGAATATATCTACTATTATTTAAAAATTTAAATTTTCTATTTATTACTCGTTGTGATCTACTTAGAATTCATAATCCCTGTTAACATTTTTAATAAAGTTAAGTAAAATGGACTAGTAATTATTTAAAGGATTAACTATGTTTTTTCTTGTTAAATTATAACAATGTTTTAGTTTTCATATTTATTTCAAACTGTTAGGTTCTATATTTATAAATGTATTGATGTAATCTTTTTTCACCTATTTTTTGTGATGAGTATAAGAGAAGTTAAATAAATACTATTTATGTTAACGTGTTGTATTTATAACCAGACATAGATATAAATATAAAGGTAATGATTGATTATTAAATAAAATTAATTAGTGAAATATTTGCTATTTAATTTATTATTTTTATATGTGGATGAATTATGAAATTTAGCGAGATTCATGATATATTATGATCATAATTTTATTTATTATTTTATTATAATATAATGTTTTATAATATACTATAATTATATTTATTACGCAAATAATATAAGAATAAAACTAAATTAAACTCTGAAAAAAATAAATTCGACTAGATATTGATATATATCAATACAGAGCAAGCACTGATGAACATGATTCAGATGCTGAATGTATTATTCTATTAAAACACAATTTCTAGACAGATTATCTTAAACATATTGTTTCTGAAAATTATTACAAGAACTTGGTTTTTTTATTAAATGGAAATTTAATAAATTTATTAATATGTCTACAGACATCGATTAATTACATTATAATTAAATTAATATATTATTAATGAAAAACACGAGTGGGATATATAAAAAAAAAGTAAAATTTAATTGACTAAAATGAATAGTGACTGCAGCATATGGCCTCTGATATTTTATATATAGTAATATTATTTTGTGGTGTTAACATATTTTGTGGTATTTAGAAATTAGAAATAAGAAGCTTAGACAAGGAATTGGATTCTTGGTTTTGTTTACTTTAGTTTGTTCTGTCTGAGAAGACAACAGAATTTTATTGATGATGGAAACCTTGGCCACATCTTCTTCTGCAGCTCTTCCATCTTCCTCTTCTCCCTTTTCGATTTTCCCTTCAAGAAGAACATCTCTTTTTCCTTCCAAGACTCTCCAATTTCGTTTGCCCTCCAAGCGTGCGTATTCTATTCTATTCTTTTTTATTACCCTTTTGTTTTCTGCGTGATTTTTCTTCAATTTACTCTTTTGTTTCAGCTGATGATGCTCGCGATTCAGACACCAAGGATAACATCCTTCCAATTATCAATGATCGCTGCCTCTCCCTTTCGCCTCTCTCCAAAGTACGTCCTTTTCTCTTCCCAAAATTTCAACTTGAATCGGTTTCTGTGCATAACTTATCCCGAATTTGAAGGGGTCAATTGCATTATTTTTAACGGATAAAAAAACTTCTTTTTTTTTTTTATCAAAAAGAAAATTAAATCAACTGTGTTAATCATATCCCCAAATTTATGCTTCAATGCTTTTCCATGCCTAACATCGGTGAGGGTCGGTTACCTTACGTGAAATGGATGCAATGAATAAAAGTAAAATTGTTGTCATGGAAATATATAATTTGGTTATTCCTTTTCCAAAATACGTAGTTCAATTTGCATCGGTATTTAAAAGGGCTGCCTTGCATCAGATGCAATGGAGTATAAAAGTGTACTTTTTTTGGTCATGAAAGTTATTACATTCTGATAAGAATTTGTTGGGTCAGGATGCTGCAATGGGACTGGTACTGAGTGCTGCGGTGGGAAGAGGATGGACCACTGGTTCAGGGATGGAAGGTCCCTCTGTTCCTGCAGTTGGTAGGGGTAATGAATCAGGGAACATCTCCACTTTCCCATGGTCTCTCTTCACCAAATCCCCTAGGAGAAGGATGCTGGTGGCTTTTACCTGTACCATCTGTGGCCAGCGAACTACACGTGCCATTAATCCCCATGCTTACACTGATGGCACTGTCTTTGTGCAGGTAACCTTTTGCTTTTGTTAATCTTAACCCTTATCTTATCATCACATTTCTCAGTGATTTTCTTGATATGAAGTTGGAGCCAAATCATAAAGTAATGGAAGTTTGCCAAACGGAACTGATTCACGGTTTTATGAGAAAACTTTGGTTGAACTGTTATGTGTGTGTAAATGAAATGAATGTTTGTCATAGTATGTATAAAAATAACAAGCAAAAGAAAAGTTGGATACCTGCACAAAACTTCAATCATTTTTCAATTTTAGAACATTGATCCGGCTCATGGACAATCAGATTGGTTTCTGTGGTTCAATGTTTCTAAAGCTGGTTTTAAAGTAATGCTTTACGTGGCTTGATCAAATTGGTTGATTTCTTGTTCATGGTTGAACCAGTCAGACTAATTGGTGCAGTCTGCTTTTTGAAAAACTGTATTTTATATATTCTGTGAGATTATTATAGAATAAGATGTTTTATCTATTCTCTTGTGGTCTTCTGCTTCCCAGATATGAGACCACCATATGTTATAGAAATAGACTCGTTAGTTTAATACTAAAAAGTTGATAATGTTATAACTTAATACATATTTTAATATTTTGATACATAAATTTATTTCTCTATTAACATATGTGTATATGATTTTTTTTAACATATTGTTAAATCATTATGTGTGTATGGGGCGGGGTCTGAACTCTAAAACCTTAAAGCAAGATCTTGACCATTTGTCATTGTTGTCAGTGCTGTGGATGCAATGCGTATCATAAGCTGGTGGATCACTTGAACTTGTTTCAGGAAACAAATTGCTATTTGAATTCAAGTTTTAAGTTTAAAGGAGAAGGATGGGATGATCTTAAGTTTAGGTATATGGATGATAACGATGACGACAATGACATATTTCCCATTTCATAAGTGAATTGTCATATGGATCATATACCTTCTGCCTGATTGTATCGAAGTTCAGTTTAGATGTCTTGTATATTCTCTAGGTTTTCAGGCTTTATAGTAAAATTTGTATGGGACTCGTATAGTAACATGTTTATATATAGCTTTGAACTCATTTTTATGATTATCAATTTGATAATGTACAAGACATTAAATAAATTTTTCCTTTGGATTCTGCCATTGCTTGATAAGGTGTATCTGACAGTTCGGCCCTTATTATTTAACCTCCACCCTAGTTTTTGTTTTCCCGTTTTATTTCCTTTATGAAATTTTATAGAGGCAATGATGGTAGTAGTAACAATATGTAAGGAAAACAATGGAAATAGTGAATGGGATCTTTTTTTGCATGATAATGTAAGGAAAACTGAGATAGAGTTGTTCCTGGATTTGGCCATATATTCATACCTGCTGTAGACTAAGTTTTTCGTTGGTTAATCTCTTTTCTGTACAACCATTCTTGTTTCAGATTCATGCAGCAAACTTAAATAGTAAAGTTAATCGTAGCATTACTTGGCTCAAATTGAAATGCTTCATTCATAATATAAAAGTTACTAAGTTCCTGCTGATGACTACGAAGTGGAAACTTTGGAAAAAAATATATACTAGCTAGAAATGTAAGCTAAATAGTGCTAAGGCTTAAGGATGTTTGCATACAATGGTCAACATTGCAAAGATAGAATGGCTAAGCAGTAACTAATGAGACCCTACGGTTCATAAACATATGCCACATTTCCTCTTAATAATTCCAAAGAAACGTGGTTCTTCTATTGGTTCACCGGATTAATTTTTTTTTTTTTTTTATTTTTTTTTGTATTTTGCTATTTACTGTTTTATATCTCCAAGTGCACAAGCATACGCGGAGACCCTATAATCTACACTTATAGTGCGATTCCTTCTGCCATCTTTCTAATTTATCGTCTGATGAGCTATGAACAAGAATTTTTCGTGGACAAAATGAAGCAGTAAGGTGTAATGTTTATTGCCCGATCGAGAGCTAGTAGTAGTCTTCATCTCAGACCAAAGTATCCGTGCGGCGGCTATTACTAATTTTTCCAACCGCAATAGGAGGAGCAGCTCGGATCATCAGACTCTGAAAAAATGCTATCATCTGAAATACAATGTGTGATGTGTTCAGTACATGACCAAGGAACGTTGGCAGAAACCAATTAAAAGAATGATGATAAAAAGTTCAAGCAGTCAGCAGATGAACCAAAAGTCAGTGATTGCAAAATCATATATTGCTAATGAATGTAATGCTACTATCATCTTACCATCGCTAGCCCAAGGCACATTAGACTGAAGCCAGGATAATAAAACGGAGCATTTTCTGACAGGAATAAGGCTGCATAAGATGGATGGAGAAGCTTATCAGTTTTTGTTTTTTTTTTTCCACATGATTCAGTAGTACCACATACAACCTTAATGTTATACTTCTAAGTTTAGTAATACCTGTCAGTGGACTGAAAACTAACGGAGCAATGATGTTGGCGGAGGAACTAATTCCTGAAAGACATCCTTGAACCATTCCCTACATCACAGACTGATCAGTTAGACTAAAAGAGAAAGGAAGAGATCAATTCTGTGCAATGCATATAAATGTGAAGTTTAACAAAGTTGTTACTCATGGTTGCCGATTGAGTTTCAACAGCTGAATTACTGTAGGAGTTTGCATTCTCAGAAACTGAACTTTCTGAGAACATACTTAAGAAAATGAAGGAAACCCAAGTTCTTTTTTTCAGTTAGGGATACCTGTTCTGTAGGTCCAACTTGCTTCGATGCAATGCTGCATAACTGTGCCAGCCACGTTGTGAGAGATCAGAGAGTATTTCAAAGTAATAAAACAAAAACAAGTTGTTGAGGGTTTAACTGATACGTTAGACACTTACACTTGGCCTCACAAAAACTGAGAATATAGAGCAACCTGCTAGAGCATAAGGAACCTGCATCGTTTTCAACAATTTTTAAGGTTTGTTGGTTTCTAGAAGTGATAAGAGAACAACAAAGTGTTATAAGAAAATTACCCATGCTGACCATGCTATGCTATAGACAAGGACCTGCATAGCACCATAAATGAGAAGTGTCCTAATTAGCCTCACTGTGGACATTTATACACTTTAGGGTTGTGTGTGTGTGTGTATATATATATATATATATATATATATATATATATATATATATATATATATATATATATATATATATATATATATATATATATATATATATATATATATATATATATATATATATATATATATATATATATATATATATATATATATATAGGAAGTCTGGGGAAGAGTGAGCTTGAACTTACATTTATGCAGCCAATCAAGAGCCCTGTGGAGAG
This sequence comes from Vigna mungo, assembly GCA_036885675.1. Lineage (NCBI taxonomy): Eukaryota > Viridiplantae > Streptophyta > Magnoliopsida > Fabales > Fabaceae > Vigna > Vigna mungo. The sequence continues at coordinate 49,399,171 of CP144692.1, read as the reverse complement.
TAGTTTCTCCTCTCCTATAACAGGCACTAAAATGGGCATGAGAAATAGCTGCAAGTACACAAAACCAACCATATGGTCATTAGAGCAAGTAACTTTTCCAACGAAATTTTGGGTAACTGAAGGTATTGGGTTGTTTAAAGAACATGTTAAAATAACAGACAGCTAGCTAAGCTGTCCTAGGACTGGGCGTACTTGTGCAAGAGTAGCTCCAACCCCAGTAATCATCAACAAATCTGCAAACTGGTTCTTGTTGAATTGAAAGCGTGCCTTTAAATAATACTGCATGTAGTAAGAAATTTAATTAATTAATTACTTTTTACAATAATTTTGTCCTTCCTCATCAAATAAAACTGATCTGCAATTGTTTAGGTGCTTTTAATCTAGTTTCACATCAAGGCCTTCAATCCAAACCTTACAAAACTTTAATTCTCACAAACGCTTGAATAACCTCATCCACGTTTGGTTCTATCCATAATCTCTCAACTGAAATCTTAATATCTCACCATCTTGACTATGTTCAGTATAGAAAACAGTACTTTACCAGCAACACAGCCATCAAGCCACCGTCCACAAGACTATTGAAGAACGAAACAACTGCTGCTTGCGAGAACGTGGGACTGCAGAAACGTGAGATCAACAACTCCATCAAATTCGAAATATGTTGGTAGTAGCAGAAAGAGATTTTGCCCAATCTATATACCAAAATTAATGCAATCCCTTGCTTACCTACACTTGAGCAAGCAAATCAAATCCCCCAGAGAGGGCAGTTTCTTAAATGCTCCTGTTGCCCTTTTTCGTGATGAATCATCCTCAGCACATGTCTCTTCCACCTCTTTCAACAATGGCTGGCTCACACCACCACCAGGTACACTATCCTTAAGGAAAATTCTCATGTACACCAATGCAATCATTGACAAGACAGCAGCAACCTGAATAGTTAAACCAAATTGTATACGTTGGAAAACAAGTATAGGGTATGGTTTTATTACAATGGTGGATGTAGGAACCATAACAGAAAGGAAAATGGAACCTGAAATGTCAAGGCAGTGGATAGGAAACGAGCTGCTAATGTTCCACCAACGAATGATGCTGATCCAACACCAGCAAGTATCCCAAATGCGGATGTTCGTTTCCCATCTGGAACCTTGTCTGCCTATACTCATAACATCAAAATGCCATGGCTAGTATTATGTTGTCATCATTGATTTCACTGGCCAACATCCATTGTTTGTATGTATTTAGTGAATCTATCTATTACTTGTTTGAATAAGAAAGTAAAATAAATTAAGCTTCTTTTTAGAAACTCTTCCTGACTGACCCTGAGGTGAGTTAATTTTAGTTTGAGATGGAGACATGAGAAATACCACATATGCTAAAGCCAGGCAGTGGAAGGACCCTTCGCCTGCCATGGAAGCAAGAGTTTTCACAACATAGTACGCATAGAAGAATTTGGTCTCCCTGCTATATGCCAATATCACTGCAAATATATCACATTAATTCTCACAAAATTGTTATATTTGTAAAAGTACTGGATATTTTATTTTTCTAAGACCGTAATCCATATTTGATAACCTTGTACAAATAATTTATGAAAGACTGTTTTGTTTGAATCAAGGTGGTTATCACATCTTTGTTCTATAGGGTCTTTTTTCTTGTAAAAAAACGTATAATTTCTAATAACTTTTGAAGCATTATTCAACAACAGTTAACATAGTTCAAAGTCACCAACCGAGGTTAGTAGAAATGTATTATTAATAAGAATATTCATTATAACGCACGGGTATTTTTCACTTTATTCTTTAAATCATGTCGAATCAATAGCAAAGATTCAACAGTAATAAATTAATCTCTGCGTATGAAACAGTAAAAGAAAAATAATTACTTTATGATAAAAGTAAAAATTGAGGGTGTTTTATTTGTTCATTCCTTTTCCCAAACACACCCTCTCTCTGTGTCCACTATGCAATCATAGCTATAACAACATCGTACAGCACGAATGTCATAAGCGGAAGTCTGAACAGATTCCAACGTTCTTCCAGCCACTTTTCTAACAGTAGTAAATAAAAGTCAAATTTTGTAATTACTATTATCCTATAACTTAATGGGTAAAAATGAAAATTAAGTTTAATTATTTTTGTTAGGAAATGTTTTACATATAATTTTTTACCTATTTAATAAACCATAAATAGTACTATATGGTCATTTTTTTATTGTTTTGAGAAGATTGGACATACACTAATACTGCATAGTAATTAATCGAATAAGAAGTAATTTAGTGAAAAAAATTGAGATGTTGGTTTAATGTTACAAATAAATGAAATGTTATCATAAAAATGAAATGTTGGTCCCTTATCTTCATATGGACGCAGAGGAATAATCAATCATTAGGCTTCCCACTAAAGGAGCAAGTCTAAGAATTGGTCAACACTACAATCTTACCATGTTTTCTTTTCAAACTTGAGTATAAGAAAATTATAATTTCTCTGATTGAAAAATATTGATCAAATTGATTTATTTTTAAAATTTGAATATAAAGGGATTATTATTATTATAATTAAAATTTTGGTAAAATGAATAGAATAAAGTGTACAAACCATAAGGAATGACTGAGAGAGTGAGAGGAAGAGTGATCAAAGTTTTCCTGCCATATCTGTCGGACAAGTTTCCTATGAGTGGTGTCATCACCACTGATCCCACTCCAGCCATCTGCAACATCAATCCATTTTCATTCATTCTTTTTCTTTTTATTATTAATGCATCCAATTACCTTTTTTCACCTACACTCGAATACTGCCTGCAGCTATTAATTAAATACAAAATTTTAAAACAATATCTTATCATATATATATATATATAAGTTGTATTGTCTCAAATTGAAGAACAAAAGGGATTGATCCGGTGGAAAAATAACTAGTCCATGAAAAAACAAAAACATATTTATATAACAAAACAAAAACAAGGTACATATGTAATTGAAAGTTTCCTTTCATAGCGTGAAGTGACTTTGACGTTTAACAACATTAGAAAAACTCCTACAACCGAAACTTTGGTCAAAAAACATTAAACTATATATTACTACTTCTTTTTTTATTATTATCTGAAAACGGTGTCATGTTAAAATAGTGTGCACAGTTAAAACAGAACATTCATATAACAATTGTTACTGCCCCCTACGTGTATATACTGAACAGAACACCGCTCAGAAAAATATAAAATATACAGAAAGTTCATATCAGATATTTCTAGATGGTTTCTCTGCAAAAACTACCGAATCGATAAATGATAAAATTAAAAAATAAATAAAAAACATATTTTTGAAGTATGTGAGGAATCGTTTGAAGAAGAGAACAAAATTGAGAATTTGAAGAGAATGAAATGAAAATGAAGAGCATACATATATATAGAGAGAGAGTGTACTCACAGCTTGTTGGATACCAGAGAGGTAAATGGCAAGGGAGCACTGATCTTGACCAGGGCAAAGTGCAGCCATGGTAACATCTGTGATTGAAGGAATAGCTATGATACCACCAAGCCCAGTTAGAAACATGGTGACAAAAAGATGGCTCAAACATGCTAAACCCTCCATGCCAAAACCTCTTTCAAGAAAATGGAAAACACAAACCCAAGATTCAAACTTTAGTTGTACTCAAGAATGTCCGATACCAACACAAGTATATGTTGTTGTTATATACTTTGTTGGGTGCGTTGTGTTCTGTAGAAATTGTAGGGTAGTGGAGTGCGAGAGAGTGAGTGTGAGAGGAAGATAGAGAAAAAGGGTAATTAATAAGAGAGTAAAGAAGATTCCAAATAGTGTTTTGAGATATGAACAGCAATGCAAAGAAAAGAAGCAAAGGAAAGCAAAAGGGTCAAGAGACGTAGCTTCCAAGTTCCTGAAAGTGTTTAACGAAAGTTCACGATTTATCGAATTTTCCGTATTGTATTGGCATTTCTAAATGCGATTGTGGGGAGCAAAATGAAAGGTTCGTGTAAACGTCACGTTTACACTTCATTTTCAACTCTGTCGTCACATCCCTTATTATTTTACCATAACGAACCCTCTTTTCTTGTTTTGTTTAGTTAACTGCTGTTACTTCATTCCCTTTTTTTTTCACCATGTCTCCTTGATTTAGCCATAACAGTCATAATTACATGTGACATCTGCACTTTCCGAAAGCTGTTGAGTGTTGAAATTAATAACTTTAATAATGAGTGTTGTAAGAGTTGAGTTAAGAGAGAGTTTTAATTTTTGATTTCTCTATCAGCAACATGTGCACGCATGAAAGAGGAAGGAATATCTTATCATAGTTTAACCTAACGATGACAAAAGTGTGAAATGATGTTAGCAGTTTCCTACAAGAAATGGTTATATATGTAGAAGGAAATCTTCCCTTCATTTTCTTCAATATTATTAATATATTAAAGCTCAGTTTAGTAACTGTAAGTAACACTGAATTATTTGCAAAAAGAGAAATATCACCAAACCTTGTTTTTTTCTTTTTCAATTCTTTTAATTACCTCTCTTATTATACGAGAAAATGATATTTCAACACCAATTTTTTGACACTATTTTGACACTACACACGTGTTAAAATGTGGTTAGACGATTTCAAATTAAAAATAAAACTTTATTTTTCTCTTCCAAATATTTTCTTGCATTAGTTTTTTTTAATTTGAAATCGTCCAACCACATTTTGACATATGTACAATGTCAAAATGGTCTCAAAAATTATTTCCTATTATATGTATGTTAAACTCCAACTAACTACATATTGGGAAAAAGATTGCATTTTTACTAGCAATCATTGTACATCTAGAGTGGAGATTTATATATGCAATCCTCCCATACCAGAAAGTTACATTTAATTTGAAGCTATATATTACACCTAGAGCTGTATTTAATACAGGTATTTCTTTGTTGGATCTGAAATCTCTTTCTTTGCACTTTTTTGTATGCACTGTAATAAAGAATTTTGTACTTTTGTTTTTGGGCTGAAAGGGGTTGAATGGGAAATACATGAACGGAGAATAATACTTTTGTCACAAAATGGCCCAAAACCAACGACAAAACTCAACTCACCCAATCCATAATGTAAGAAGAAGAAAAAAAGAAGGTAAATATGAGGATAAAGAAAATAAATTTGGGCAGCTAAAGACAAAAAATTATATATATATATATATATATATATATATATTTATTTGTTCATTAATTTGGTTTGGTTTTATATATATATATATATATATATATATAGAGAAATATAAATGTGAGTCTAAATTGAAGAGATATGAAAAGATAGAAAATGATTGATAGACTTATTATGGTTAAAGTGTTGGATTAGAAATGATATTAATTGAATATTAAAGTATATCTGTACGAATTGTTTAGGAAAGTGGTTGATTTACGTTATTGGTGCAGATAGTTTGAGATATTTGGCAGCAGAAAGAAAAAGTGTAATATAATATGAAACATTTTTACTTTTATTTCAAACAGAATATAAAAAAGTAAAATAATTATAAAAATGTAAATTTTTGTATTTTAAAAAATTAATAAAAAAAGAATAATATTAAATAAATATAAAAATTTTAAACGTGTCAAAATATTATTTAAAAAAAAATGTCTTAAGCTCATAAATGTCCGCAAGAGTCCGAGTTGTATTAATGAGGTATGAGTTTGGTGATGTCTTTAATTTATTAAAAAAAAAACACATATTTTCCTCTGCATTTTTCTGGAGACCCTACTTGAATAAGATAGGACCCTCTTCATAAAAGAAAATAAAATTTCAAACATAAATGTAAAAGTCCAAACTTTTAATTAAAACTTATGTAAATTATTGAGAATGAAATGTCAAGAAAAAATAAAACTAAATCATACGTCAAGTAAACAAATATTATTTTACAATATGATTGCGAAAGATGAACTATAGACTAAAATTTACCTTCTATTAAAATAGTATTTGTTGAATTAAAAAAAAGTGCGTAACCATCCATAAATATTTAATCTCTTCACCAAAAATAATATTAATTAATATATAAATAGAAACAAAAAATGTGGGAATGACAAAAAATTACTTGTGTATAAGAATATTTATTAATAAAATATATCTATTATTTGTAGGTAATAAATATTTTAATATTTATTTATAAAGGTTACAGTATCATATTGTTATATATATATATTATTTTTATTTTATATTTATCCTTTTATCTTTAGTTAATTTGTTATTATTTTTTAGGATTAAATATGTTTTTAGTTCCTATACTGTGATTTTGGTTTTAGTTCTTATTTTAAATTAAGGTACAATTTAGTCCTTCAACATTAGAAAATTCTGGTTTTAGTCTTTTTTTTACCAAATTTTTTTAACTTTATTTGCTATTTCAAACACGTTTCATTTACATTTGGATTGTTTACACTATTTGTAAATATTATTTAAATAAATATTTAACAAGTAATTAGAATTTTTTTTTTGTTATAACTCAAATAACAAGTAGACACTATTTATGCTTCACCTACTCATTTTCATCCCTAATCCCTTTAAACTTAAAATCATGTCATTACAACTTCACCTTTCCCCTCACATTTTCATCTATTGTGAAACCTCATATGAAAACTTTCCTTTTCCACAAGCAAGCCTTGCTCCACAGTTCCTCAATATGTCCATTTTATATTTCCTAAAGTATAACTCATTTCTGTTTTCAAATTTTTCATAATTATTATAAAATTATAATGGACATTGTCTGATTGCTAATTTTTGTTTTTTAATTGTCGTGATTTAAATAAATAAATCAAAGCAAATATCTAGAAGAAAAGAAACCACATATTACGTGGTCAAAAGCGATGACTACGTGACCATTTCTACATTTTAATACTTTATAATAAAGTACGAGATAAAATAAAATTTAAATCTGAGATATAAAAGCATTTTTTTCTTGTGTAATAAATAAGAATATCATTAAAAAAAAGAGATTAATTAGCGATAAGATGTTATTTCAGAATATTTAAAATTCATTAAAAAATATATTTTATTCTGTAAAAATTACCAACCTATAAATGATAAAGATTGTATTAAAGAAAAGGAAAATGATATTTTGACACCAATTTTTTGACATCATTTTGACATTGCATACGTGTCAAAATGTGATTGGATGATTTCAAATTAAAAAAAACTGAAACAAAGACATATTTAAAAAAGAAAAACCAAAGTTTTTTTTTAATTTGAAATTGTCCAATCACATTTTGACACATATACAGTGTCAAAATGGTGTCAAAATATAAAGAAAGGAAAATGAAACTTTAGAGAAGCGGTGCACCAACTTAAGAAGCTTCCATTCTTAGAAAATATTGTTTCTCAGTTCTGAGACTTCAAAAGTATTAATGACAGTTACTTGTTGTGAGGTGCACAGAGACAAATTTGATGTTGACTTCAACTACCATACTATATACACATAAATAACACAACGCTACAATTCAACAAATTTTACTACCCATTCTTCTAGCTACTCAGAAAAATCTAGAAAGCATTCATACATAACTCAACTAAACTATATCTGTCAAACGGAGTTAGCCATTAAATACCATTAATGACAGCTACAACAGATGCATATCTTTTTCTCCACCAAATAAAAAAAACCTCAAGCAGTCAACGAAACATGGGAGGAAAGATTCTACAGTGAACAAACACACTTTAATAATCAGACAAGTTTTATGAGATACTATGTTGTTAGGACCTGAATAATCTAGTTTAGCGTTATGACAGTTACTATCCAACTAGTTTTCATACAAGGAGATGAAACAGATTCTGTGTTACATGAATTTTATGAAGATGTCTTTCATATACGTAATAGTTTATCAACTAGATTCCCCATTAAGAGACAATAATAATGTCTAAATTTTTGTATAGTTTGTAGATAAGATAACACGCTTACTTAACCAGAAAAGTTTCCACTCCATGCAAACGTGTCATTTTCATTGTAGTTGGCCCAACATTAAGTGCCACAAACTTAATAAGCTAGCATGTGAGCGGTTGAAAATAAATGCATATAAATGGCACTTCTCTCTATATTTTACTCATTGACCATGCTTTGTAATTTAATACAGCACGGAATGCCAGATAACAAGACCGATACTTGTATTATTTTAGTTCATGGGTGATCTCTATATATACAAGGTTGGCTTGACAGAGAAAGATAATTGTTATTGAGGTTGAAAGATTTGGAAGAATGGAGTTGAAGGGTTGGAGTGGAAAGAAGAAGAATAGAGTGTTGGAAAGTATGGTTGGTGGAAAGGGAAAAGGAATGGTTTCATGCAGAGAGGAAGATGGAGGGGTTGTGAGGATGAAGATTGTGGTGAGAAAGAGCGAGTTAAAGGAGGTTCTTCAAATAATGAATACTGTGAATCCAACATTGTCGTTGGAATCTTCTGTGTCTTGTGTCGAACAAAGATTGAAGCTGTTATGGAAGACAAAGTATGTTTCCAGAACCAATAGGAATCGCCCCACGTGCTGGACTCCTGTGCTACAAAGCATCCCTGAATAGAGATTAGTTTAACTTTGTCTGTTGATTATTGTCGCAAATTAGCTTAATCATCACAGATTTTCTCTTTTTCTGACATCATATTATTCATAGCATCTGTCATTTCTGTCTCTAGTTGCAGAGTTTTGAATGTAAACAAAACATTTCCCCGTCACTTTTTGTCCAGTTCTGAAAATTGGCTAACGTCTAACTCAAAAAGTCTTTTTTTTTTTGTGGAATCTCACTTTAGTTAGAAATAAGGTAAATTTAAACCGCGGATTTTCTACAATATTCTTAAACTCTGATCAATTTAAACCTATTTTAATAAAATTTTGTGTACTAATAATGTTAGATTTGTTGTTTTTTATCTATGGAATCATTTATTACTAAACACCCATTAATATTTAATTTCATACTCGATAGGTATGACATGTAAGAAATTTAGAAAAATATAGTGGATATAAACACTTATTGTTCTGAGTGTGGAGTTAAAAATCACGTTCAAAACATTCTTTTATACTTTTCTTGCTCTCTTCTGTATAGCTTCTACTCGTCAAAAATACTTCGATATTCGTTAATATACACATAGTTCGTTCAACACAATAAAACTTTAAAATAAATGAAATAATCTATGTTTAATATTAAACTTATATTTATAGACTTTAACATATTTGTAATAATGACCTAATATCTGATAAAAACGTTTTATCAATAAACTTGATTATAAATAATACTTAAAATTTTTTGAAGAGATATAACCGTTCAATCATCTTGGAAGTATGATCAAATGGTTGCCATAACTGACATAGTCACCATACGGTACACTTAAAAACAAATTTATTCATTCGTTTATAATTTCTATTTCTTATTTGAAGATTCATTTCGTATTTCAACAACTAAAACTACTTCATGTTACAACAACCAAAAATCACTTCTTATTATAATAACCAAAAATCAGTTTCTACTAGTTACTAAAATTTATTCATTATACTTGATTTAGGGTCTAACTGTGTCTCAATTAAATAAGTTTTTGTTAATGGTTAATATTCTTTTAAAATATTTGGTCTGTAGAATTTAAGAGAATTATTTACGAGTTAAAGTTGTTTTAATTTTGTAGGTTGATTTACATTTTGTATGTAATTTTGTACGTCGTTCTAAATTTGTAAGTTGTTCAAACTTTGTCAAAAATTTTAAAATGGTTCAAAACAAAATTTTTAAGAAATTTTTTTGTTGATTTTATGTGCTAATTTTTTTTACTCATAAATCACACTAAAAATACAATTTTGCAAACAGATCCAAAAAATTTTATTATTTTGACGCGATTTGGATTGTGAAAAAGCAAAACGATAGCGGATGAATGAGTTTTTAATCTATAGTTAATTATAACTTAGATTTATAATTACGTTCAAATTGTTCTAATTAGGATGACATGCTCTTGAACTCAACACTTCATTTAAATGAAGTGAATAATTGTGACAAATTTAGCTGAAAACTAAATAAGAGGAATCCTTGAATCAGTATTAATGACAGTAAGCATTATATAATTACTTGTTGTGTCTATTCACAGAAATCTCTGATGTTAAAATCAACCATCATACCATATACAACATAAACACATAAACAACACAACGTTACAATTGAATTCCACTAGCCATTGTTTTGGCTACTCTGTAGTAGGCTGCGCATTGAAAAATCTAGAAAGCACTGATACAGAATTCAACTAAACTATATTTGTCAAAGGGAGTTATTCATTAATTAAATAGCATTAATGACAGCTACAAGAGATGCATATCTTATTCTGCATACCATACACATATATTAATGGAACCAAATAATAAAAGCTCCAGGTACCCACTAAACATGCGCGGAAAGATTCTACAGAATTATAAAGTAAACAAACACACATCAATTATTAGACAATTTATATCAGACTCTATGTTGTTAGAATAAATTTTGGCCTAAACTGAGATAAATTACAAGGTTTTTTTGGTTAACATAAACTTAACTAGCTTACCACTATGACAGAGTTTTCACATAGGAGATGATGAAATGGATTCTGTGTAACATTACATGTTACATGGATTTTATGACGATGTCTTTCTAATAGTTTATCCTAAGATTCGCCGTTAAGAGACCATAATAATATCTAAATTTTTATACAGTTTGTAGATAAGATAACACGCTTACTTAGCCTGAAAAGTTTCCACTCCATGCAAACGTGTCATTTTCATTGCAGTTAAGTGCCGCAAATTTTAATAGAGCTGGCATGTGAGCGGTTGGAAAACTTGGTTTCAATGTTTATCTAGTGTGGTATTAGTGCATATATACATCATATAAATGTATATAAAATGGCACCTCTCTGCATATTTTACTCATTGACCATGTTTTATAATTTAATACAGCACGGAATGCCAGATAACAAGAACAATACTTGTATTATTTTAGTTCATCGATGATCTCTATATATACAAGGTTGGCTTGACAGAGAAAGATAATTGTGATTGAGGTTGAAAGATTTGGAAGAATGGAGTTGAAGGGTTGGAGTGGAAAGAAGAAGAATAGAGTGTTGGAAGGTATGGTTGGTGGAAAGGGAAAAGGAATGGTTTCATGCAGAGAGGAAGATGGAGGGGTTGTGAGGATGAAGATTGTGGTGAGAAAGAGCGAGTTAAAGGAGGTTCTTCAAATGATGAGTGCTGTGAATCCAACATTGTCGTTGGAATCTTCTGTGTCTTGTGTTGAACAAAGATTGAAGCTTTTATGGAAGACAAAGTATGTTTCCACAACCAAGAGGAATCGCCACACGTGCTGGACTCCTGTGCTACAAAGCATCCCTGAATAGAGATTAGTTTAACTTTGTCTGTGGATTACATTCATATGTAGGAACCTTAATCATCACAGATTTTCACTTTTTTGTGACATCATGTTATTCATAGCATCTGTCTTTTCTGTCTCGAATGTACACATACTGTTTTTCTAGTTCTCATTAGAATAATAATATTATGACACTTACACAAAATATAAGAGTAACTGGAGTCCTTTTTGCAAGTAAAATAAACCATTGTAAGAGTTTGTATAAAGATGCCCAAACACTATTCATGCATTCTAGTCAATTTACTTAATATATATGTGTAAATCTTTCCTAATATATATGTTTTGGTACATATTTTAGTGTGTCCAAACTTTTTCTTATAATAGGATTATTTTGTAACATTGGGTTAGATTTAAAATTAACTTTTTAAGAGTTTTATTTAAGTTTATTATTAAAATGGTAAATAAAGAAGAAAAAGTTAATATTTCATATATATTAAAAAATGCCTAATAAAAACCTTCATTTTCTTAAGAAATATAGCTTATATTAAGGACTAGAGAGAGAGAGAGAGAGTAATATTTATGTATGTAATATAGTTGAATACATTAAGATTAAGTTCTACTATGTAGACCGATTAAATTGAAGGAAATAGTCTCAGATGGGATAATTTATATCTTCTGTATTTCTTATTTTTGACCCTTTACTAATGTTTAAAGTTAATAATAGAAATTTTGTTGTACTCAGACTCACTGCACTTCACACTTTGACACGTAATAGGTTAGTTTATTGATTAGTCATCATTACAGTAATCTCCGAAAATTATCTTTATTTCACTTCTTCTCATTTTTGGTTTGCAGTTACATCATTTAGTATGTTGTAATTTTTTTAAATTTTAATTGAAATTTTCTTAGTTTGGTATTATTTCAGCGCCTCCCTTTTTTTTTTTTTTAATTTTAAATGATATCATGTTAGTGTGATATTATATTATGATATAAACTATAGTCATACTAGTTTAATAATGCACTATAATTTTTTAAAATTTAACTTTAAATTATATTAGTTTAACACGACTTTTTTTAAATGAAGTCAAATCAAATTTTTTATGTTTAAAATTGTATCATTGGATGATTTTTAAAACAAAATTTCAGCATTTTGTACCTTTGTCTTGTGACTACAATTTCAAAGGGTAACTAATGTTTTTCTGTCTTTGAGTGCTTTCTTTCTTTTTTCTTTTTCACAGAAGTTATTTCTCTTTCGGGCTTTTGTTCTTATAAATTAAGCAAGAAAGACAGAAACAGTAGGATTTGTGGAGTTAGATTAGGAAGTGTAAAGGATATTGGTCCTATGGAAGATATGTTTTTTGTCTTTTTATTTCCAAACACACAACACGGTCATGTGCAGAGGAAAAGAAAATGACTGAAATCAAATCTCTCTATTAAAAAACGCGATCAATGATAGTGGGCGGTGAGGCACATGAAAGACACATAATAGAACTCAAAAGTGATCCTAACTACAGAGATTAATATATTAAGAAACAGGTTGTCTTTAGTTTGAGCCCTTCATGAGAAATGCGACAAGGTTTTGATGAGGACTAGGCCAATGAATATGCATGAAGTTCCAGGTGGCAAAGTCCAAATGGAGGAAATGAGAAACAATGAGATGAGGATACCTTCATAACACAAGAATGTGCAGTTCTAATGATTTCACAATCGGACAGTCCAACGCTTCTTCTGCAAAGGCATCGCCGTTCTTGGCTTTTCTGCCAACCCAACAAACATCTAAGTATACAACAACTTTTTCTGATCTTCTCAACCACTTTAGCTCTCTGATGGAATAGGTTTAACCAGAATAACGGTTTCTGAAGAGGAAAGTAGAAAGAAAGGAAGAAATTAAGCATGGGCAGCCCAAAGAAAGTGTCACCATCAAGAAGAAGCCCAAAGAGAAACTCAAGAACTCTCCATGATCTCTTTGTGCAGGAGAGTCCTCACTTCACCATTCCATCTTCTTCTCCCACTTCAGGAAATGAAGATCTTCTCTCCACTATTTCTTATTGCACCTTTGTTTTCACCTTCACCGACCCTTCAGAATCTCCGGCACAAAGAGACTCGAAGAGGCTTCAACTCACGAGACTCGTCTCGATATTGAAGTCTTCCAAGAAACCAGTGCATGGAAAAGTTTTGGTGGCTCTAGCGGCCATGATATCTGCCAACCTCTTCAGGCCACTCCCTCCACCTTCCAGCCCTTCTGCCATCACGGATTTGCCTGAAGAAGAATACCCAGTTTCTATATTTTCTCCTCTGTGGTCACATCTCCAAATAGTTTACGAGATACTTCTTAAGCTTGTTAACAGCACAGACCAGAAGATACTGAGAGAGTGCATCGATCATTCTTTCCTCCGCAACCTGTTAGCACTGTTCCAGTCAGAAGATCCGAGGGAACGTGAGACTTTGAAAAATGTGTACCACAAGATATATTCCAAGTTCATTTCTGATCGTTCCTTCATGAGGAAATCAATGACCGAGGTGCTCTTGAACTACGTTTTTGAGACAGAGAAGCATCCGGGTATTGCAGACTTGCTTGAGATATGGGGAACCATAATCAATGGGTTTACCGTGCCGCTCAAGGAAGAACACAAACTGTTCCTGATGAGAGTACTCATTCCTCTACACAAGACCAAGGGGATGCAAGTGTACCATAAGCAATTGGCTTATTGCGTGTCACAGTTTGTGCAGAAGGAGCCTATGCTTGGAGGGGTTGTTGTCAGAGGGATTTTGAGGTACTGGCCTGTCACAAACTGTCAAAAAGAAATTTTGCTAATTGGGGAGTTGGAAGATCTTGTTGAGAATTTAGACCCTGACCAGTATCGTAAGTTGGCCTTGCCCTTCTGTACCCAGATTACCAAATGCATAAACAGTTGGAATTCTCAGGTAAATCTCTTACTACTGCTACGTACTAATCCTCACAAGAAGATTGAATACATTGAAATATACTAGATTGTCATTGAATAAGATGAGACTTAAGACTTAATTATGCTTTCTTATCCTGATTCAAGTACAAGAAATTCCCTTTGTCAGCTTCATGAATTTCGTATTTGATAAACAGATTTTTTTTTTTTAATTTATTTATGATGCATAATTTTGTGTTAGGTAGCGGAGCGTGCACTGTATATGTGGAACAATGAGCAGTTCGTGAAAATGGCACTGATAGGAACAGTGGAAGTGTTTAATGTGATTGTAGAAGGAATGGAAAAGAACCTGAAGTGGCATTGGAGCAAGAGCGTTAGACAACTAACGGAAAGTGTGAAGGTGATGCTGGAAGAAATGGATCCAGATCTGTATTCAAAGGGTCTCATTGACATGGAAGCTAAAGAATCAATGGCACATCTAGAAGATATCAAAAGAAAAAAGAAATGGGAAAGAATAGAATGGGAAGCTGCCAAGAATCAGTTTCTCAACCCACAACGTTATATACGTGTCTCCTACTGAACATTAATGTATGCCAATTTGTGCTGGCATTGGTAATGCCAACTTTCCTTGGGTGGAACAATAATTGCAAGACCAAAATTGTTTAAAAATTGCTTAGTTGTAACAATGTCAAACCAGAAATTGGCAGCTGTGGTTTGAGATATTCAATGGAAGGCAAATAACAATTAAAAGCGTCCAAACAATAAAAAAAACAGAGACATAATAAACCCAGATGAACAACACCTGAGTGTATTATGTATTTCTACAGTATACTACATTAATATAAAAATATTATCATATTATACTAAATTATTATTCGGTTCTAGAAGTGTATGTTTAACAACTTTGATGAGTAAATTTGTAAAAATTAAGGACAAAAAAAATTTGCTTGCTGCCTAACAGAAGCCAGGAACCCAACACGGAGTGTACTGTTAGAATTATTGTTTATCCAATATTAACATAGCATTATTATTTTTAAATTTAATTATGTATTATAACATTTTAAAAATAATTTAAATATTATATCACTTAAATTATGACCAAAAGTATTTATCTTCTAGTAAAAAATCATATCAATAACGAGAAAAACTCCTTTCATCTAATTAGAGAAAGAAATACTCAGAGTATTTCTCTCATGCTGATGAGGAAAAAAGACAAATACTGATGGAGACGCATGTTACGGTGGACATTCCCATCGGGTAAACTTAGATTATGTATAAATCTCTGTTTTAAAACCAACGAAATTATTTCTTTTTCTTTTCAATCTTTCCCAATTTACCTATGGAAAGTCACGCAGCCTCCATAGCTTTTCCAGTTTCTTGTTTACATAACTTTGCCCAACCACTGCCTGCAAGAAATGCCCATCAGTCGTCGTTGGATAGGTCAATCAAGAAAACGGAGAATGAGAACAAGAATGACGCTATGTCGATCCACGAATGGTGGATTAGTGAGTGACGAAACCCAAACTGTTACTATAAAGAAGTTTGGGATAACGAGGAAGCTATTTGAGAACTGCGTTCCACGAAGAAAAAGGAGAGGTTCAAGGGGTATTTCCCCGAGCAAGGTCAAGTGTTGAACTTGTGATTTTCAACCGAGTGCTGACCTTCCGATTGATAGAAAACACAAATATTGTCAAGGGTCACACAGTGAGAGCTAAAAATCCCCCAGTGAATCAATTATTCTCAAACTACAATTATAGCTACTGTAGACATTAACTAGCTTTAAGGGGCATCGACGTCATAAGAAAATAATGCCCACATTTTTCCCTTGGGATGAAAGCATAAAAAGAAAGACAACGATGAATGCACAAGTTTAAATAATTATTGTCCCAATCAAAATTTAAATGATGTGCTGCCTAAGGCAAAACCGTCGAAATCGGTTTTCAAGTTACATCTTACAAACAATTTAACAAACTAAATACTCTGGAAACTACGAGCCAGATCATATACCCCTCCCCTCCCTCTCTGGTGGTACAAAACTGTGTAACCAAGACACAACCTATCAACTTGAACTATAGAAATTGGAAAACTGTGGCGACGAGCACAAGGGTTGTTGAATAAAACTCCTAGCCTTTAATTAAGGCTTTAACTATAAAGACAACAAAGAATCAAGCATTTCTAAAGGTTGAAAGTCATTCCCCTGTACATTTCTCATGGGAAACTCCATCAAATGAGATCTCGAGGCTTGTGGAACTGCTTGTAATCATCAAGCTCAAACGAATTGTACAAGTACTGCTACCCTGTCTGGAAACTTGGACCCAGACTAAGCTCCTTCTTCATATAAATCCGGACTCCAATATTGCTTTTCAACACAACGACCAACAAGGTCAACGCAGAAGATACAAAAGCTCACACAAATTATACTTGATATTTTGAAAGTTTTTCTTTTACTGGAGGCTCCAAAGCAGACATACACTGATCCCATGCTCCATTGCGAAGCATCTACAGCATAAACATGAGATTGTAGTTTGATTATCGCGAGCAGAGTATTGCGGCTATAACTTGAACATAACATTACCCAAAAGGTAGATGTGTGCCTTAAAGTAAAGAAACACCAACCTGTTTATACCCATGCAAGACCTGGCAGACTTCATTGTGTAAATCTTCACTTCTTATTTCCTACAGACGTTAATAAAAGCAGTTATATTATAAAATCTTTAAAGCAATTTTTAACTTTTAAGAAGACCATACTGACGGCTAAACATACATGCCAACTTGCAATCGCTTTGCACATGTAAACAAGCGAGCTTAGAGCTCCAGAAGGATTAGCTTTGACCTGAAAGCAAGTGTAAGATACCAATTACTTTACAATTCTATATCTAAAATTTTAGTGCGAATAGGAGATTACCATAGCACATAGGCCTCTAAAAGCATCCTCTTTCTCAACATCATCTCGTATCCTGCAAAAATATCATCAAAGAGAAATCAGTATACAAGGTAACCTAGAATGAAACTGTGGTCATCTAAAATCATGTTCAATTTGTAAAGTGTGAATGTTGAGATAATGATCACTCTCCTTTATCCATGGATTTCAAATATTTAAATAAATACATGATTGCATGCACTACATTGACTATATATTCTCTCAGACAAGTATTATCTAGGATCTTCATTATAATATTGGACATTCAGCTTGTTAGAATGTAATCAGCTATTCCAGATTTGTAGGAAATTAACCATTACATAATCTAGGAAAATTAGGATGATTGATTGCTAATTATTAGGTGTTTTTATTATAATTGACTCTCTAAAATAGTATAAATACATACTGTGTGGTCTGCATTAGACACACAATACATTTTTAGAACATATACAATTCTATGATATCAATAGTTTAGGGTTTCGATCTTGGATTTTCTTTATCTTTCTTTTTTTTAGTGACAGTACCCGCATCTACTGTTTGCCCCTTTTCTCAGTCACTGATCGTCGTTTTCCTCTGGTGACCACTGTGATCAAGACTGTCTTCCTCCAGTGACCACTGTGCTTCATTTGCCGTTCTGATTTGCTGCGCATGCACCCAGACCCACAACTAACCGAGACGAGCAACTATTAGCTCCTAGGCTGCTGCTGTCCATCTATGGTTTTTTCTATATTCCAACTTGGTTATGCTTCTCCTCAACGTCCTTTGTTTCAATACCACAGACAGGTTAAAACTCCAATTTTGACTCACTCTATTAATCCTCAAGCATCATTTCATGCTCCAACTGCCCCTCTGCCCACGCCTCCTACACCTGAACTTCCTATTGCAATACAAAAAAATATTTGTTCCTCTTGTAATCCTAACCCTCTATGCTTTTACCATTATTTATGATTGTTTGTCTCCATCCTATTTCTCCTTTGTTTCTTCTTTGGATTTTGTGTCTATTTCTAAGACTACATGTGAAGCCATGGTTGATCCCAGCTGGCAACCTCACATGATTTTGAAAACATTTTTTAATGCAGCAACTGAAGAGAACCGGAGATATTTATGTGCTCGTGTGAAGGTCAGTACTATAACATACATTGACAAAGCAGTGCACCAGGATTGCATGAAATGCTCCATATGTGGTGATACAAGCTCTGGACAGACCCATGCAAGCCTCCCCAGTGTTATTGCACTATTCTCTATTAGTGACTTGTTGAGTCCCTATAAACAGCAAACATAATCAGCAACTAAACATGGTCAAAATTATAATTGAAGAATGAAAAATGATAGTGACCTCTACGTGCTGAAGAATGGGAACCAGGGATGAAATTACAGTCAAGACAACAGGAGAAATTTCTTGACGAACCTGAAATTCAAAAGACTGATTTTAGACAAAATAAATAAAATGTGACATGGTATAAGCTATTCACGCTCCTAACAATATCAGAAACATGAAAATCAAACCAATGAGGGAAGAACAACCTTGAAACACAAACACGTCAGAGTAGATGTAATGTTGCATAATATTTAGCAAAACAACAAGACCATGTAAGCAGAATCTACTCCAATACTCAATCAGAGGAGTTGTAATTTTACACAGTGCTCCATTTTTTATTCTGGAGTTGGAGAGATTAAGATTGAAAAAATGCTTTTTAAAATTTAAATATTTAATGTTCATGTCGTCAAACAGAAACATGAATGATCAATATACAAATCTGTAAAATACTAGAAGCATACAGGTAAAATTATCTGTCAAGAACCTACAACATAAGTCTCATCGCAACTTAGAATGTTTGTTTGTGAGATGGTTTTATCCGCCACAACTGACCTGCAATTTTGATGGGTTCATTTATTTAACCTGAACCCAGTCCAATCCAAAAACCAAATAATGAAAAAAGTTTGGTTTAGCAGAAGCATAAAACAAAAGTTAAGGTGCATCGTATAGTACTTTTAAAAATAATATGTTTATGTAAAAATAATATTATCCAGTGAGTTAAGAAATCATATTAATACATGACTGTTAAGAAAGCACGCACCTAAAAAATATAGGAAACTGAGCTAGGTAGAGGACTTGAAGTTTAACTTTAGTCTGTCCTCAAATCACATGGGGTCTCATTTTTAAAATCCAAACCCGTCAAAGTTAACATTAGACTCTATTGTGTGAGTGGGATGAAATAGGTCATAAACAACCTAATTCTTATGTCACAACAAACCGATATAGTCAGATACTTAAACATGCATACGGATAGCAATATTCAAAAAACAAGGACAGAAGTAGCAATTCAAGCTACCAGATGAATACAATCATAAAGAACATGTTAGAGGAAATTTATGCTCAAGAAATGAACATTTATGATAAAAACCTATAAGTTTGAAAGAGATGTACTCAACATTCCAGTTGCTTGCATAGTTATTATAATTGAAACAATTATATAATTTGTATAGCAATTCAACATGACTCCTAAAGCCATCTAGAGAATGTACAGTGTTAATTTTGATATCAAAGCACTCAGAACCGCTAGAGTTGAATCTAGATCACGAGAATTATGGATCTGGGCATGCCAGGTCACACAAAAGCCAGTCCGGTTGTGCATAACCTGGTTCTCAACACTTTACAGTTTTTTTT
This sequence comes from Vigna mungo, assembly GCA_036885675.1. Taxonomy (NCBI): domain Eukaryota; kingdom Viridiplantae; phylum Streptophyta; class Magnoliopsida; order Fabales; family Fabaceae; genus Vigna; species Vigna mungo. Next base: position 49,379,364 of record CP144692.1, on the reverse strand, counting down.
TTTTTTCGTTTTTTAAGTGTCAAAAATCTTCCCAAGGTTGGACACTTGGAACTGCGCAGAATGGGACAAACTAGAGTTACAGTGTTGAAGACCAGCTGCTTGTTCTGTGGCTTCTCTACCGTGTCAATATACATCATTTTCAGCATATGGCCAACGTTTAACAATCACAGTATTCATTACAGTCTAAACAGCTTGTAAACCAGAATTTATTCTAATCATTACAATTTAGAACTATATCATTCAAACCAAATGTCAATATGCCAATTAGAATCTATTTTACAAATTTTTCTATCATTTTATCAGAAAGAGGCATTAAAATGGCATACCTTAACTGCTAATTCTCCAATTGCCCAGCATGCATTATTTGCTACTGAAATGGCCTCCTTTACCTTAGAAATCTCCTGCACACCAGACACAATTAGAATAAAATGGCCAAATAAATGCAACCTACAAACAAAATTGTATCAGGCACATACATACCAGCTGTTTGGCTGCAGCCTCAAGAAACTCAGACAAACGAGGGTGCAAATGAACGGGGCACACCTAGCCAAATTACCATTGTCAGAATCCCATCAACTATGATACAGTCCAAAGAACAATCCCTGCCACCCCACAATATAAAAATAAATGTTTGGGTAGAGACCCAGACTTACTTCCACCCAGTCCCCTCCTTAACCAACCCCGAATAAAGAAAACTGAACTTCAAAAAGTTAATTTACTTCCAAAATACAACAGGACAAGGAAATGCTTTTGGCTATGTGGGCTTCAGTGCAATGCATGAAGGCACACATTCAACTTACTCGTGCCAGGTCTCCGAGTAAGGCAAAGGCACTTTGTCGAACATCAGAAGCATCATCCACACAACAATGCAGAAGTAGATCTCTCAGAGAACATTGTGCAACCTGCCAAATGGTGTACATCAAGATAATCTCAAAAACTCATACAAAGGAAACTTTAGAAGACAGAATTGCTGTCCATTTCAAGTTTTACATACCAAGAGGAATTGCAGGTCTTTCGGGGGCAAGGTAAAAATGAAAGGGAAAATATGCCTTTTAGGAATAGCATAAGTTGCAATTACTATGAAAATATGACTTTAGTTTATCATTGATTTCTTCTAAAGAAGTAGGTTTTGTAGAGAAAAGAAAATATCAATGCTAGGAATTTAAGAAACAATCTAGTGTTCATGCCTCCAGTTTTCATTAGAAAGCACCACCATAAATTCACGAATATGTTTAACAAGGAAAACTTTATGGTCATATTGATGTTTTTTAAATAATCAGGGCCATCTATCCCCAAAAAACATTAACTCTTTAATTAGAGAAAACTGATCAAAATGTTGCACAAATATAAATAATAAATAAATAGATGATTCTAATGTTGCAAAATCCCAATCTTTCAAAGCAAAATCAATATTTAAAAAAGGCAAGTATGTTCCTTAATACAAAACGACATATTTTACACAAAAACAGCTAAAAAAGGTGGACTAACAGCAAACCAAAGAACAGTTTCGGAATTAAGATTTACAGAAATAGTTCAATAACTACGGCACATGATATGAAGAAGAATATTAAGGAAATAACTGTACCATATTCTAAGCTAAAAAAAGCTCCAATTATGTAAATTAATGCAAACTATTTCAAGAAAATAACATCCAAGAAGATGACAAATAATTAGCTAACAGATAAGCATCATTCATATCTAGAAAATACAAGTTTTAGATGAGTACCAAACTCTCTATTCCACTGCCAAGACCCTCTGCTAGTCCAGAAAGCAAATCAAGAGAGCATACAATGAATTCCTTGTCATACTGAACCCCAGTTGTAGTAGAATCAGCCTGAAATAAAATGACATTTAACTTGTTGGAAGATAAAATAAATTTCAAAATCAGACCTTATTGGTAAGTAGTAATAGAGTAGTTTGTTGGACAGATCACAAATAAAGGTGGTAATGAAATGCATTTTTTAGATCAAACAGCATATACAGACATTAATTTGATAACAAACACAAGTATAGAACATAATAATAACATTTGACACTTTTTCAGCTTTATGTGTATATTGGATACCTGTCAACATATATAGCATGACTAGTAGCACATAAGTTCTCAATAAAAGAAAAATATACATAATAGATAACAGCAAAGTAGTGTTACAATTTGATTAGTTCACATCACTAGAATATCATCTAACATCAAAATATCATATCCAAAAACAATTTAGATTATCTTAAAAAATATTTCTTCATAGTTGTTTCCCTATTTTGTCAGTTCACATGTTCCAGATATCTTTGATTTTGTTACCTTATTTAGTTATGATTATTGGTATAAGGCACGACTCTGTAGGTTTGCTACATATATTGTACTAAAACAACTCATATCAACTTAATATCAATTCTATAATATATGATCTGTCTAAATATGTCAACATTACATGTGTGTGTGTGTGTACCAATACTAATGAGAAAACACATAGCAGATTATCATTTGAATGTGAGATTAAGAAGGAAAAAACTTGTAGCACTAACAACGTGACAAATGAAATGTCAGACAACACCTAGGAAACAACCAAAACTTTAATTTTTAAACAGGATATAGTGCAAACTAGATGTTAAAAGATCTTTGAGCAAAAGTAACTAGAACCTTAGCAAATTGTTGGGTCTGGATTATATTTATGCATCTCCTAAATACAGGTTCCGCAAATTGAGTGAAACCAGTACCCAAAGCCTGCACCAATTGAGCACCGCATCAAGAGCAAGAAAAAACATACCAAACAAAAATTTCAAATTATATCAATGGTTTCCCAAAATCCCATGCATTTATTAACATGAGAATCAGAATGATAACCTGATTTCCAACTTCCAGCATAAGCCTGTATGTTTATAATAATACATGAATTGAAACTTCCTTTGGAATTAAATTTGAACTACACTTCTTAGCAACATAAATAAAATCCCCTAAGCTATACCAAACTTACAAACAAGCTTTTAGGAAGTTCAAAAACAAGATGAGCTTTAGCTATTTCAAATGAAATTGAATTTTCAACATGCATAGACAAGTGCCTTCTGCATTGTGCCAATACTGTCAAGAGGATATACTACACATTGCCAGTTCAACAGCTTCATAATTGTCAATTAATTAATTACTGTGAAATATTTGTTGACAAATAAGTAGGATATTGTTGTTAAAGAACAACCTACGGTTTACAAGTCTACCCAGCAAACTCATTCAAAGTTCAAACATGCATATTCATAATAAATGTTATGAACAATAGATGACAACAAAACCGAGAAACACTTCTTAATATATAAGAAAGTGGAAAAACAATATCCGTACATGTGCTATAGAGGTAAAGCATTCCAGGAGTGGAAAAAGATCTTTGTCTGAATTTGAAAGTTGCTGCCACTTCTCAATTAGTGGTGGCATTAGAATCTCAAGATAACCAGGCTGCAAAGCAAGGAGAAAAACACTAGGTAAAGAAATGTCTCCTGAAGCAAAAAGGATAGAATATCGGTAGTAAACCATGAAGAGTAACTTGAGGAAAAAGAAAAAATTAGTTTAAAGTACTTTGATTGTCCATCCATGGAATGGACTACTGCTAAAAATTAGCATACCTGATTCAGCTCTCCCCCAACAGCTTCAGCTAGAGTTCCAATTGCATCATATACAATTCTTAGGTTTCGCCGCTGCAATTCAGAACAATAGACTACAGTTAACAATGTCAAACCATACACGTAATGATGGGAAATGTGACACAGTACAGAGCTAGTGTTCATCGAAACATGATTCTTTGCACAAGAAACAAAACACAAATATAAAGTATTCACAGTTATTAAGGTAAAGAAATCACTTGATATTTCCCAAATGCAGTCATAAGGTGCTTCAATATAATTTCCAAGCGCGGTGCCAACTCTTCAGCAGCTTCCTATTATAAGTTTGGTAAACCAAATTAGAGACTTATATAAATTTTAAATATATGAAGTAATTTGATCAATTCATTAAGGGTAAATGAACAGAAATTGTAGTCAGAACCTCTTCCAGAGTTGCAAAAGCTGAACAAGCAGCCTCTTGTACCCGCTTATTGTCATCCAAAATTCTTCGTAGAAGCCCCATAAGAACATTATCAAATTGTTCATAGCCTTTAGGATGTCCAATACCCTAAAGCACACAAAATTTAAACTCAAACAAAATTACACAGTAAATTGCTCAATATCCTTGCATGGATAAACATAAACATCAGTTCATATAGATCTTATATATAATATCAACTCGTTGTTTTGTCATTTTACAATTATCTGGAAACATACAATATTTCAATGGATCAATATCCTTTGAGACTGATGCAAGATTTGGTATAGCTACAAACTCCTTATATTATAACATCTATAAGTTCAAACTTGAATATTGAATACACAAATATTAAAGTGATGGAGCAAATTAAAATAATTAGTTATAATAATATCAGGAATAGAGAAGGTAACATTAATATAGATTAGGAATATATACCAAATAGTAATAAGATATTGAGATACATTTAGTGAATTTAATGCTTAGGAATTTGATAGCAATTGGTATTTAGGATTGAATTAACTTTCTCCAAATGACCAAAATATTCAGAAGTACATAAACTTATAGAACTGTAAAAGCATCAGTGCCAAAAAAATCATAACGGTGCAATAGCATAAGAGGAACAGAGGGCTTTTATACCTGAACAATAAATTTGCTAAAACGGGACAGTGTCCAGCATGAAATACTTCGTATTAGAGGAAACTTATCATCAAGAAGCGGGATAAGAAAGGCCACGATCTATAAACAAAGAATAGTGCAAAATTCTGAATTAGTAAGAAGTAAGGGCCATACTAAAGAATAAAAAAAAAATCTGATATTTGTAAGAGTAAGAAATCAATAAAGCAGATTAACAAGACTCAGTAAAATAAGAATCAGTGATTGACGGATCAACAAAAATGTTGTCGGAGAAACAGTTTCCTTTTAGTGTCAATAATAAATAATGTTGTCAAGATTAAGATTCCACATAGGACCCATGGGTGTATTGCAAGATCTTAAAATGTTGGAACGTACGATTGTAACAAGGATATAGGATCTTAACAAAATGAATATTATATTAATACACACACATAGGAGAAAAGGGGGAAAACTATAAATAACAACAGGGAAGTTAACCTAAAACTAATGTTTCAGAACCATAACTGAAAAACTCGAAATTGGAATTCATTTCATAGTGAAAAAACATTTTTCTCTTTTCAATATCAGTAATGTTATCATGAATGAGATTCTACTCGATCCAAATGGGTGTTGCAATATCTCAAAAACGTAGGAATGTAGAATTGTAACAAGGATTATATGATCTTACCAAATGTAAACTATACTAATATATACTAACACAGAAAAAAGAGGAGAGGAACTATAAACAAGAACATTAAAGCAAACTTAAAAACTAACATTTCATAACCATAACATCCAAGAGAGGGACAAACGAGATGGTGAAGAATGCTTCAAGATAGATATTTGATACTTTTTTATTTAATCTATGATTAAATTTTCTCAGACAATAAAAGGAAGAAATGTGGAAATTATTATGTTTGGTTACAATGCCGAAAACTTAAGTCGACTAACTTGTATGATCCCATTACAGTCATACCAATTTGTTATTTCAGGTGTGATCCAGATCAGGACAGGGAGAAAAGATAGTAAGACCATGCAAACTTACAATCTAGATGGCAATTTTAACAACATTGAACATGAGTTGTAAATTACAACTCATCCAGAAAGTATCATAATTATCTCACAGTGATTGAATAATTGAACGTAAGGAATAGATCACTACAAAAGGGCAAAAAGGAAAGATTGAATGATTCTAGAAGTTGTCATATTTTTTGGAAACTAGTAAATAATAAAAGGAACAAGATATTGTGTAGCTAGAGAAGAAGGACACAAACATGCACAAAGCAACGGGGCTTTAGGTGTAAAGGGAGGGAAAAGAAAGAAAGATACTTTGAATAGCATTTACTAGTCTTATGTGATGTATTTCAATAAGATGAACTGCAATGCATGTAAATCATAGATCGATAACCATTACTTTTACTAATGCTGATCCTAACAATAATACAGAAACAAATTATGAGATATTAGAAAATGTGCAAACTAATAAAATCGAGGAAGTAGCCATAAGTGATAAAGATTTAAGAATACAATTAGATATTATTAGATACTCTGAATAACTCTAATATACAATTTCGATATTAATGACATATTCAAAGACACATCCGTGCATACATTAAGTTATACAATCATTCAAGCATACATTAATCAAATTTTTAAAACAAGCTCACCAATTTATCCCGCAATCAAACCAGTTGCTTTTGGATTGAGTAATCAGAACCAGAAAAATAGAAAATACCTCCAACAAATGAGGATAAAGACCATTGATGCAACCTTCACCTATGGCACCAAGGGCCAGGACAGCAGCTTCCCGTTCTTTCCAAGCATCATCCCCACCAGCAGACAACTTAGCCTGCACAAATTCTCATAACCTTTAGTATATCCACACACAAAAATAAGGCTTGTGGAGAAATTAGCATCATAAAATAGTTTGTCTTACATATATACACTTATGTCTCACCCATTACCATTATGCTTGGTCTGCCTTAAATTAACAGCATTAGTTTGACTGTTACTCATTTTTAGCCACTATGACATAGAAAATTATCACAAGTGTAAATCACCTCAACAATAGGCATAAGTGTTGGAAGAATTTCGTCTCCAAACACATTTGAAAGAATATCAAGAGCAGCTGCACTGCATTTCCGTAAATTCCATGTGTTGACAACATCGTCATCCTGTAAATATGAAAAATAAAAATTGTGACTTCAAATTGCAAAGCATTTTTTAAAGCTCATCTTTCAAAAGCTACATAAACCCTATTAAATAAGGGAAATAGCATGAATCAAATATTAAGAATAACAAAACAATAGAGCAAGTACAACATACGTCATCTTCTGCTTCATCTGATCCATGAAATCTTGATGCATGAAATCGAGGTTTAAGATCCTATGGTGAAAAAAAATATAAAATAAGAAATTTGATGGTCTCAAACTGAAAAAAACCCAGTAAGTTAATGAATAAACAACCAGACCTGATCCCGATCAGGTTGAGAACCATCTTCCTGGAAAAAAAAATTCAGACAAATGAAGTCACAAACAAGAATTAGTTGCAATGCAATCCACCTCTAAACACTAATCAATCCAAAAGAAAACCTCAGCTTCAATAAGTGACTCATCATCATCTGCATAAGCCATGTTTGACAGCAATACCTACATGGATGCAAAAAATGAACTTCAAATTCTAATATTACACAGGGATACAACTACAAAGAGGATGTGTATAATTTGATTTACTGGAATAAGACGAGGCAAGAATTCTCTTAAGTTTTCAGGCGGCAGTTGAGCATCACAATAAGCAGACCTGCAACAGAAATCATTATAAAATAAAAGATGCAAAAATAGAAAAAACTCCAAGGATTTAAGAAAGATATAGTTTTAGTGAAATTTGAAATTTGAAATCAGCTTAACAAAGAATATAGCATCATTACATAATAGATACATCGAACTCTTATTCACATCAGCATGCTGATTTTAGAAACAATAAATTGATTGATTCTGCATATGCCATCTTAATATCCAACAACAGAAAACATACATTGCTAGAAACAGTATGACTTGAACTTGCATGTCTCAAAATTAGAATACATTACAACCACCTGAAACCCCTCCTCCCAGTAAGAAAAAAGCAAGTAACACAATAAAACAAAATACACATAAATGAGTTTATTATTTAAGTTGTGATTCATAACATCTAGAAGCTACATTATGAACTCTATGAACTCTAGCCACTAGTTGAACCATCAAGAAAATAACATCCAAATACATATAGTACCAAAATTCACAGGCTTCGAGGGCTACTTCTTCATCTGTGTCCTTGTTGACTTGTAACATGTATTCAATCACATTCCTTAAATGTGGCTGCATTGAATTAATAATTGCATTAGATAAGAGAGCAGATAGAAATAACATTAATTTTAAAGAGTAAATACAGTTGATGCTTGCTTATTCGACTAGTTGAAAAATTACAAATGCATATAATAAACTTGAGATAAGTATATAAAACAGTGCTACGCATTCTGATTTTGCGATTTCTAAATGAATTCTACTTCCTAAAACAACCAGATATAGTGTGACAGAAAGAATAAAACAGATAAACCACCGCAATGTGAAAAATCTCAAAAATATAAGAACATCCAATTAACTTGAAAAACTAAAATGAACCAGAGCAAGATGCTCACCTCCAAGAAAGATGGACGGACTTCAATTAGCTGAACAAATGCCGCACAAACCTGGTCATGAATAGCAACTAGGATTATTTCAATTGATTCCAACATTAACAAAAAAAGTTAGAACAAAATTTGAGAAAAAAACAGTTAATGAAATTCATTGCAAAATCTATCAGAAATTACAAGAAAACACAAACAGGATCTAGCCTTCACTCACTAGAGGTCATCAAAATAATTGATGAATAAAACAAAAGAATACACAATGAGCAGAAGGCAGAGTCAAAAGACTGAAGCCTTCAATTACTAGCAATTCAAACCAGCAGCTGGATTTGGAGTAATTCACTAATAAAGCAATAATGGAAAAAAATGTATAAATTTTATTCAAGTTACATCTATATCCGTATAAAGAATTAAGAACTCACCAACTTCCGCACTTCAGCAGAAGGATCATTTGAGAGAATAAACAGACCTTGAAGATATTGATCCATGGATACATATAGAGCCTTCACAAAACAATTAAGACTATTACAATCTATTCCAAACTTCAGCAGTTCTTCAATAACCAGAGAACTGAGACATTATACACTTACAGAAGGCATTAACATAATGTATTGATTTACAGAACCAAGTGATAGCTTTCTCAATGAAGCATGAGGAGATTGGAAAAACTGAAACAAAAAAAAAAGGAAAAGAATAAACAATTGGAGGATACAATAGTAAGAAGTGAAAGAAAACAATTATACAAAGGAAAAACTGATCTTACCCGAAATAATCTAGGAAGAAATATGTTAATAGGGCGTTCTGCTAAACCCGGTACATCAGAATCAAGATATTGAGGAATATCTTCACAAATCTTCGGTAAAAAAAATAAATGTTAAAAGGGTACAGCTAGAAACAAATGCTATGAAATATTAAGAATCAGTTGCCAAGACTGCACTTTCTCTAGCCTTTTAAAATAATAGTACATACAAATTGTCATTCCATAATTTTAAATTATACAACCAAATCAGATAAAAAAATCAAGAACTTTATTTGCATTCAAAATTAATAAAAGAACAAGATTGTTCCAGTCTTTAACCACCCACAAATCCTTCATCTCATTTTTTTTTTTGAGTTGGCATCATGGGAAGAAGGAAGGGAGATGATTAGCAAAAGGAGATTGAGAAAAATATACATATATGACACTTCTCTTTTATTTTATTTTTATTTTTTTGGCTCAATTACACATTGATTTCATTAATTTTAGTAGAGTTCAATTTTCATACCCTTAGTTTTTTAATCGCAACAAGTTTACCTGGTAATTCCCAAAACTGGTGCAAATTAAGTCCCCTACCTCTATCAGATTGAAATTGATTGTGCCAAACTCTTCAACTAAGCAAAATCATAAAGAGGTGTCACGTCATCACATTTCATGACATACAAGCATAAGTGTGATTAGGTATTTCACTGCACCAGTTCAAAAGGTATGAGGATAACATTGTGGCAAAAGAAACAATGTATAACAAACAGATTTTGACAAAGCTAAGACAACCAAAAAGAACAATTAAGACTTCCTATTTTGGTAACCCTGATTATGATGTTTTCATGGATCCATGAAAGATACATGCTAGATGCTACAACCAATATCAAAGCTTCCATCAAACCTGAAGGAATATGGATTTGGTGCAGAAACACGGGATTCCCAAATCAGATTAAGTCTCATCCGAATGATCATTATCCTTTATCACATTTTTACATCAAAGTTTTTTTACCATTGTTTCAATCACACAAGTCACCGCAATAATATAAACAGGGATTATTAATAAAACAGGACACAGTACAATAGACATATATCAATTGCATAAAAAGAATTCATGGGGGCATACTAAATACACTATTTCTATAATTTGAGTAGTTACTTCCAAATTCTTTCCAGTTACTGTTATAACCAGGTGTAAATAGAGAAAATAGAGAGGAGAAATACACTGAATTTAACATAGTTCAAAGGACAAAAATTGCAAAGCTCTAAAAGGAAAATAGAAAGAAAAATTTCTGATGTCATTAACATTGCAATGCAATAAGTCCACCATGCTAAAACCGTTATCTATATAAACTCAATCCCCGTCTATATGGACACTCTGTACCACATTCTACAACCTATTGACCCAGCCCGCCCTCCCTCACATGCTCTTTACCGGTTAACCATTTATCTAAGTAGCAAAAAGTCAAACACTAAAATGGGTTGAATAGAAAAACTTTCCAAAAATTTAAATAGTATAATAGCAAAGGATATTAAACATTAGATGTTATACTTTTATATATATAAAAGATAATGTATGATACATAATCATTCTTGATAAAACAATTCCAAATTTAAAAAACACTTATTCTAGCCCCTTCAAGATCTCCCATTCGTGTTGATTGAACTCCACTTAATGCTTTAATCTTCTCCACTGCCCCTCCCCCTTTCCAAAGAAAAATATCCCGCAGAATTTCTAGAGAAGTACACTCGGCGTGTCGAAACACATTCATGTACCCTCAAATGCAATAAAAGCATGGCACTTGCTGTCTTATTTATCTTCTTTATTGATGTGTGTTCATTTTCTCATGACAAAAACATATAGATGATCGAGTTGTTGGAAAATGGTGGGAAGCACTCTACTACAAATCAATATATGTGGGTAGCTGGACTTTTTTCAATCCAACAGTTAATGACCCAACCATTCAATTACTGTTTGAGAAAAATCCCATCACAGCAATTGGTATCGTGCGAGGGTCCATGCTTACATGTAAATTGCTTTGATTTAAATAATTTTGTTGGCCTTTCTCCAAGGAAGATTCCTAGAATCCTCCTTACCTCTGTTTCTATTCTCACATTATAATAAAAATCCTTCTTTATAAAATAATAATAAACTTGTCTCCTTTCTCTACAGGGATCTCAGTAGCACCAGTTCATATAATGAAAGTACTTGCATTTTCTTTGAAGATTCTATTTTAGCCAGAATTATAATTTAAGAATAACATACTAAATCTAAAATGGAAAACCGACCTTGGATAATGCATCCATTGCACCTTCCATGTGATTTAGATCGTTGCTGTCCAAGCAATTTACGAGGGCTTGCAACAATTCAGGCCATCCAACAACTCCTCCTATTTCAACAACAACACTAATAATAGTTCCTGTTGTAGACCTTATGTGCTTATCTGCTGCACCGAGACAAGGCAGCAACTCCGATTTCACATACTGTTGGTAGGCAGGTTGCATAGATTTATAAGCATTTCTGAGGTTATTCTTCAGGTATAACCCTGCAGCCTGACGAACTTCCACTGATTTTCCCTGGTCAATTGAAAATCACCACGACACCATTATTATCAATGCAACATCAATCGAACCACAACTGCCACGCCATATGTGGTTTATAAATAAATAAATAAAGTCTTATCAAATATTTCCAAGAACCACTTAAACAGTTACAAAACATCTGACATGCTAATCTTTTTAGATGTGATTCCAGACACACTGATAGTACTTTGTTTCGCATTGAAAACGCATAACGCACGTAACAAACATGGAAAAGTCAAACTACACAAAGTTGTTTCACTGTTAAATTGGAAATTTGATACGATTTTCCAGAAAACTTGACAAACACAAAACATGCTACAATATATCTTAATACTAGTTAAAGGACACTAAAAAACAAAACAAAAAGAGTTTTCTAATGTCATATCATTAACCGATCAGTGCATATTAACAAAGTTAAAGCAACAGACAAAAAAAAATAATACTAAACAGAGAATAAAACTCGCTGGAGCATCACCTTTATCAAGTCCAGCAGATTTCACTCAGAACAATCAAATCAAGCACAAAAACAGTACGACAAGAGCTCCGCACAACGCAGACATAATCAATCCAAAACCACGCAAGGCGATCCTCACTCTTGCACATAGATGCAAGCAAAGCACACATGAAAAATAGCGTTTCAAGGGAGCAGAGACAATCGCAGTAGAAAAGTGAAGCGGAAATTGGCGAAGGAATACCTCGGCACGGGAGAAGATGAAGGCGAGGTAATTGTTGAAGTCAGGTAGGTGCGAGTAGCGCTGAAGGTGTTGCCAAATCTGAGCCTTATCGGCGGAAGAAGAATGCGAAATCTGCTGCTCGAGGAGGCCGCAGATCTCCTTGAACCCTTGCTCCTGAGGCTGCCACGATGGAGTCGCCGCCGCCGCTGCCATCGCCACCGGAATCCGCCCCCGCGAATTGAGTTCAATCAGAGAGAGAGGGGTTTTTGGAATATTTGTAGGCGCAACAAAGAGAAAGTGAGAGAGAGAACGAGACACCGCTTTTAAATGAAACGCAACAGCTTCAAGGTTCGCTCTCGAGCACACCCGCAAAACAATACAAATAACTTTTTGTTCTGCCAGCAAAGAAACAACAACCCTCTCTCACTTCTCACACTGTTCACAACCTCAATTATCCAACACAGAACACTGTTCTCTCGCTTGCGTTCCGTTTCCTTTAGGTTAGGCCTTCACTTCGTTGGGCCATACGACCAAATTGAAATTGAAATTAAAAAATTAAAAAATTAATATCAAAATAAAACAAGTTCCAAAAATAATAATTCAAAAATCATCTTCAACTTCTCATCATAGTTTTTTTCACTTTAATCCACCACTTATGGTAACACAGAAAATATCTGGGACCAACCTATTATTATTCTACGCAATGTTTGGTGAATATGTATAAATATTATCATTAATGTTAATGCACGTTGGTGTGGGTACGAAATGCTATGCTTTTAACCCATACTTCAGGTTGGGCTTGCTGTCTTCAGGGAAACAATAAATTCAAATATAATTCACCTTAATGACGTTTTGCGTCCTTAAACATTGAGTTATGGATGATCATAATTTGTTACCAATAATTTAAACCTTCTTTATGATTGTGGAAATATAAAATCAAATTAACTTTCCCACGGCTATCTTTGTTTAAACTGTTTTAAGAAAATTAACAAAATTAAAACATATTTTAATAAAATTATTTAAACATAGAAATTCAAAAATTGTTTCTTTAAATAATTTGAAATTGTTTATCTTGAGAAACATATACACTTAAAAAGTTTTTTTCTTTTCATCACCGGATAAATAAATATAGAAAATATGAGAAGAGAGACCAAATCACCAAAAATAAATGGCATGAAAAAAAAACTTTAAAAAGTGAGAAAATAAAATTACACCATAATTCAATAATGAAATAATAGAAAGATGAAATGTGATAAAATTATTTTTCATATCATTTAATCATTTCTCTATAGAGTCGTTTGTTCGTCGTTGCATGGTGTCATCGATGTTTACTTTATTTTTGTTTTGTTTCATCTACCGTCTAATCTTGTGTTATGGATCGTTTGATGATTTTGTTTGTGTTTCATCTAACAGTTGATGCTAAAAAAACTAATTTTCAGTTTTATTATTTTAGTAACTACTTTTTTAATTTAAATAATTACTCAATATAAAATAATTATTTATTATTTTAGTAACTATTTTTTAAAATTTTAAATAATTACTTGTAATATTATTTATAATAATATTTACAAATATAGAAGGAATGAAATCCTTGATCACATCCACATGGTGCTCTAAGCCTCTGCCACCAAGATTTTAGCATCATAAAAGAATAAGATATTTGTGGTTTGTTTCTGCCCCTAGATATCGGAATCCAGCCAACATGGAATGTGCAAACTATTTAATACAAAGGCGAGAGAATCATCTAAGATTTCAAGTGAAAAAAGTTTAACAATTAATAAGTCTAAGAAATTTCAAACCCCCGTTTTAAAAGATCAGATTAGTAATTAAATGACGAGTTAAAAAAATACTATTTTCTTTGCGTTGATTTAATGCCTTTGGTATAACTATTATTATCATTATTTAAATAATGCCATTGACTGAACCAGCTACCTGATTGCGTTCAAGTGTAATTCTTCACTTCTGCTTTACCTCCAAAGGTTACCGATTTGGTATTGCATCGTTCAGGTTTGTCTTTAATACATCAATTCATGGATTATTTGAAATGTACAGCAGAAAAAACAATAATAATGTTGTGCAGTCGTGTGGCAATCACCAGTATAAAAAGGTATTTTCAGAAAGCCTCGGTACTTGACAGCACGTTCTAAAGCTCTAGTCTTTTTATACAACTATTTATTATTCTAGCACACATGGATGGCTGAGTGAGGCATAGTCCCAAGTATTATTCTTCTATCCAATGCAATGTTGAGCGAGAGCTTTTCCAAAAGTGGTCTTAGAATCTGAGTTTAATCCGAGTTCCATTCCCATTCAAGTGCTGCATACAGACAGCAGAGAACAGGATTTAACTGACACTGAAGTTATAAGCAATCATGGTGGGAATCGATGGCTTCTGACTTTCCACCTGCTTGCAAGCAGTATTGATTTTATCTGCTGTTAACGGCATGTGACATTGAGCCCAGATGACATTAAAACCACACAACTGATTCAATTTCCAGCTTGTGGTTTTCAAAAAAAGATATTTCTCTTGAATTATAACACCAGAGGTTTGCAGATTCCTGAGAATCAATTAAGTAGAGAAAATCAGTTACAGATCAGTTAGTGCTAACATATACATTCCTAGCCAAACCTGTGACACCCTCCCTAATACAATCCGATTATCAAGTGACCATTTTATAGATAATTCTGAGATAATCCCTAGTACAAGGCACGAATGTTTCTAAGCATGGTAGATAATTCTGCAGAACTAATCTTTTGGTTATCAACTTAAAACATAATAATTATTTCTTAGAAGAAAAATACCAGCATACTCATTTATGCACGACACTTCCTTATTTGTTAAAATTATTGAAAATTACAAAACTTTGTAGTTCCCCATCATATTTAATGAACATTTCATGATTTTGTAGTTTAAAATAATTTTTAACAGATAGAAATGTGTTACTAACCCTCGACTCTCTTAGTATGGTTTGCTAACCAAGCTATCCCTATAACTCAACTCCTAACTCTCTCTTCTGCCTATTTGGAATTGGAAATGTTTTACAATGATTCGATACTTCTATTTGTAAGATTTGAATATTTTTAAAAGAATACTTAGTTCTCTCTAGTCTCTACCCTATTTTATTATCAAGGATGAATCAATTTAAAAATCAAACAAAAACCATACGGCATTAAGGAAGAGTCAGGCATATTTTGTTTTACTTTCTTAACCTGAAGTAAGGAAAAATAAAATGAAACTAGGAAGAATTCATTTCATCTGTACACACTATCAAATATCACAGAATGTGTGTAGAGAGAGAGGGAGAGAGCAGTTTCAAATTATTAAGGGAAAGTAGTCTTCTTTCCCATTACTAAAAGCAACTTGACAATAATCCTCAAACATATGTTCAGAACCGAACAGGAAGTACACTTAAAAAGAAAACAACAGACATGAATTCAAAGGAGGTACAAACAAAAAAATTTCCAACAGAGTTTAAAATTTGAAACCAGGGCTACATACATATAAATTCTTTAGCATTCAGCATAGAAGTAACCTAAAAATTATGCTGTATTTTATTCGTATCTACAATAAGAAATTGGAAAAGGAACTTTCCCAAGACTTAGCAAAAAATGGACTAACCCAACTGTGCAATAACTCAGTTTTCAGACAATTTATTCATGCATACAAAAACAATATCACTCAAGAACATATCACCCTATTTTAACCAAGTTCACGTCTTTACCACTGTCATGATTTATGGAAAAACCAAGGACCTTAGTTTAAAAAATCAACAAGACTCATCAACATAGATACTGCGGTGCAAAAAAACATACCTCTGTTAATAAAAAATAAGTTCAGCTACTATGTAACGAACTTCAAAGCTCGGGTCATTCTATATTGACAATATAGTATCTTTTTATCCAAATTGTCAGGTTTTTCATTAACTTTTTCACCTTCAAAAACCATGCCGGTAGTGTAGCAATAAGGCATTTTAATGCAGTTCTTATTAATTTTCAATCATTTAATACAACAAGAAACACAGATAAGATCAAATAAAACTTCAGCCTGGGGTCAGAGAATGTACAGTGATTTAAATTTCACATTGTTTCGTAAATTTCTGCACCCATGTACCAGTCACAGTTCTGTAGGAGAAACATAAAGTTTGTACCATGTAATATGCTGGCCAAAACCAACTAGACGATGACATAAAATTTCTACAGTGAACATTCGTCTCTAGTATGCTACTCCTCAATTAGTATACTTGGATACAGAAAGATCAGTTGACAGATTACTAGTGATGAATCATTACAATGGTAATTTCTGTACCTAAACATAGAATTGGGGATGACCAAGCCAAATAATTGAATCTTATGCTTATCATTCTGACAGCATCATTTTTGCTTTTCTGCAGCCTGCACAGAGAAGTCAATAAAACAGGTAGGGTATCAGTGACAGCTGTCAGAAACCGTATTAGGAGGCACACGAACACATTACACTGAGAGTAGCAGTTTATTCATCAAAATTAAAGGAAACACGTTCAAAACTCATCCTTGACGGATTCTCAAGCTTAGTGAATTACTCTTATTAAACTGTTATTCTCCTTTTCAATTATCAGAGTCAAATAATAAGACTTTTTTAGGATTAATAGAATTTCATTGCAATAGAACGGCAACAGCTAAGAAAATTAAATTACAAACATTAGAGATTCATTTATCCATGATTAACTAGATCATCCAAACATTACAAGTACAAGTGTTTCAGATTTGGACCAACATCAGCTTCGTGCTATAGAATTGAAAACAGTGCATCCATTTCTGCCACAGTTACTTCGTGACACAAGAAAGTCATTCATAGATCAACCACCACCACTGAATTCAATTAAAATCAAGCACACAAACTCCATATATTGGATAATGTTCAATGCTATTAATTGTGGATTGCAGAAAGCTAGTTATCAGCTACTTCATGTAGCGGAGAGAATACAGCAGAAGTCACAGACCAGTTGAAATATACATTTATGTGTGAAGGGGTGTAAATGAGTCAAACTAACTGGACTCAACCCATTAATTACTCCTTAGGTATATTTGTTTGGTTAAATAAACAAAATCAAACTTGATATTTTGCTCAATTATTGAAATGAGCCAAGCCAAATATTTAAAAGCTCACAATTAAAGCTCGTGAGTAGTTCATTTGTGTAATGTGCGTGTTCCAATATAGATTATGGAAATATGTAGATTAAATAAATGACCAAAGCTTAAGCATCTGATTTTTTTCCAAAGTCAAGTCCAACCACAATAGCTTGACCCGGCTCATCTTCACTCCTATATATGTGTATCTAAAAAGCTAAGTTGTATGAAAAAGATATAAAATTCATAAAAGTTGATATACTGTTAACACAAAAGTTCGATAAGCCTGACACTCGCTATAGATGACAAGGGGATACAAGACGCTAGACAAACCACAATACCCATACCAGCTTCCATAAGTAAACAGGGTCGTGACTGCAAATATGAGGACCTTGAATTCAAATTAAATTGAACTTGGAAAAAACTATTGGAAAATCACAGCATCCTACGCAAGATACTTTGATAGCCATTTCACTATACAACTAACAGAAAAAGATAAAAATTTCATCACAAAAAACTGAAATAAAGCAGAGGGATAATGATCCCAAAATCATACATCAGAAAACTAAGTTCAAGAAATTAAAATAACGGTATATAAACCTAAGTTGAGGAGAAATTAACTATTTTAAATCAAAATTCCACTTAAACTGTATCAAATGCTCGAAAAATACCGTATCAAATTCAAGACCAACTTAATTCTAACAAGAAAACACACTAACTCAATATAAAGAACAACGCAGCTCGAAACAACTTAAACTGTGAAAATTATACAAGCAAATGGCAAACCTTTTGCAGTTTCTTCAGAACAGAATCCTCAAAAGCTTGATACCCAGCACCAACCAGATTACTCAATTTGGTAGTTTCAGCAGACTTCGGAAAACTGGAAGAATCTGCAATAGTTGCCGGTTTAAGAGGTAAAACCAGCAACGGATTAGCAAGATGACCAATCACACTTCC
Organism: Vigna mungo; assembly: GCA_036885675.1. Classification (NCBI taxonomy): domain Eukaryota; kingdom Viridiplantae; phylum Streptophyta; class Magnoliopsida; order Fabales; family Fabaceae; genus Vigna; species Vigna mungo. The sequence goes on along the minus strand of CP144692.1, from coordinate 49,360,966 downwards.
CGTTGCAGCAACCTGGATAAATCGACAATTACAGATTAGTAAACCTGGAATAAAGTCTATTTTCAACAATTTCTACCAAAAAACCATCAATTTAAAACCTCACTCCGAAATAAACAAAATTGGAAAGGAGAAACTTACACTTCCTTCTTTAGTGGCCATAACAACGAGTGCAGAACCCTTCTTCTTGCTCCCTTTGATGACAACATCTTCCACTTCACCAAACTCTGAAAACAATTCCCTCAACTTATCAGCCGAATAACCCTCACCCACCTTTTCCCAAGAAACCTTCAGAACCTTCTCTTGATCCACTCCACCTCCCCCACCGGCACGGCCACGGCCACTCTCCTTCTCCGTCTCCGGTGGAGGTGGTGGCGCCGCCTTCATGCCGTGCATGGCACGAATTCTAGCGATCTCCTCCTTGAGCTGGCGCGCGATCCTGGCCTCCTCTTCACGCTCCTTGGCAGCGAGGTCGGGAGCGTTGGCATCGCGCTCCCGGCGTTCGAGATCGGAAACCATCTTGCGGCGCTTTCCATCGCGCTGGGAGTGGCGGAGCTCGCGGTCGCGCTTGACACGCAATAGTTCGTCGAATAACTTACGGGCCTTGTCATCCCGGAGAATGTCGTAGGATGTGCGGAGCTGTTGGAAGTTAGCGGCGGCGTTGGGGTCGTCGGGCCTCTTGTCGGGGTGCAGTTCCAGAGCCTTCCATCTGTAGGCCTTGTTGATCTCTTTCTCCGTTAGCTTGGCACCTTCTTCTCCCGATGGTAACCCTAGCACCGCATAGTGATCAATCTGGGCATCCATTTTTCCCCAAAACTCTTTTCCCGCGCCTTAAAACCCTAACCCTAACCTTGTCAACACGGCACTCAAATTGAGAATGAAATGCAGCAAACCGTATAAATAAAAAATTTCAATAAATCTTTCTCATAAATACAAAATTTCAATTATATGTTACTGTAAAGGTAAAAGTTAGTTATTAAAATTAGTTATATTTTCTTATCACCATGCTTCTTATATTATATAACTATTGCAATATTTCTATTATATATATTTTTCTAAAATCATAAAATTTTGAATTTCGGTAAAAAAGTTAATTATTTGAATTCGTTATATTATTGTAATATTTTTATTATATAAAATTTGTTAAAAACACTACAAAAATTAGTAATATTTTCTTATCATATACTATTGTGATATATTTTATTAAAAGTAATAAGTTTGGAATTGGTGACGATTACAAATAGTATATCTTAACATATACTATTAATATAAATATTTAATATGTTTTTAGTTTTTCAACTAAGGTTTTTTCATTTCGTCCCTTTTTTAAAGGATTTTGGATTTTTGGTGTTAAATTTTGGTTTAATAATTTATTTTATCTTCAATTTTATTTTATTGTGTTAATTAGATTTTTAATTTTAAAAGTGTGTCAAATTAATTCTCATTTAATAAATTTTAAGTCAAAATCCCTTTACAAAGGACGTTAATTTTTTTTCTCCCTCTTTCTTGCAAATCCTAAAACCTTTCTTATTGTACCACTACCACTTACCAATACACTTTCCAGTTTTCTTTCTTCCCACTTTTCAAAACTTCTCATGTCTTGTCCCTCAATTTTCTTTTTAAATATTTAAGATATAAATTATGTAGTTTCAAAATTTCTGTAAATTCTTTTTGTTCTGCCAGCAAAGAAACAACAACCCTCTCTCACTTCTCAGTGTATTAAAAAATATTTTTAAAATCCTAACATGAATATACTTTAAATATTCAATAGAGGATAATACAAAATATCGAAAAATAATGTAATTAAAATAATATGATTAAAATACATTTTATAATAGATCTTTAAAATAAAGCATATCAATAATACTAATATAACGTTAATGCTAATATAAATCAATATTGATTTAATCTATATCAATGATACTTATAGTTTGTATTGTATAAATAAAGAAAATTGAGCTAAGATGAGACTTTTCAGAATATAATGCAAATACTTATGTGTATGGCTTGTTATCAGAGTGCTACTTGCAACAGGAAAATACCAAAGACTTATCGCCAGTGCTGCAGGTTGATCATGTAAATGCCAATGTAAGCTTGGCACAATATTATAAGGTCATCGAGCAATAATGAAAAAAATGTATCCTTTATCCCTAACTTCAATAAGAAGGTTCAACACACACATATTTATGTAGATCTCCACACTAATAAGATATTATCCGTTTTTGATCAAGTTTTTATAGTTTTACTTTTAGTATTACTCCAAAAGGCCTCTTATCAATGAAGGTATTTTATGTGTATATAAACTTATGTTCATCTCTTATTTTTTCTGATGTGAGACTTTGTTTGTACCCAACATCCTCCCCTCAAACAAATGACTACCTCCCTTACCGTGAAAGTCTTTTCTTTATCCTCGAGTACACCGTGGTCGACCATTCTCTCCATGGTCAAACATTGAGCATCTCTCTTGCTCTCCACCTCTCATGATTCAATTCCAAGATTCACCTGATCATGGAGGGACATACTCGACTCAGCCCGGTCACCAGACCTGAACCATGGGCTTTCATACCATTTGTAGTGAGGTTCAACACACACACAGAGCTCCACATTGGTAAGATATTGTCCGTTTTGGGTTAATTCCTCACGGATTTGCTTTTGGTACTACTCCAAAATGCCTCTTATTAATGAAGGTATCTTATGTGTATATAAACTTATGTTTGTCTCTTCTCTTTTTTTTTTTTTTTCTGATGTGAGACTTTGTTTGTACCCAACAACTTCTAGGGGTGGGCAAATGGAACTATACTGTATTGTAATGCTAAAAACTGTACTGAACTAAAAACTAATTTGTTTAAACCGAACTGTAAAATAGTTCAGACAAAATGAACTGAACTGTTTTTTGTTTGATCAAACTGAACTCTACTGTACTAAATCGTACTAAACTACAATATAAACTGAACTAAACTACTAACTGAATTGTAAATTGTACAGAACTACAAACTAAACTGAACTGAACTACTAACTGAATTGTAAATTGTACTAAACCACAACATAAACCGAACTGTAAACTGCACTAATTTTAACTACTATACTATTTTAACTTTTTTTAGAGGAAAAATACTCTTATTAGAAAAAAAAACACTTGAGTATATAAATTAATTAGTTTGTGTATGAATTTGTTTGTAAAATTTCATCTCATTAATTTTTAAGGTATAAATTACATGTAGTTTATAGAAAAAAGAATTTTTTTTATTTTTCTTCCATAAATATTTCTGGATAAAGCTAATGTGACCCTACTAGTTTAAAAAGTATATGAATAGAATGAAAAATAAAATCAGTATATTTAGTATAATTTATATGAACTTCATCTAATACCGAATACGTAAAAAGAGAATGTTAACAATCAAATAGTTAAATTTAATTTATTTGAATTAACATATAACAAATTAAATATAAAGATAAATTAACTCAACGTTTTTCACTTTTGTAACAAAGCAGACATTTTTTTTTAATAAACTTACTTGTAAATAATTACGTAAGAGAAAAAAATTAGAAAATAAAAACTATAGTTATTTTAGTTTAATGTAAGACAGTATAGTTAACTGCAATTAACTGAACCGAAAATTTATTAAGTTCAGTTTTTAAAAACAGTATATTTAAGTTATAGTAAAAATGGTTCAGTTTATTTTAGTATAATATAGTAGGATTGACTATAGTACAATACAGTTCAGTATTTTTTGTCCGGCCTTAACAACCTGAAATTCAAAAATATTGCTGGGCTACATGGTTTGAACTTTGAGTGCTTTAGTGATGAAGTTTATGTATGTAAGTAGCTTGTCAGCTTTGTCAAAAATGGTACAGGCTCTTGTCAATATGTACGCAGACTCATTGTATGATGGTTTCATGTCATTGAAGACTAAAGTTACTACTGATTCTAGCAATAGAACTCCTGAATATCTACAAGGCTTTATAAACAAGCTTGAACAGAGTTATGATTTGTGCCAAGTGTATATTAAGCTTTTGAGTCGGCCTAATGCTTACTTTTCACTATAATCTTGCCTTTCTTCAGTTCATATGGACTCATACCTGACAATTCAACATGGCAAGAGTGCCTTATTGTTCTTCTGAACTTTTGGATGAGGTTGACATACGATACGAAAGAAATTGCATTGGAAAAAAATTCCGTAGAAACTTGTTGCTTTGATCTATAATGTTTAATGAATTTCCTGAATGTTGATAACATTGAGAAAAAGATGAAAAAAGTATGTTACATTGTAGAGGAATAGAGGAGGGAGAAAAAAAGTTAACACGGTTTGTGCCTATTTAACAAAAGGAACCACGTTAGTGCAAATTTTACTAAATGAGGACTAATTTGACACACTTTTAAAACAAAACAATTTCAGTACCAATGTAATTAAAACACCTAAGTCCCCTGTTTTGATGATAAAAAAACAACAACAAACTTTATTTAAAATCACCATTAATAAAAATAAAGGAATAATATACAAAAGAGTTAAAATTACATTTAAAACAATTGAATACTATATAAGGATAAGGATTCTTCACTATATTAAAAAGATTGGAAGAGATAATATCATTCAATTTTAGTTTTTATTCAGTATAGAATATAGACTTATATTTAGATTTTTTAATAATTTTTTTTTAATTTAATCATAAATTTAAGTCTATATTTAATAAAAGTGACAAATTTAAATATTATAAAAAAGAAATTCATAAGTTTAATATTTTTAGGATTTGAAGTAAAATTAATATTAATATATTATATAGATTAAACTCTTGTCATATATTATAGATGGAAACTCTTTTAAAAAATATACTCATTGAAAATAAGTCCGATTCACATTAATATGATTTTAGCTAAATATAAAAAAAAATAAATTTGAGGCTTAATTTTTAATATAACGGTCAACCTTATTAATTTTTTTCCCGATGTCATTCTTATATTCTTACGAAGTATGCATGAATATTATGATTATAAAATTATAAAGTTATACTGGTTGGTTTATAAATATATGGAGGAAGAGAGAATAGTGGAGAGATGAAAAGATGAAAAACATCATAAACATGTCAATACATGGGTGTGTGTTGTTATTGGTGATGTTGTGTTTAATGAAAAGTTCAAAATGTTCTTCGTCTGAGATGAATAGGTTTCCATCTCCAACCATTTCAAACGACACAGACAAGAACAGTGTCTTAAAATGTATTGGGATCCATTTTGCGCGACTTTCTTTGGATATAGCTTTTACATAGAAAGTGGTCAACAAAAAGTCTATTATATGGCGACTGGAACCGGTGTTCTTCATAGTTGGGACAACAAGCACTGGGATCTACGAGCAACTTGGCAAAGTCATGGTTGTTGAAACATTTACCAGAGTTTGTTTCTATGAAATAAATAAATAAGTTTCATTTGCATCAATTCTCCAATCTCCTACCAAGTCTTTAACTTAAATAATTCTTTTTAATGTTTAAGCAAAATTAATTAATTTAAAATCAGATTAATAATGGTAATATCAATAATAATATTTACATTTAAATTTATATCATATTTATCATTTAGGATAAAATGTTAAACGTCTAATTTTATTCATTAAATCATTTTCTAAATTATCACATCTGTCACATTCTTAAATCCATTTAAATCACACAATTAATCTTTTTTTCTATAGTTCAAATCGATTTACTTATTCTTCTGCAAATGTCCTATCTATAATAAAAAGACACGTATTACATGCATGCAACTCACTGCACTGTGTGTATTTTATTAAATGAGCAACGTGTGTATTTATACAATAGAAAAAGAGAGAGAATAGGAAAATATATGAGAAGTACTAGAAGCTTCCGTAAGAGCCGTGCACCATAAATAATCTAAACAACTGATCCAAAGACTAATTGTGATTAAGAGCCTTCTCCTCCTCCACTTCCACCTCCTCCATGCCCTCCTCCGATTCCTCCGTCATGGGCTGCTACAATAATGAAGGTTGCGAGAGATCGAACATATATGAATAAAGGATCGTAGGCACAAGAGTTGTCTCCACTGTGTGTTGTCGCTACCTTTACCGTCATGTGCTAACGCTGTAGACTCTACTGTGTGTTGTCATTGTTGTGGAATTCTTCACAACAAACGTTTGTCCGAAAGAAAATCATATGTCGAAGATGAACAGAGAAAACTAAGAAAATTGGGGGGTTTAGGGAGCTAACCCGAACCTAATTCTTGATGAATGGTTTTTAATTTCTTTTTAGTATTTTTGTTACCGTTTCGGAGTTCACAATCAAATTTATTGAAGGTGCTATATATTCTTTCTATAGTTAAATTGTTTTAACCTTTCTTTAAAACAGATCTCTCATACAAATAAAATGAGAATTTTCTTTGAACAATTTATATTATAATTTATATATGCATAACAATTAAAGATGACATTATACTTTTTATATACGTAATAATAAAAAATGTACAGTGCATGTCATATTCAAATAGATAATACCAGTTCATAAATAATTAATTTGAAGAAAACTTTTGGTTTCTAATAAATCCATAAATAATAATGAGTGATAATATTAATGTGTATAGTTAATTAGTAATTAGTAATTAAAATAATATTGCAGTAAATTATGAAACAAATCAATAATATTAATTGTATTAATTAAAATTAATATTTAATCGTTTAACTTCAAACATTAAAAGCAATTTTTACTGTTATTATTAAATATTTGATGTTTGATAATTTAAGCAATGATTTTAAGTTTGATGATAAGTTTCAGTTAAAAAATCTGATTTGATCGAGTAATCAAATTTTTATATGTTTCGATTGTGTTTTTGCCGTGTGATTTCATTGTTAATTTATGATTACTTTATAATAAAATGATTGTTTTGTATTGTGAACGTTATACACGTGCATAGAAAATAAATAATCAAGTTTAAAGTTTTTACTAAAGTTTGCTGTTTAATTGGATTTTTAAAAATTTTATATTTTTAATTGAACTTTTATCATTAATTAAAATTACATAATCATTTCATTTAATAATTTTAAATAAAATATAATAAAAGTTATAGAATATTAATTATTTTTACAAATAGTCATTTTTTTATGTATTTATAAAATTCTAAAATATTATTATTTAATTTTTTATGTTCAAAGTATTGTATTTAAGACTAAAATTAATTAGTTACTCCATCTCAATAAATGATAACGACTCAGTTAAACAAAATATAGACATTTTAGTTACTTAATAGAAATTTTTTAATAAAAAATTAATTAAAAGTATTTAAATTCATGAAAGAATTAAAATTTAACTAAATTTTTAATTTAAAATTAAATACATAATTATAACATATATAAGAAAATTTACGAGAAATATTTAATTAAAAGTATAAAAATTAATGACTTAATATAATGATTTTTTTAAAAGAGTTTCCGTTAGACGCTTTTTAATATATGTATTTGCATTTTTGAGAGATGATTCTCTTGATTTTTGGTTTAGAATTCTGATTCTTATCAAAAGTTAACATCTTTTCTGGATAGGATCGTGTCATTTGTTATCTAGAGGTTTTAGTTTGAATATTCTCTTTTTTCTGTCATATTAAAAAAAAAAAAGACAAAACCCAATTCCTTTAAGTTTTTAATTTTCTTGTTTTTTGTTCTGTTTTTCTTATAATTTGTGTATTTCTACATTTCATTTGTGGAAATTATATGTTTTTCTTTTTTGCGTGTTTGATGTAAATTGTAGTTCTAATTAAATCTCTACCTTGATTTTGCATGGGTTTTTTTGTTTAAAGGACAATCTTTGTTTGTGTATTGAACTGTCAGATTAATATATATATATATATATATATATATATATATATATATATATATATATATATATATATATATATATATAGTGGATCCGAGTAAAAAAAAAATACGGATCAAAGAGTTAAAAAATTATTATGTTACACAATTGTTTATGAATGTTCATTTATTAAATTATATTTCATCTTTTTTTAGAGTTTTTGCATTGTCTCAATGAACTCTTTTTGGTAGTCGTATAATTTTTTTAATTTTATTTTTTTGTCTTTTAAAAATTCCTTGAATTTTTGTCGTATAATTTTCTATTTTCTTTGACCTCTTGAGCCAAAACTTAGATCTCGTAATGTTTTTCACATTGTTTGTTCAATCTTTATTTAAGCTATTGGAGTTTTTTGCCAAACATTAAAGGAAATTTGAGTGAAAAAGAAAAGACAAGAGAGTGCTTAAAAAAAAAAACCTATTCGTGTAATACACGAGTAAAATTTGAGTAAACACAAGTTATGTTGATCTTATAATTTCAAAAGGTTAAAATAAAATGAGAAAAAAATGCAAGATCTAAGGAAAAAAACTAAATAACAGTTAAGATTATTCAATTAATATGAATTAATCAAATTTTTTAAAACCTACTTAATTAAACGATTATGAAAGTAGTTTAATTGATTAAAATTATCATATTTTACATTTATTTTTTACATTTAATTAAAAATGTGCCTAAATTCATACTAATAAATCATTATCTAATTAAAAAAGTTTTTCTTAACTTCATAAACATATTAAAACACACAAAATGTTAATCAAGTAATATCTGAATATCATAAAAAAAAAAAACTATTGATTGAATATTCTTGCCGACATAGTAACATAGTTTACTCTATATCTGATTTTTAAAAAAATCAATTCTATTTGTAGATACATAGGTGAAGCAATTATTAAAGATGAAGTGCTTGTTGTGGTGTTAATGTGTGTTGAGTGGCATGATGGGTGGATTGCTTCTCCTTCTCTTTGTTGTGGAATTTATGAAGTTGAATTAAAAATATCTGTAAAAGAAACTAAAGAAGAAGACGCATATAATAATAATAATAATAAAATAAAGAAAATATTACTTATTTTTATTTAACCTAACCATCCACAATTTATTTCATTTTAATTTCTATCAATCCTATCTTATTTCAATTTAATTTTATGATTTTTTTATTTTAAATAATTCTCATATTTTATTTTAGCATATTTCACCACAAATTATATTTTATAATAAGAAATAAAATGATAATTATTCAATTTTATTAATTAAAATAATTTTTTAATCTATCAATTTTATCGTATATCCACTAATTTTTGTAAACTTTATTTTCAATTTCCTTCATTTTTTTCTACATTTCATTTTAATCCAAATAATCACACTTTTATCTTTATATTAATAAAATTTCAATTTACTTTTTTAATAATAATTTTTTAAATTTAATCTCTTTAACAATTGTCTTTTTAACTTTAAATAATTAGTTAAAATAAGACAATTATAAAAATTGTTTATTTTTATAATTAATTATTTTATAGTTTGATAAACTTTTAAAAGAAGGACATCTTTTATCTCTACTAATTCTATATAATGAATTATATAAATTTTTGTACACCGTTTTTTTTTTGTTATGAATTATTATTTTTCGAATTTCATGATATTAAAATGTTTTAAACTATGTTTATATATATATATATATATATATATATATATATATATATATATAATATTTTGCAGTGGTAGATGCTGTAAACAGTAGTTTGGTTTTATTTATAATTGAAAATTTATTTTCAAACATGCAAAACAGTAAATTGAGGTTAGGAAATTTCCCTCCAAAACTAAAATTCATCGTGCCACGTCATCGATCCGTGTAACACAGGCGCAACCAATCAGTTTCCACGAACCATTCTTATATAAACACTGTGGACCTTTTCTGCAAAATCACATCACTGAAGCTTCCTATTGTCATCCTTTTCGGAATCTCTGAAACCTTCTTCAACAAATTCATGGCCAAGGGCGAGAAGAAACCCGCTGAGAAAAAGCCCGCGGAGAAGGCTCCGGAGAAGGCGAAGGCAGAGAAGAAGATTCCTAAGGATGCTACCTCCGGTGACAAGAAGAAGAAGAGAAAGGCGAAGAATGTGGAAACCTACAAAATCTATATCTTCAAGGTTCTGAAGCAGGTTCACCCTGACATTGGGATCTCCAGCAAGGCAATGGGAATCATGAACAGCTTCATCAATGACATATTTGAGAAGCTCGCACAAGAATCATCTAGATTGGCTCGTTACAACAAGAAGCCTACAATCACATCCCGTGAGATTCAGACTGCTGTTCGTCTTGTCCTCCCTGGTGAACTCGCTAAGCATGCCGTCTCAGAAGGCACCAAGGCTGTCACCAAATTTACTAGTTCTTAAACCGTTTTTATTAGAGCTAGGGTTTTTTTTGTCTGTATATTTTCAACCCTTGCTCTGTAATGTCATTTCATGCTTTCTGGCAAGTTTAATTTAAATATATATTGCAGATTTTCAATTTTGACCTTGATTATTTTTTTGGCAATTTATTGATACTGAGTTCTTTTTACCCTTTTTGGTAACAGAATGTATTACCTAACTTTAGCGTGTTATAGTCTTAGTGGTCATCTTTAATGTGTTGTTTCAGCTTTCTTGCTCATGTTTGGGTAAACCTTTCCTGTATCATTTCTTGTTGATACCGTGGGTTTAATACCCTAAAATCGTAATTGGGTTTTTTTTCCTTCTCTATGCAAACATGTGTTTTTATATATGTTTTCATATAATTGATGTTTTAGTGTTTTTTTTTTTGTTAATTATAATGTTGGTGATGTAGATGTTAATATTATGCTGTAGTTTTTAACCTTGTAAACCTCCTTATAAATTTTCGACTTGTCTCTTCTGTTGCTTTGCAATTGTATTTATCGTGTTGTTCTGTTTCAGTTTGTTGGTTCCTTAGCCGAACTTAGTAAGTTTAATGTTTTGTGTATTGTTACTAGGTATACTTTTTAAATTGTTATGTTTTTGTTGACATTTTACTCAAATAAGATATATATATATATATATATATATATATATATATATATATATATATATATATATATATATATATATATATATATATATATATATATATATATATATATATATATATATATAAAAGACCTGTCTCATTTTAGAAGTTGAATTTGAGTATGATCTTTTCGGATAGGATAGGACAATTATAGTTCACAGTAAACTCAAATTTGTCTTGTGATTTTTTCTAGTCTTATCACTCTAAAGGTATTTATCACGATTTTGCCTCCTTCAATAAACTGATCCAAGTCAATTTTATTTGATTTTTTTTAATTTTTAAAAATGTTCAGAAAAAATATAAAATATAAAAATGGGATTTTGATAAGGTGAGATGGTATAGAAAGGAGAACACTCTAGAAAATCTAGAGTAAAAAAGAAAACATTGCATAATTTTAAACCAACAGCAAAAGGCATTTTTATATATAAAAATAAATAAATTAATAGATGTTCTTATGAAACAAGTTATTTAAAAAAATTCAATAGCTTATAAACATTAAAAAGCATTTCGCTATTACGATTTTCATATTATTTAAGATGTTTTAAATGATTTTTGTCAAATGCTCAATACTTCTAAAAACAAAGAAATGAAAAGTCTTTTTGAAGTTTTTTAAGAAAATTATTTAGTTATATTTCAAAATATTTACCCCGAAATATAATATATTTTTACATACAAGTTTTAGTGGATAATTTAAAGTAACTACGAGTTAAACTAATACAGACACACAGATACTTTTATATAATATATATATATATATATATATATATATATATATATATATCTTAAAAAAAAACAAAGATATAAATATATCCTGACATAACTTCTGTCAATCTCCAATACAACATTTGGTGAACAACGTGCTCAAACTCGTTCAAAAGTGTTGTACGTTTATAGCAATTACATGGCATCACTAGCAAAAAAAAAATAACAATAATAAAATAATAGAATGGCTTATGACAATACTTCCATACCATCTATAGTTTACTTCATATATTTTTCTTCATAAATAATTGAAACACAAGCATGACACTAGAACTAATTTATTTATACTCCGATAACAATTCTGAAAATATTCATTAAAATGTGAAAATACTTTCAAAGACAATTTTTATAAATTTAATCTCATTTTTCCATTTTCTAAACCTAACAATACAGCTGTCAGGTGGTGGAGTTTTTAATTCTACTTAATTGATTGTTATATAACACGAAATGTTTAATTCCAAAGTCAAATTAAATTAAAAACAAATCAAATCTTATATAGTGTAATCGAATCACATCAAATCACGAATACTTTGAAACACAAATCTAATCTTGTATTGTATTCCTAATTAAATTAAAGACGAACAATTAAAAGTGAGCAAAGAATACATCTTTATTCTTCTTTATTACGAGTTGTTAGGATTTAATTGGGAGTTGAAATAAACGAGAGCAGAAATAGGGAAGAAAGTAAATCACCGAACAAATGGTGGGTGTGTGGTCACTGGACAGCAACAGCATCATTTGAGTCAGACGAAAAGCAGGGAATAAGCTAACACGTGGATAATTTCAAATTGGCAGCAAGATAAGTATTATCATATCATCAATGACTCTTACCTTAGACGGTCCAATATTTGGATTCACCAAGAACGACGGAATAATGGGTTTGGAAGTTGGGCCTACAAAATGATAGAGACAGATGCAAATATTGCCAGATTTCTCAGACTATAAATGCTTGTTTGAATTATTGATAAACTAAAGCAGATAAATACATCCAGGAAGTGTCCAAAAGACAACTGTCCTGATTATGAATATCCTAAACAATCAAATTACATGATAAATAAAATTATGAAACATGCAACGTACATTGGGAAAGCAGTCTCCACAAATTCCAACACCAGGGAACATCAACATCCCACAATGCAATTGACGCCAGCCATCCCAAACTAACACAACTCATTTTCCCCCACCAAAAAGAAAAAATGGCTCAGGAATCATAACATCTATGGGGTCTACTTTTCTGACTAACCGACCGACTCAAAATATGAGGCACTCAAACAGACTCAATCCTTTATTATATTTAGCTGCATAGAAGAAATGTGGATTTGTGGGAGAAAGCAAAGAAACAAATAAATTGCCGATGACATTAGGCACTGGTTGAGCAAGAGACCAAGGTATATGAACTTGCTTGCTTAGTCATCAATTACCAGCATCTCGGCTGTAATACTGGTCAAGAGTCTTGGCTGGTATACGATGAAGAAGTTCACGAGGGAAAATCCTGAGTAAGGTCCATGCAAGATCTAGCGACTGGAATATATTACGGGTGTCGTAAGCTCCCTGGGCAACAAACTTCCTCTCAAACTTCTCCAAAAATTCCAGATAAAGCTGTTAATAAAAGGGGAAAAAGAGTTCCATTAATACCATTGTAAGAGAAACTTCAAGTAATGAAAAGAAATGTACTTAAGATAGGATATTATTAGAGACCAGGTCCTCTGATGAAAGTGCTTCTTCTCCAACCACTGCTTTCATTGCCTGAACATCCTTTCCAATAGCATAATTTGCATAGAGCTGAAAAAACAAACACTAATAAGAAAGTTTGTGAACAGAAGAAATAACTATGTGATGAATGAAACAATATCAGACCTGGTTGGAAACATCAGCATGATCCCTTCTGGTCATTCCCTCACCAATAGCACTCTGCAGAGGTGACCAATAATTCAGAAACAGAAAAAATGTTTATCTCTTGAAAGCACCTCGATATCAAACAAACAAGATTTTACCTTCATCAACCGAGATAGTGATGGGAGGACATTGATTGGTGGGTATATCTGCTCAGTTAGAAAAATTAAAATTTTTAGTTTTTGCTTAGATATTTAATCCACGTGGTTAATCAAAAACATTAAATGCAACCAATCAACCACAAAATCATTTACACAGATTTACAACAAAATCTGCAACAATTTAACTGCTCACATCTTTTACAGCAGTCCACCTAGATTAGTCAAGGAAAAATAAAACCATAACATTGCAAACTTATATTTAAACAATGAAATTATAGAAAAATGAAAAGTTGGAAGAAACAGACAAACTTTTCACACGGAGACTAATTTATCAATGAATAATAACAAGCCACCAATTGAATTATAGGATGCATTCTGCACCAATTTCTCTCTTTAATTACGATGTTCATTACATCTGAAAGCTTCAACATAAATAACCCACCTGTCTGTTATACAGCTGCCTGTCGATGTATATCTGCCCCTCAGTGATATATCCTGTCAGATCAGGAGTTGGGTGCGTAATATCTGTGCAGAAGTTCAAAATATGATCATTCAGTATCAAGAAAGAACTATGAAAAAATGAACTTGTAAATTTCACTACCATCGTTGGGCATGGTTAAAATTGGAATTTGAGTAATAGAGCCTTTACGCCCCTCAATTCTTCCAGCACGTTCATAAATTGTTGCAAGATCTGTATACATGTATCCAGGATAACCACGTCTTCCTGGCACTTCTTCTCGGGCAGCAGATACCTATGTAATAAAGTGTCATGCAAACAATTTGAAAAGGTTTAAATATTTAAACATTGTTTCAGTCATTTCTTATACTACAAGCAAGAGTCAAAGGCATAGAAGAATGCCTTGCTTAACTATTATTAAAGCGTACTAAGGGTTCAAGTCTCCTATCCTTCTGTTACTTCTTTTCCAAACTAATTACAGTTGAAGGTACATTATTACCTCACGAAGAGCATCAGCATAAGAACTCATATCTGTGAGTATCACAAGAACGTGCTTGCCACATTCATAAGCCAAATATTCAGCAGTAGTGAGAGCAATACGAGGAGTGATAATTCGCTCAATTGTAGGATCGTTTGCCTGCATTAATTCACATTTGCAGAGAACAGACATTTTAGAGATTAGATCTTTCATGCAAGTCATGAAAAAAAAAATCATTTGAATGTCGCTTTTAATGGGGAGAGGTCATTCTCAATGCATCATATACTATCCATCACCATGTGTTTCACAAATACAACTTGATAGACCAATTTAAAATTTTAAGATCATACCACCTTACTCAATTAATAACTTCACCAGCTTGTACATCCTTAAATTTTTTAACTTTTCTTTTCACTCTAAATTTAAATAAGCACTTAGCCCATATTAACGTGCCAAAAATTAGTTCTGCACTGATCATAGACATACTAACACTACATGCATATTTCTTGATCAAGATCTTAGATTTAAATTAAATACAATGACTGAAATGTAAGAACTTTTTAAACAAATAATTATACATTAGTACGCTCCAAGCATGTATTGCAAGACCATATCAATATAAGGGTTAATATATCGTTTAACTTGTAAACTACACTCCAGCACAGTAACCAAAAGGAACTGGGAAAATGAAGAAAAAAATGCCAGACTAAAGGGAACAAAAGAACACTTATTTTAATTGTCAAACCTTACCAAATTAAGGAAAAGAGTCACTCTCTCCATTGACCCATTCTCCTCAAAGTCACGTTTGAAAAACTGTGCAGTCTCCATGTTAACTCCCATAGCTGCAAAAACAATAGCAAAATTGTCCTCTTCTCCACTCTGCATAGCATGCTATTTGTGAGAAAAATCATCCATCTTACAAAAAGTCTAGGAAAGAGTTAGTAAATGATTATGCAAAAATAATCGAAGGCAATAAGAAGCAATAGATTTGTAAGACATAAAACAAGTGAGATAATTTCAAATTAACCATGTGAGTTCACTACAGATGTTCAAAAGAATGAAAACACTGCTAGTGATTAACAAGTCATTTAAAATTATCAGAGTTCAAGAATCATATAAGGAATAGCTTAATTTTACTATCGCTCTGGTAAATGTTTAACATTGACTCTTTTTCAAGTATACAAATTATTACAAAACACTCTTGCAATTCACGGATCTTTTTGCCTAATTTCTACACCAGGTCTATCATGGAGTTCCTTAAAAATTTTGAGAAACTACAGAAAGCACAAATTATACTTTCCTTTTAATATTGAAATTTAATTTTCAAGGTTAAATAAATAAAGGTAATGCTTTAATATCATAAAGTTTGAAAACCAACACTCTAAACAACCAGACATATGACTAGTAATACATATATTACAGGTAATAAATGTTTGACTATAAAGAGAACATTTCAATCGGGTAAACAATTTTTTTCCTCAAGAATATCGGCTATGGATGACCAATATAATAATATTTATTTCTGTATACATAATAGTACGGAAAACAGATCGTTACCAATTTCCGCAAGTCATAGTTTAAGAGCCTATAACATACTTCACAAAAATACACCATAGGAAATCAGCTATACCTCAAGTAGATTATCAGATTTCTCAAGTCGCTTGACTAAGCCAGCCTGACGACATATCTGTGCAGCAATTTCATTATGGGGGAGACCAGCTGCTGAGAATAAAGGGATCTTTTGACCTCTAGCAATAGAATTCATGACATCAATTGTAGATATTCCTGTCTGTATCATCTCCTCAGGATAGGTTCTCTCACTAGGATTGATAGAACTTCCTGAATTATTGGGAAGATATTAGGGAGGGAAAAATCACCTGTCAACATACAATGGTAGAATACTGCAGAGGAAGTTAAATACCAGAAATATCTAGGTATGCCTCAGGTAAAATTGGTGGACCGTTATCAATTGGTTTTCCAGAGCCATTAAATATGCGCCCAAGCATATCCAAAGAGACAGGAGTTTTTAACACCTGTGGACATAAAAAAAATAAATAAATAAATAAAGAGGAAAGGAGACAGTCAAAACTTGGAATAAACTGATTCCAGCACAATTAAAGAAACATGCAAAAGAAAGGCAGAGAAAAACTTCATAGGAAGTGTTGTCAGCTTCAATTCAATAATCAAACTCTTGGCTAAATAATAAGGGAATTCATGACGGACGAAATTATGTGAAATAATCACTTAAGGAATACAATAGCAATCAGCAACCAACGATGCTTACTACAGCTTTGATGTTTCATAACATATACATGTGCCTGTATAATATCATAAAAGAGAAGCCTCCAGTTTCCGCAATAAAAATGAATTAAGGCGGCAAAAAATAAATGCATAATGTAAAATTAGAAAATTAATCAAGTAAATAGATCAATAGTGTGAATCATATTGATACTGGTCAAATCCAATTATCTTTTTCTCATGGAGGAAAACTGCAGCTTCAACAAGCTCATGGGATGGGATAGTTATAATGGGATTTGTCTTAGGTATTCAGCGTAATAATTTAGAAGAAAACTCTTTAAAACAAAGCCAAATCAGGTCAACTGTGTGTTTTTCACTAGTAATGAGTCCTACACAGAATTACCATTTCGATCCTACTAACTACTGCAACAAATCACAAAAACAGAAGATGATTTCATGACGGAAATTAAAAAATTTAGACGAATAATTTTAATTGTACCTCTCCAGTAAATTGCACTGTTGTAAATTTATTGTCAATCCCAGATGTACCTTCAAATACCTGCTCAATAGTTAAGAAAAGGTGAATAAACATTGAACCACTGATAATTGTACTAGCAGATTGGTAAAACTTAGCAGTGACAAAAAATATTTGCTACTGAAGTCAATAAGCAACATCCCCACTTTGTAGGAATTCCCGAACTGGGCTATCCTTTTAAAGTTACTGCAACTACATTAGTAAAGTACACAACAGCGAAGGCATTTCTTACGAAGGAAATTGCTCGCAATATTAGGAGGATGGGGAATCTTTTAATGTTTTGGTTACGTGTAAACATAAGCACATAAATAGTCAACAACTCAGTTTCAAAAACAAGAAGCAGGTACAGAAGATAATTATGTGCATGAGGCTCTAACCTGAACAACAGCCTTTTCACCATCAACCTCTAGAACTTGTCCACGCCGAGTAGTTCCATCTCCTAAACGAATATTAACAATCTCTTGAAATTTGGGTCCCTATTGCAGTTTATCAGTATGAAGTGAACTTTAGTCACAGAAATAATAACACATTCACATTGGGAAAATCATAATACCAGAAAATTCGCTAAGAATAACGCGGCAAACATGCCATCATTACCTTAACTTTGTCAAGAATAACCAGTGGTCCAGCAACTCCTGATACAGTTCTGTATTCTGCAAAATAATAGAATAAATACCACGAGTTCTATTGATTGATCAAGTGTGTAGACTCAGTAGTACAATAGTCTTGCTCGCAAATTCTCACAAATTTCTCTTTCATGCTTAATGGAAGGCATTAAATATCCTTTCTCATTTATTATCAACGGCCGATGTACACACCCACAGGGTTTCCAATCACAGTTGAAAAATAACTCAGACAAGCAAACTAATAAGACATACCCATTCCAATCTCCAAGGTACCCTCCTCCGTGTCGTGAACATTCTGAGCCACGCCCATCTTGGAACTTCAAACAAGAAGACAAGAAGAGACGTACAAAAAGTCAATTGATACCAAATCAAAAAGACAAATGAGAAGCATAAACAGAAATCTACAAAAACAGTCATCTCGACAATAAATTAAGACAAAGCAAATACCAGAAACACAATACAACACAAAGTCAATACGAAAACCATCACAGTAAAAAAAATAAAAAATAAATCAAACCATTAAATTAGTCCTTGAAAGATGAGCGAGTTACCACCAAAATCACCCGTTCAAACATAATTGGTTCCCAGAATATCTAATAAAAAAACAACCTATTCTTTTAGAAAGAAAAAAAAAAAACAAGTTAGACGTTCAATCTAACAAAAAATTGAGTGAAAATAACAATACTCGGATCCAAATTGCATTCCATTAGCGCGTGAAAAAACTGATTGATCCGAACCAATCGCTACTGAACTAAGCGGTTGAACTAGGTAGGAACAAATAAAACAAAGGTTAACTAGCAACAAAAACAACAGTCATATTCAAAATTGAAAGCAAGGTAGCTTTATTCCAGTAGATAAGTGGTCGAAGTGAGAACTAGTTTTCCATACTACGATAACTACAAAACCTTTATAACAGAGAAACGAAAAACCGATACTAAAGATTTGAAAGAAAGAATAATGAGATCAAGAAACGCAGAATTGAATGATGATTGTGAGATCGAAGCGAAAAGAAGTGAGAAAATGGATCGAAAGAGGGAAGAACGCACCAGCGAAACGCTTACGATTTTCGTGATCTGAAGCGGAAGAGAGACGTGGGTGAGGGATGGACTGTGGGTGAGCAACACGGATCTATTGGACCAAAAATTTTAACACAACATCAAATTATTAAATCCCAATTCTTTTATTTATTTCAGATAAAAATATTAAGTAAAATCTCTTTGTTTCAACCTTTGTTTGAAGAATAACTGCATTTTTCTCAAATGAGAGTGGGACCCAACTACATCAACACCATGCCAGAGTGTCTAAGTGCCAAGGGTGACACGTTGCATTTATTTTCTGTCACATTCGGTAAGGAAGTTATCAATTATTAAAGACATATTAAATGTTTCTTATCGATTATTAAAATTAGTTATATTTTCCTATATTTAATTACATAAATCTTGTTAAAATCATAGATTTATGTTAGTTAAAACCTTCTTTAATGCATTTTGTAAAATTTAGTTATATTTTTTCTACCATCTTGCTTATCTTTATTCTTATATAATATAATTATTGCAATATTTTTATAATATATATATTTTTTAAAAATCATAGGATTCTGAATTACGGTAAAAAAGTTAGTTATTTGAATTCGTTATATCATTGTAATTTATTTTTATTATTATATAAAACTTGTTAAAATCACTACAAAAATTGATTGTTTGAATTAATTATATTTTCTTATAATATACTGTTGTGATATATTTTACTATGAATAAAATTTGTTAAAATCATATATTTATGTTAATTAGAACCTTTTTCAATGCGTTCCGTAATTTTATTATAAAGGATAAAATATAACCGATAAAAATGGTACTTTAAAATAATGTTGTTAGAGAGTTATGATTATTAACTGAAAAATATAATGTTACTCCAAACTCGAAATTACACATATTTTTATACATTGATTTAAACCATTAAACCTTACATTTATTATTTGTAAACTTTTACGACATAAAAATATGTGCTTATTATTTATATAGTGCAAGTTTCTATATCTTAACTAAAACATAACAGGAAATAGAGAAAATATATACATTACAATTAAGTATGTCTTATAAAATATTAACATATAATCCAATTTAAATCTTTAATTCGTACGTAGATAATAAAATAAACTATTCAAGTAAATTCATTACGTATAGATGTTGTTAATATACAAATGTGTCACAAGTCCTGTCGATTTGTGATCACTGATGTATTAATACACACTGTATATGTCATTAATGGAATAATAAGACCTGTATTAATTATTATACTAGTTATATGTGTGTAATATATACAATCACGAATATTTAGTGCATAACCTAAACAAAAATCATATCATGTAATGCAGATACAAAGTTAGTAGTAAATTATGACATTGGATTCTTAAATTGGTTAATTTAATTATACTTAATTAGTTATAATTATAATAATATTGCTTGAGTGTTATAAATTTTTGAAGCATGGAAAGTATATATTAGACTTATCCAAACTTTCAAACTTTCAATTCTCAGCTTCACTATTCCCAATTAAAAGATGATACATGAAATTATAACTTTTATTTTAAAATTATCCTCAACTAAAAGATCTAACAAAATTATCAAATACTAAACATAATAGAAAAAGTAAAAGATATTTTAACAAAATTATATTTACTTTACCCTAAAACTATTTAGATATATATACTTTCTATCATTGAATACATAATAGGATTGTTCCTATTATGTATTTAAATGTATTTAATAAAGTTAAAGTGGCGTAGAAGAAAGATACATACATGTATACGACTCTTTCCTTGAATCGTAGCTGGTAAGACGACGATGATGATTTATCAATTTTCACATCAACGGTGGTGAGTGTCCCGTCACTGGAACAAAACAAAAATGAGGTTGTGGCTGTTGCTTTTGCTGTTTCAGTTGAATGTTACTATTTCAAACACTCTTCCCTCACTCACTCCAAGCCTCACATTCCTTTTTTTTTTTTTTTAATTTTCTTTCTCCAAACGCTTGAATAATTATTACAATTACAATAATAATAAGCACAACGTAACATGGCATCCACTCTCTCCCTCCGGCCCGACCGACTCTCGCCCGGTTCAGCCTTCCTCAGACCGCCGGTCCGCCCTCTCCTGCACAAATCAATCGCGGCCGAGCAGTGGCGGGCCGCGCCGCCGCGGATACAGTGCCGCCGCAGGACGGTGGCGCCGGTCCACGCCGGCTCTCGCGCCGATGACTCCGCGCCGTTCGAGATGTCTGTGGAGAACGCGCTGAAGCTGCTGGGCGTGTCGGAGGGCGCCTCCTTCGATGACATACTCCGCGCCAAAAACGCCATCCTCGCTAATTGCAAAGATGACCAAGATGCCGTTGCTCAGGTTGAGTTTTCTTCGATTTCGCTCTTTCGCTCCAATTTCCGTTTTGAGAATCAAATTCACATCGCGCCTGCTTGTTAATGTTAGTTGCAGGTCACGATTGAGAAGGTGAAAAATGAAATTAGCTTAAGTGTTTTTGGTGCTATTGCCTAATCATTGTTAGAGTTTCCCAATCATAATTAGAGTTTCGAATCTTTATTGACATATGTCTAATCTAAAGATTTATTAAGCTTCCAGTCAAATTGAAATTTCCATCTAGACGGGAGCACTCGCTATAAGCACTTTAAAAAACTGCATCTAATTTTTCTTTATAAAATTAGCATTTCAACTTGGGGTCGGACGTAAGTTCGGCTTCTCATTGGTTTTTATATAGATATATTATTTGTTTAATATGTATTTCTCAATTTTTTAATCGCTCATTTGTTACATCCTTCGCAATTGCTTTTGGTCACCTCATTATTTGAGTGGGTTTTGGTAGCGTATGTGGTGTGTTGATTGAAAACAAATAATGATGATGGGTGTCGTTTGGGTAATATTTATCGTTTCAGGGTTAAATATGGGTGTTTGTGATTAACTGACAATGATAAGGTCGATCCTCTATGTTGTGATGGGTCAATAGGGAAGCATTACTTTTTGTTTGGAAGAACTTATCGCTGGATGCTTATGGATTGTGTTTGTTTTGAGGTATGGAAAAGGATTTCTGGGAAGGTGAACATGGGAACATCTCATTTCTGGGTTTGGTTTAGAACCGAAGTTTTCAGGAATTGCTATTTCAGAATAATATAAATGTTCACGTTATTTTCATAGGAATGGGACCTATTTTCTGCAACATATTATATCTTGAAACATGTACCCATCGAGAAGAATAATAGAAGGTAAAATGAATTAAACCTTTTTCAAGTTAAAATTTGCTTGTAGATAAATAAAAATCAGCTTCTAGAGAAGCCAAAGGAAAGCAGTTAACTATTGAATTCTCAATGAAGTGGATGTGGACATTAACACAATCAGTGGTTGTCTTTGTAGGTTGAGGCTGCATATGACATGTTGCTTATGCAGAGCCTAACTCAGCGGAGGGCAGGGAAAGTAGCAAACAGTAATGTTCGTTATGCTGATGTCAAGCGTGTGAAGCCCCCAACAGCGGGATCAATGCCTCAATGGTTGAAGAATTCACCTGTGTCAGTTGAGTCACCTTCCACCAGTGATCTCGGTTTACAAGCTGGAGTATATGGTGCATTGATGGGTTTAACCTATCTTAACGGGGCTTCTACACCCGTTGCAGCTTATGCTGGGGCTGATGTTCCTGGACTACTCTTGGCTGGTAGCTTTGGTGCTTCCCTGTACTTTATGACCAAAAAGAATGTTAAGTTAGGTAAGGAGCGTTCACATGTGCCCTCTGTAATCAATTCATTGCAATTCAAGAGGATTTTTGTTTCGTGGGTGGCAATATTCATATTGGTTTTTATGTTGGAAAGTAAGAGAGAATTGGAAAGTCCATAATGAATGGGAGAACCAGGGAAACGGGGGAAATGGACCAAGAGAGATTTACCTTCTTGTTATCCTTTGTTGAAACTTAATATTTCCTTTGTTGAAACTTAATATTTTGAGGACAGAAAAGACAATATGAGATGAAAGCAAGTGATAAGAATGAACCTGAACTTTTTGGATTCTCTTAAAAGAGTTGTTGATTCACATCTAACTATTCCCAACTTGTGGGATGAAACTTGGTTGTTGTTTGTTATTGTGGCTGTCTAACAAATTTCTAGGTTTTTGTTTTGCAAGATCTACCTCCATAATGGGATTCTGTATTTTGTATTGTAATTAGGCAGGAGCACAAAATGAAACTTGACTGTGTTGTTTACTTCGTTTACTGTATTTTCCCCAACTCAATATTAAAAGTTGGGTTTATAGAAAAGACCTGTATTTCTGATGCTGCTGATACGGATACTAATTCATTTATTAATTATCCAGCATGATGATTATTTCTGTCTAAATTAATGGCTGTTTGGAAATAATAAGAAGTATCAAGTATAAAGTGGGACACTGCAGTTGAAAAAAGTTTATCTACTTAACACATGACACTTGTAGCTATATTTTGTTCAGTTGAGATATTTTTCTGACCTTTTTGCTTCTTTCCTAGACTATGGTCTATTCTTTTAGGATTAGTTATGAGTTTCATTCCTTTCTCATTGTCCTTATTGTTTTATTGTTGTATCCTATTAATTTTTTTTGCAGGGAAGGCCACTGTCATAACCATAGGCGGGCTCGTAGCTGGCGCTGTTGTAGGGTCAGCGGTAGAGAACTGGTTGCAGGTAGATATTGTCCCATTCCTGGGTATACACTCCCCTGCTGCTGTTGTTAGTGAAATCATTATTATATCTCAATTCTTGGTTTCTCTGTACCTAAGGTAAACACGAAAGCATGGTGATCTTGCATTAAATTGTGAAACTTGTAATTATTCATTTGCATGCAGCATGTTCATACCCTAAGGTAGACAGGCAAGGCTACTGTTATTACTTATAACCATAGGACTCATAGCTGGCCCCCTGTGGTTGTGTCAGCTGGAGAGAACTGTTATACCGTTTCTGGGCATACGCTCCCTGCTGCTGTTGTTAGTAAAATCATAACTATCTCATATCTTGTTTTATCTGTACCGAAGGTAGACAGGAAAATATGGTGATCTTATTTGAAAATGTGAACTTGTAACTATTCATTTGCATGCAGCGTGATCATACCTAAGCTATTTTATAGGATGTGAAATCATTGCATATTTGTACAAAACTGTGAATAGAATGTAGTCGCTCATCTGCAAATTAGAAGCGTGAAACTTACATTGGAAAGGTGCATATTCATGTTCACAGTTGGTGAGCAATTGAGCATTTTGCAATCCCAGTAGTCCATCTTGCTTTGTTTAATAAATAGTCCTAGAATAAAACACTTGGGAGTTCGGTTTCCTTTTTAGTCCTTTAAAGGTGTTTATAACACTTCATTTTCTTACTGGTTTCCGAATGTGAAACACTATGTCTGTTTATATTTTTGTACATCTTTATGTGTTATGGGTCCTTTCATGATGGGTTCTGTTGCTCTGCTTGGCATTTTTATGATGTATATCAAACAATGCTGTTTCTTTCAACGTGCTGCATTTTGGCGTTTTGTTTCAAAGCTTTATGATAATGCCTCTGTCTTGTGTTTTTCCGGTGGGTCATAAGTGCTGGCCTCGTACATCTCTCACGTACAGACTGCACCCTCACCCTTTTCAGCACGCGACCACAACTCGTGTTTAGATAAAAATAAATAAACTAGAATAATGACAGCACAAAGGCACGAAATTATCTTATTTCTTCAAATGTTAGGTTAGTTTATAGTCACACACAAACAATAGCAAAAGTTTGTGTGGTTTTAAGTCTTCTTTTGCAATGTCAAAATAAATGCAACCTCGCTGATCCAATCAAGTTTCCATTAGTTTCTTGGGAAAAGCCTACGAAAAGAAGAAACAAATACATACACCCACACGCATTGATGAATTAGAGTGTGTCCTTAATTTACTTGTTGATTATTCGTTTGGAAGTATAATAAAACTTTCAATCAGTATAATTGCAGCAGCGAGAGATTGAGATTCGAGTTTGTAAACATTGTGGTAAGTAGATTGCCGACAACTTCATTGAAATCAATGTCAAATGAGACAGTGAGATCAATTCGTTGGAAAATGAACATGGTCAATTTTACTGTTAATTTATTACTGTGAATGATTTGACTTAACCGAAGTATTTTTGGGTTACAAACCGAGGTACAACTCAGGTAGTAGAAATAATTACATGAATTTGAATTTCCGGGAGTATTTCTTTTGGTGCAATTCTTTTTTTGGGTACATATCAGAATTAGTTTGACTTGATAACATTTTTTTTAGCGGTGTAAATTATTAGGAAATTATTTCGTGTTCATTTACCCTCTGTTGTGTTTTATACTAAAGAAAATAAGAAAAGAGAAAAAAAAGTTGTAATTTGAATTGAGAAAACAACAGAATGAAAAAAAATGTTTCAGAAATTTATTATTTTCCCTTTAGACAAGAGAAAATGTGTCATAATCCATGTTTTCTTTCCCTCTACATTCTTTCTTTTCATCCACATTTTTATAATTTTAAAAATTAATGAGAAAAAAAATTAAAACATTTTTTTAATGTTTTTTTTTTCATAATTGGGCCAATTCAAAATATGCAACTTTTCTTGGAAGAGAAAACCAAACTAATAGCATTGATTATGATATTTTTAAAATATTCTTTACTTGTGGTGGAGCTAGATTAAAATATTTAGAACTAATCTTTTAGACTAATCAATTTTTGAGAGTTCCATGCTCATTTTCGAAGTAAAATTGGAAACACCAACACATTTAACCACTAAAGTAGGAGACGTTAATAATAGTTGTTTGGAAGTATAAGTTTAGGTACCACACAATTAGTTAATAGGTGTTTTTCCCCATGTGGTCCACTGGTTTAATTAATAAATTAAACATTCCTTTTTTAAATATTTTTTGATATACCTAATTTTTTTACTTTGTTTTGTCATTATTTTTTTTACTTTTTACTCTCTTCTTTCTTAAAAAAAATATAAAAGTTAAAGTTATGACCATTTTACTCTTATATTTTATTTAAAATAAATATAAAAGTATCATAATAATACTATTATTCTTTTTTTGTAAAATTAAGCAATGACCATGCTTATAAACAAATAAAACATGCAAGAATTCTTTGACAAGTGCTTGTTATTACAAAATTAAAATTACACATGATTAATAATATTCCCCATTGATTTCAAGCTTTACTATATTCTTCTTTTTTAGTTCCCTTTTGTAACACTTAACTCTCAACTGTCGTCTTCTCATTAAATGTTTATATAGTTAAAGATAAATTAAGCAAATGAATATATATTTTTAAAAATCTGTAAAAAATAACTAATTTCCCTTTTTTATTTAAAATTTTATTAAATGTTCACGGACTCTGCCTCAAATATAATTATATATATCCAGCAGTTGAATCCAATTGTTAAACGAATCTAACATCCGCACCAAGATAATTGAGAATCTTGTACAAAATTCCCTCATTAAATTAATCATTTCAGCTATGACAAGGGTTACCAACTCCATCATATTCCCTCCTTTATCTTACTTTTCACCTGCTAAACACAGAAAACGAAGAAATATTGAGAATTAGCAAAGAAAATAATTAACAGTCAGCAACATACATCAGTGCACTCCATCAACTAACATAAAAATTGATGTCTCAGCGAGCTGCTTCGACATAACACAACACAACATAACACATAATAACACCATAATTACTTACACAATAAAGCACCCCAAAGTCTCAAATATCCCTCACTAACACTATTTTTGGCTGTTGCAACTTTCAATATTGCAGCCACCCTCTATGTATGTAATGTTCCCAACCTTGTCACTTTTTTCACTATAACTTACAAGATCATTGTACATTTTCTGTGATGCTTTGGAGAACTCCGACAAGGATTCAAACACTAGAGAAAACCCAGATTGCAATCCATGTAACGTGATCCTCTGTGTTTCCTGCATGCTACTGTGGTGCTTCTCCTTCTCCACTTCAAGTTTTCTTCTCAGTGTCTCCACATGATCATTTTTCTCCATCATGCACTCATCTTGTTCATCAGTAGTACTCCACTTTGATTCGTGATCAGTGGCATGCAGCTCAAGCATCTTTGTCTCCACTTTAGGTAGTCCTCCTGAAGAGTATCTTCTCTCCAAAACTCTTGTTAACCTATCTACCTTCCTTTTCTGCTGTTGCTCTTTGTTTTGCTGAAGCCACAAAGCTCTAACATCTTTCACCACGCTTTTCAATGCCAGTGTTACCATTTTATCAGGTAACTTCTGCATGGAAGCTAACCAATCGTTGCAT
Organism: Vigna mungo; assembly: GCA_036885675.1. Lineage (NCBI taxonomy): Eukaryota > Viridiplantae > Streptophyta > Magnoliopsida > Fabales > Fabaceae > Vigna > Vigna mungo. The sequence continues at coordinate 49,333,672 of CP144692.1, read as the reverse complement.
ATCACAAGCAGAGGTGGCCCTTTCACTTCGTACGGCAAGGCGACGTTTTTGCTTCTCGAGTAAAACTCGACTTCAGGGACTATGTACTTACTCAGCCATCCGTGTAATGCTTCAACATATGCTTCTTGTGCTGCAGTGTACTCTTTGAAGCAGTCACGCCAATTTCGAAGCTGAGCTTCGAGTTGAAGAGTTGCAAATCCATGAGACTGGTTACAGAATTTCTCATATGTGGTGCATGTGAAGTACTTCACTTCAGACAGAATCTTCTTCTGGGTTTCATGGGACTCCAACATGATTTTCCATGACTGGGTCAGGCTGCATTACGAAAATGGAATATAAGAAATCAATGAAACTTGAAATTATTTAGTCTCTTCAGTTTTCAATGGCAATGTTATCCCACCCTTTTAACAGTTCAACAATTTGAGGTTGTAGTTCTTCATCTCTCATTTTCTCAATTCTCTGTGAGATTGATTCTGCCCGCCGGATCGCAACCAAGATCCCGGCATACAGATCTTTCACTTCAACTTTGGTTTTGTCTGTGCTCAGCAGATCATCTCCTCTAACATTCTTACTTCTCAACTGTGCACATTTTTTTTCATAACTTTTCCTTGTGCTATCCCCAGCCTAAGGTAAGGGAAATTTCAGATGTTAAAAGTAGAATGAGAAAAAGTGGAAACAGGAAAACGAAGTCATGCTTGAAAAATACAAAGTCCTATAGGAATGAAATTCAAAAGCAAGAGTACAAAATTCTCAATAGAAGTTGATTTCATTCATCTTTATGCTCCAAACTGAAAAAACAGTGGCCTGTGGCTGTTCTGGGCCAATCTTTTTTGGCCCATTTGAAGTATGGGCCTGGCTGGAACAATCTTTCAATTGGTCCAGTTGGTTTTGCCCTGGCAGCCCATCTTTTCAACTCTATTTGATAGGCAAAAATTCCTTAAATGGAAGCCACATATAGAGAGATGGAAGGAGATCTACAAAAGTAGCATAATATTCCATTTTCAAATAGTTCTGCATGTTTTTAACACCAATCTTGAGTTTTCCAACAAGAAAGTCTTTAATAAAACACTACTAAGGTTAAATAAATACCCCTAGAATTTATATGTTGATAGATGCAAGGTGTGAAAAATGTAAACAATGGTATATACACCAGTTATTTTGATCCATTCCAGAACAAACGTTGATGCAGTATCATCACAAAACAGAAAATATGGATAAAAGACAGAAGAAATATAAAACAAACCAACCTTAACCTCCTCATAGAGTTTCTTTTCCCATGCATATAACCTTCCTAAGGTTGATAAATGACTTCCCGAATCCATTCCTCCATAATCATCAAACAGATCATTCTTATATTCGACCCAAGTTGAGGAATTTTTCGTATTTGGAGCCATGAGACTCTTGCATGATGATTGCCTAGATGAAATGGACTTCCATGTAATTGCCTGAATGAGTTTAGTCGAACTTTCTGCAGTGAGATGAGATGGTTCAAAATCCCAAGGCTTGAAACTTGAAACAGAAGCATATGAACCCATGCAGAGATAATGGAATACACATGGAGGAAAATCTAAACCATACAGAGCATTGGTTATCATGTGTTGATACATCAAACAGATTTCACAAAATGGTACATGAACGATATGATTTCCAAATACAACAATAATATCACGGCTCTGGTTAATTTTCAGATCAAAACCATTTTTATCTTCTAGAGCTCTCTCATTAAGTTTTTAACTATAATAAGCTATTTTTAACACAATTAACTGATCCAAAGTTTGTGTGTAGCCAGAAAAGTATCTGAGGCTTAAACAATTTGTGTGCCATCAACTTGTGACTGATTAAAAGTTCAAACACACACCAAGTACTCTAATTAACTTAATAGCACTTCCTTTGAGTGTTCAGTTATACATTGCAATTATACAATAGTAGTTCAAGTAAAGAGTTACATATATTTAAGGTAGCGTAGGTTATGCAAGAAATGCAGCTGCGCTTTTACAAGTGTCAGCTGTTGATTTGCAGTTCATACCTACATCAGTTAATTACAAACTCAAGTGTCTATAGTCACATGGATCAACACGTACAGTGTCAGAAGATGACCTATGCAGGAATATGAGAAAATTGCAACAACATATTTACAAGATGATCTGAGATGTCCAACAGTTCAAGATTGCAGTATATCCTAAAATATCCAAAGCTGGACGGAGAAAAGGACAGTCCATAATAGAAATAGAAACAAGTTAACAGAGACATGGTAATCATACCTTGCACATGCCGAATGTTGAGGCTAATGATATAAGGCAGAACCAACACAACACAGCAATGTGCAAGTTTTAACCAACAAATTACATCACAGAGAAACTATTATCTCCACTAGTTAATGATTCAAGAAACTCACCCATAAACATGAATTAGATACTTGCACAAAAATGATAACAACAAAAATAATAGCTCAAAAACTCCCTGTATTAAAGAGGGACCCACCTTTTATTTCATCCAAACTAGAATGGAGGGGGATTCTATTAGCTTCCAGCATTCTGGTCACATCTTTTCCAGAATCATAAGCCGTGAGAAAATAGTCTTCGATGTCTTTCAATGCTTCAAGCAGCTCTCTCCCCTCTGCAGGTGTATCAAGAACTGCAAGCCCCCTTTGCTCCCCTTGATTCTCAGTGGCCACATCCACCACCTTCACTGTTTCAACACCACTAATCGCTTGCTCCGTAACACCTTCACTGTTACTTTTATTATTATTATTATTATTCTCTTCAACAGTCACCACTTTGTGCTCAACCTCTTCTCTCTCCACTTCTTCCTCCAACTCAGGAATCCCTTCCTCCTCCCTCACTGCCCTCAAATCATCGTCTGAGTTCCTGTGGTAGCCGCACATATCACTCCTCAAACTGTCAAAAGGGTAGAAGAAGTCCCATCCAAAATCTCTCTGAGGGGATGGCATTGAAGGTGGCATGGGCATAGGCACGGGCATGGACATCGACATGGACATAGGCATAGTCACAGGCATGCAATAGTACCCACATGGTTGTTCGTGCTGCGGTTCTTCTCCCTTGCGTTCACTTTCTCCTTCCCTTTTTTCTTCAGTCTCTTCCTCAGAAGAGTCTGAGGATGTTGAAGAGATGCATGAGTCACAAGCAATGGCTTCATGCTTGGTTTCTGAGGGTGTCTGCTGGAGGAACATGGGGTTAGTGATGACATTCTCGGAGGGTGGAGAAGGAGAGTGAGAAGAAGGGCAAGGAGGAGGGAAAGTTATGAGGAAAGGTGATGAAGGTGAAGAATGGCGTGCAACAAAGAGCTTAATGGCCGCAGCTACTGCATTGAGAGAGTGAAAATACTTACAATGAGCCACAGCAAGTGCATATCTTTTCTCCACAGCTAGCTTTAACAGCCGTTTTCTCTCTCTACAAATAGACACAACTTCCTCTTCTTCCTCTAGTTTGGAAGCAACACATCCCATCTCTCTCACACACGCTAATGTGTAGTGTAGTATAGTGTAGTGGTGCAAGTGTTCCTTATCTTAAACAAGGGCTGGATGGTTTTAGCGAGAAAGTCTCTTACTTGCTCCTTTCTCTGACAAAAAAGGAGGGAGCTTTCCCAGGTAGAGAGAACCAACTTTCAACTGGGTTTTAAAAGAAACAAACAAGTTTTCAAAAAATAGCCTTTTTCCTAAGTTTTGGAGTAAAACCATTCCTCTTTCTGAGACAAAACCGCAGCAGATGTTTTCCAAGCAGAACCTTTACAAACAAAACAACGCAGCAAAGTTTTCCATTCCCTCGGACACACTACCAAAGTAGCCAGCTGCAACAAGAACACGGAGATTATAAGATATTAACTCCATGACAAAAACATTCATTAACTCATTATCAGTACCCTTAATGAAAGTAAATGGAGTAATTAACTTACCATTAGTAGTAAATGACTAAAAAAATGTCCTTGAAGAAAAAAAAATTACTGCACACTTGTAGAGGAGAGAGAGAGAGAGAGGGTAAAGAAAGTAGGGGCTCGAGAAAGAAAGAGAAGACAGGGTTCTTTCTAGTGTTTGGCAATATGCACTTGATGGTTTTGAGTACGGTCACCACGGTGAAGAAGCATTCCTTGGTTGTTTAAAAGAGGTGTAGCAGTGGTAGAGCCTAGAGAGATTAAAAATAATGCAAAAAACAAAAAGAAAAAGCATAGCAGAGAAGAGTGAGTGACTAGTGAGAAAAAAGAGGAGAGAAAGAGAGAGAATAAAATCCATGAAGATGGTTTGGTTTTTGTCAGAAAATGGTGTCTGTTTTCAAACTCTAGTTTTTGTCTTGTGCTAATCCATCTTATAATGAGAGAATAATTGTGTTTATGCCATAAGATTGAAAAAAAACATCATTAGTTCAGTTGAGTGTGATTTTTAATGTTAAAAAACATTTATTATTCTTAATCAGTTGTTGGATATGATAAGAAGATGGTGAAGAGTAAAAAAGTGGTAATGGGGTTTAGCAGAACAGAACTGAGGTGTCAGAAGTAGTATGATAGTGGTATTTAGTATAATGACGAATTTGTCCCTTGGATTAGATGCCCTGGCCCACTACTGTTACCACTAGATTTTGCCAGTTTTTCCAGGTGACTGCAACCCTCCCACACAACCTCAAGTTTAAATCTCTCTTTTCATTTCACCTTTTTTCAGTTTTAGCTTTACCTTTTATATATATATATATATTGTATACAATTTAAATTAAAAATTTAGTTTTAATTCATTCTGCCTTTTATATATTTTTCACTCAATTAAAGTTATATTTTTTATAAAAATATTTAATAGAATTTATTTTATTATATTAAAGATAATACCGTTTGAAATGTTATCATGTCTAAAATTTAGTTAATATCGTTAATAGTATCATTATCTGTTTCAAATGTTTCACATGTCCAAATAAGATAAATTCTACAATATAACATGAGATGATGTATCTAAATTTTAAATAATATTAATGTAATTTATTTAAAAGATTAGTCTTTTTGCAAAAATTTAAATTGAATTAAGTTAAAAATAAATATAAAAATTGAAATAAATTAATATTTAAGAGGAAAGCAAATTACTGATATGAATTATGAATTGTGTAAAATATAGTCAAACGTGCAATATTTCACATTCATTTGAAGAGGAATCCTATTATTCTTCATACAAATATCTAAAATGCACAGGTGTTATAAAAAATAAATAAGTAAATTATATCTTTTTACATTACTCTTAATCGTGTTATATATATATCTTACTACTGTAGTAAAAAATATATGAACACTTTTTTGAATTTTTTACCCTTATTTGATACTTACTAAAAAAACATTACTTTTATTCTTCTTAGTCATTTGTTTTAAATTATTTATATTTTAAAATAAATATATTATTTTATAAGTATGGGACATTGGGTTGAATGAAAAATTTAAGTGTTTTTCTATCATAATCGGATAGTTTAATAGAATTCACCTTTTTGCTCATCAAATAAGACAAGTTTTGGAGGTTTTGACTCGAAACTATTTGTGTTTTGCAAGATACACATAGCATAGGATTGCGAAGAGTTATTAAATTAAAAAACTTTCTTATTTGGCTGGTATTCGTAATAATTAATATTTTTTAATTGAGCAAATATATGTTTAATTCAAATCGTGTTTTAAAAACAGACTACGTCCAAACTAAAGATAATTTATCTTTTAAAATAAAACTTATTAAAAATTGAAGAACATTATTCAAAAAAATTAAGACACAAAATTATTAGTTTGATGAAAGTGATATTGGATATAAAATTTGGATATAGTACTTGAAAATTAGAAAGAAAGAAAAAAACATACGAAACAGTTTTTTTTTTAGATGTGAACTTTTAGGCTAATTTTTTCTTTTAGGAAAAAGTGAGAATTAGATTTAGTTTAGTATGGATGTTTCTTTTAAAAAGAAAATAAAAGCTACAATTATATTTTTATATCGATATATATAAATTAAAATTTAACTATTTAATTATGCATTTATATAAAAACGTTATAATTTCTCTAAACTCTTTATTCTACACCTCACTTGCTTTCTATAGTTGTAGAAATCACCATGTCATTTGCTATTATTAGAATGATCTATACTTGAAAATGATAAAGTAACTTGAAAAAAGAATTATCTATATATGATAATGAAAAGCCAATAAATTTTTCTATAACAATAATATCTTTAAATTATTTGTACGAACTTACAAATATAATATAACTTCTCGTTATATTATTATAGATTTTAATTTTTAGTAAAGAGTAATATCTTATTTCATTCACTATAATAAAAAATAAAAAGGTGAGTAATCAATTTAATAAAATAAAAATGATTGGATTGAGTAATTAAGTTATAATTAAGATTGATCATTTAATTTATTCAGGTTAACCATAGAAAATATATTTACTATCATGATAAAGTTACGATGTGTAATATATTTTTCTCAGATATAATAAGCTAGTTATGGTTTTAGGTTTGTTGTTACCATATGGGATTCAAATTTCTCTTTTTTCAAATATTATGTTTTAGTGAGTTAACATAATTTTTGTTTAAATAAAATTTGTGTTAATGTTACATGAATTGAAGGTAAATATATTAAAATATCTTATACGGGAATCTCAAAAGTAATAAGAGAAAATCTAGTGGAATTGATAAATCATCGTAGAAATAAAATAAATTGTGTAGAAAATTTCTTGAAGTAGTTTGATGTTGATGATTTATTTTTGGAGAGGGATGATGAAAGAAATTGATGTTGAATGTTTTGGCTTATATGAAACTAGTTTTTACAACAAAACAGTGACTATGCATTCTTTCATCTTTCAATCTGCGACCAAATCCATAATGTTCGATGGTAACTCATGATACCAATGGAATCTAAGAGGCCCACTGGGTTTTTTTTTTCAAATACAACTATTTTTTTTTCATGGTAAAAAAAAATACACATTTTTTGTTTCAATTATTTTTTTTCCATATAATATTTAACCCTTAATTTAAAAGTGTTGAAAGTTTTATCAATTTATAATATGTAGGTAAATAATCCTTCTTTTACAAGTCAATTGTTCTTTTAAAAGTTAGTTTTGTAGAATTAATTTAGATTTAAAATTCACATTTTTAATATAATATTAGAATTTATTGTTGAACTTATTATTTCATAAATTAGGTATTTTTTTATGAAGGGTTGGAATGAAAACAAGATTGCCTCTTTCTTTCTCTTTAATCTTTAAAAATTGTAACTTAATTTTAAAATAATAATTATTGTTGTTAACAAAGATATTCTGTCAAAAAATACATTTTTAAAACCATTATAATATTTTTTTTATATAATTCAGTTATCTTCCACTTTCTTTTTCAGATATCTAAACAATAAAAGATTCCTTTACTTCCCACTTTTATCCATCCAAACAGCATATTTTTTTTATTGATTTATTTATCATTCTTATTTCTTTCTCTTCATTTCACTTTTCATCCAAACAATTCATATTGGTACTTCCTTCTTCTTTTTCTATGTTTCACTTTCATCCTTCTCAATGTGTCTGTGCATTTAATATGGAAAGATATTTCCAAAACCAGAAAAAAAAATTATTGTGGATTCATTCAAGTTTCTTTATCAGCATTCAATCATTCAAAAGAATGAATTTCTCTGAAGATGAATATTTTTGTAATGAGGTGGACGATGCCATATTGATTGATTGTGTTCAATAATGTGACAATGAAGACAGCTTTAACATTACATCATGTCATGCATAATCCACATTTACACAGTGATTTTCCTCTCCACCTAAAACACCTGAATGAATTGCATTATCTAAGGCTAAAACAAAGATGGTGGTGTTCTCAGCATTACAACATTTCCCACATGACAGTTGAAGATCAAAGTTACCAAGAAAGATAAAATGGTGCCAAGGCAACTCTTATAAGGGTCATCAGAAAATCTCTTGTGTTGTTTTGGTTTTGAGGGGAAGGGGAAAAAAACCTAGACATGATGAGTATTAGTATCCTAGTAAGTTACAGTTCACATTCAAAAGAATTGAAGTGCTGCTCCTCTCTCATTGCTATTTGAAGATAACTGGTATTCACACAAGAAAATGATACAACAAAGAAAAAGATAAAAAGATACAACTTAGATCAGGTACCACTGATCTCTGTTGGTGTGGTACAAGGTGCCAGTGTGTTATGAGGCAGGTTAATACCACCCCCTCTCACAGAAATACCAGGGAACTTCGCAGTGCTTGTCCTACTCACAAGATTTGAGTCAAGATACACAACAACCACTGTGGTATCATCATGGAAATGACGGCGAACACCACGATCTATTTTCTTTAAATCTGAATATCTCATTTCTCTTTTCTTTGCAGCTTCTTGAAGTGCAGCTTTCACCAGCCTCCTTGCACTTCCCTGAAAAGACAGCAGATGAAACATGAATACAATTTGTACTCAACTTTCTACCTGGACTGAGCAAATAACATGCTATCGAATTGTTTTCAAGCCATGCATTGAAAAATATTTCATGTGTCAAGAAACAGAGAAATTTAGGCATGCCAATATCTTGCTTAGTCATCCTTCACCAATCCAAGATTATTGAAAAGATCTCTCAAGGGTCCTTTTGTGCGACCATATCAGATATAAGCAAGGTTCTTCAACAAAAGATTATTTGTCAAGATTATCCAAATCAAGGGAAGGCTTTATATTCCATCATGAATTTCTCTAAGCAAATTAAATAAAGTTTTGTTGCTAGAATTTAAAGAGTGGTGTTTTGTTACTTAAATACTGCATTTCCGCCAAAAAAAAATTAAAATCTGTTGATTACAATTTTCTCATGGAAAATCCACTTTAAAGTTACCGGTAATGGTATAACACAATCTAGCATAGTCAAATTTAATTATGTATCTTACACTGCGGGGACTGTTTTGAACTATATCAACTGCTTCTTGATTGCTAAGGTGCTCCCAGAGTCCATCAGATGCAAATATAATAAATTGATCATTTGGCTGCAAATGATGCACAGAAATTGATGGTTCTGAGCTCAGTATTGGCATCTTGAATGGTTCCCGAAGTCGAAACTTAGCATATAGAGGTTCCCTATTGAACTCGGCCTTCTTCAAATACACATCACCAATAGATTTAGAAACCTGCAGTTGAGAAACAGATTTTAATATTTATGACAATTCATAAAGAGAGAGAGGTTTTAAGTCAAGTTCTGTTAGGTAAGATAATAATAAGCATTGAATCAAATGAGTTAAGCAGCTTTAGTAAAGTCAATAATGACAAAGGCCAAGGATTATCAGGAAGTACAGAGATAAGAATTAAATATGACAAGTCCATGGCCAAATTTAAACTTTCACAGAAGAAAAGAGAGATACAAAAGCACTAGTTGCAATTGCCATTCACATAATATTATAGACAACATTTATACCTGTATTTGACATGATTAGATCAAACTCTTGTGAAATTATAGCAAAGTTACTAAAACAGAATTACATGATGCAAGGTTATTTGACTCTTTCTACTCTCATAATTTAGAGTTTATTATAACTGAAGTGATAAAAATTAACCCATTTAGCCCAGCATCTAGAAACTGAAACTCTGCCGTTGCACTAAGACAACTTCAATAATAGCTTTTAGTTTACATGAAGTCATAACGTATATACTGTGATATTAATGCTATTCAACTCTAGTGAAGTTGAAAATATAAAGCCCTGCCCTGTCAACAAAAATTGACACTGTCATTACTTCTCTCTCTCTCTCTCTCCCCACACCCACCCCAGTCCCTTTTAATTCTCCTCAGCATAGCTTTCTATTTCTGATGTCAATCTTCGCATCCTGAAAACTGAAAATTTGATTTTCAATCTTGGAAGTTTACAGATTTAAAGTGATATTAAGAGGTGTGAAGTGTTTATCATGAGTTCATCTGCTACATGTACACATAGCAGCTGAAAATACTTACTTGAATAAGGCCCTTTACACGCCATACACTATGCTTTAAAACCACAATATTTGGATCATCAGGATGTAAAGAACGCAGCTCCTCCCTTATAGACTCTATTGATGCATTGTGCTCTGCCGATAATTGCATGGCTAAAACCTCACCAGTTGCCTTCACCGCTCTTCCTAAAACTGCCCGGGAATCCCCTAGGTTTGCTATATAAAGGGTTCCGTTACAAATAACACCAACAAGACAACATGAGCCAACAGCTGCAATTTGTGGTGACAGGGACCACTGATTGGCAACCACTGACATAAACCCCTCTTCTGTTGCTTGGAATGCCTTGCGAATTACATCTACTGACATTGATTGTTGCTCTGAAGTAAATTCTGAAATTTAAAGCAAAAGAGAACGTTATATTCAGTACTAATGTGCATAGAAATGGTTCAAATTCAAAATACAAACAAATCTACCATCGACAGACAAGCAACAAAAAGGTACTGAAAACCACTATTTTGTTAGTTTCGACTCTGTACACATCTTTATAATCTTAATTCATTGCAGACCTGATAGAATGTTAGACAAAAGAAATAGTTGAAGGGAAATCCTTCACTATAAAAACTTCTGACAAACTGACACCAAAAGAATGAAATTTCACCATCCATGCAAATGAAAGAAGAAAGAACAAGTTTTTTATTGGCATGTAAAAGTGGAAAATCTTGTTTTTAGACATATTATTAACTCAGGAAAAGAATCCATATTATATTATTCCATTAATCCCTAATCTTTCTAGCTAATTAAGGACATGACAGAAATGAACAAGACGACTGTTTTTCTTCGTTTTCGTTAACTTAAGACGATTCCCTGTATATCCTTGGGTGATTGTCCCAGTTAAAAAGAAAATTTGACTACAAGAGTCTTGGAACTCGAAAACGGACAAAAATATAGCAAGGCAAAGAGAAAAGCCTGTTCCAATACAGAAAAGCTTGAAGAATTCAGTCATTTTGCCGTCAACTTACTCTTGAGATGGTGAAAGAGGTGATCATTGATAAACCGCGATGTCTCGGGCCCTCCATGGCCATCATAGATACCGACGAAAGTACCATAAGGGCCAGATTCATTGGAGCTCAAACTGCCTGATTCAATCTGGCTTTGATCTTCCAGCAAGTTATTGGCTTGGATCACAGCCATTGAAAATTCACCATTCAAGTGCTGCCCTGAGTCCTTATACCACAATAGTCCATCCTGTCTACCTCCAGCATCCGAACCTGTGCGAGAAAACCCTTCGGAACCCGGCCGAAAGCAGGCCCTCAATAAGTTCATCAACTCCGAGAACATCCCTCATTTCACCAAACAACCGTCAAGGATTTCAACATCTACCAACAACCCAAAAAACAACTTCACCCCACCGGAACTTTCATAAACTATGAATATGGTCCTGCACTCCTCACCACCACAACAAGGAAGATAATCCAGCAAAAACTACACCAACAAACAAATACAGTTAAAATCAATTAAGGTTCAACCCTCAACAAACAAACACAACCTGAACCCTCTATGAAATAGAAACTTGCAAAAGAAGCTGTTTTTCACAGTTTTATAATGGATGACTGAATATTAAAGAGCACCCACAAAAAGAAATCAACTCCCAATGAAAAAAAATCCAACCTTTCGGTTTCCTTCTTTAACGCAACATAAACTATGACCACACAGAGGAGCCGCTATAGATGAAAAATTCAACAAAGGAAAATATATATTTTAGTTGTATTTCCCCCAAAGGTCAAAACCCACTTTTTCTGAGACACTTTTTGGTCAGCTGATTGGAAATCCTTTGTTCACATTAACATTGAAAATCAAAACCTCAAGTTACACTGATCTCCATAAAATCCAATCACGGGAGCAGCCAATCTTTTTCCTTAAGTGTAAACATGTATGCTGTACGGCAACAAGTCAAAGTAAAATAAAAAATTCGGTAAGAGATCTCACCCAGAAAAATTTGACAATCGATCAGAAGGTATTGCGGTGCCCCAGATGAAGAAGACAGTGATCCGTAGGTAGGAAAGTGTGCAAAATCATTAGATCTGCGGATCCATCAAATCAATACAAAGAAACAGAAATGGGTTTTTTGTGTTGCTTTTGTAGGCAAGTGGTATGTATGCAGAAGGTGAAAGGTATTAGAGAAGAAAAAGGATAGTGGCGCATGAAAGATGATTGAAAATCGAAAGAGCTCAGTGTGAAACCCTTTTTCGTTTTTGTTTTTGCCTTTTTCTTTCGTTATGAACTGAGAGAGAAGAAGCCCCATAAAAAGACTAACAACGAAGAGCTTGGAGCCAGCAAAGCACAGGTCCAGCTATGGGCTCCACACCACTATGACGAACTAGAGAGAGAGATACAAGGACAGAAAAGTTAGAGAGAGAAACATACATACAGAGTCAATGAATTTAAGCATGTCATGTTTTTACTATGAACATTTTCTCATACATAATAAGTTTACAATAAAGAATTTATGGATTATGTTTTATTATATTTCTCTCTCTCTCTCTCATCTATTTATTTCACATTATTAAGTGCAATTAAATATTTATTATTTATCAGCTCTACTCTTGTTTGGCATGACTTTCTTTCTGATGAAAATATTATTTCATGAAGAAAAATATATTTTAACACCATTTTTTTACATTTTGACACTGTACACGTGTTAAAATATGATTGAACGATTTCAAATTAAAAGAAAAACTTTAATTTTTTTCTTTTAAATATGTCTTTGTATTAGTTCTTTTAATTTAAAATTGTCCAATCACATTTTGACACGTGTGTAATATCAAAATGGTGTAAAAAAATGGTGTTAAAATATTATTTTCTTTTCATAAATTCAATAACAATATTTTATTCAAATATAATAGTTATTTGTCTTAATTGAAAAGTGATTTAATCCTAATATTGATAATTATGGAATTAAAAATTAAAGTGTGCCAAATTTTTAAAAAAATGGACTAAATTTAAAATTGTATGATAATTATGGAATTAAAAAGAAATATTTAATCCTAATATTGATAATTATGATAATAATTAATTAATTATTACAACTTATTTTATATTAATTTTATTCATGAAACTAAAATTGCAATCAAACAATTTTGTTTATTAAAATATCTTTTATCTATCATCTTCATCGTATTATTTACAATTGTTTGTCTTCAAATCTCTTACTTTTCACCTTTGAATCTCTTAAAACCAACAACTTTACATTATTTTTTTTATTCTCACCATTTATCAAATTCATCATTAAAAACAAACATGCTATTATGACTATTAATGTAAGAGACCGTTTTTAACTATCTATCATTTTTCAATAAAAATTAATATAAGTCATTTATTATTTTATATTAACTACAAAATTTAATATATATTTTTAACTGAAACAAAAGCAAAATGAGAGAACAATCACCCAGTTAATTGACAATTTTAAAATTTTTGAATAAGAGATAAAATAACTATTAATAAAGACCTGAAGTTAAAATTTGATCTAGCGTGGTTATTTTTATGTTAGAATTATTTTAAAAACTATTACTTTTTAATCAGTGTCTTTTACCTACATAATGACATATCAATTTTTTATTAAAAGACTTTTTCTTTAATTATGTTAAATTATTTTTTCAATCGTAGTATAAATTATCTAAACTTCAAAAATATCTTTCTTTGGTTTTAATCATATATGCACATGTGCGTTGCTTTTACTCTTTCACATTTTCATGGACGAAGTGAGATTAATGGAAGTATAAAGTTATCAGAAAATATAAAAATACTAAAGTTTTAATAAAGAAATATGGGAAACAAATATATTTCTGGTGAGACTTCTCTTTTATAGCATATACAAACAAAAAATTCAGAAAAAAATAAAAGATAAATATAAATTTATATAAAATAAATATAAAAATAAGAATTGATCAGGATAAACAATATATTATTTTCTGAAACAAATATGTCCATGCTAAATAAAATTCTATTACACAAGAATTTTAATGAAATAATAAGTTAATTATGTTGAAAAAAAAATAGCTAAATAAAATTAATTTATTTACATCCATTTATATATTATAAAGTAATTTTATTTTTAATATATGAGAAACTATAAATATACATACTTTTTAAATATCAAGTAAAGGTAAATAAAAAAAAACTAAAAACTACGATAAATATAATTATAGTCATTTTTTAAAACAAATAACAATAAAAATTATAAAAGAAAAATAATATTACGAATAATGGTAATCAAGTATTTTATTTTATACACAATAAAAATCGTAAAAAAAAATATTTCCTGAATTAAAGCGACATATACCTGATAAATTAAAAAAAAATACGTGCACGTATAAATAATGCAAAAAATCTGTCATGTCAAGAGACTAATACATTCTCAATCGTATGAGTACGTAGTTTTATCACTAATTAAAAATATAAACACGTATAATGACCTTTTGTTTAAAAAATTGCAACACGTGGTCAATTTTTCATATTAACTGTGTGGAAAGAAATGTTATAATATACGATGTTTGTCATACATTTTTATCTTCATGCTAATAGTGTAATATATAATAATTATCATTAGCTTTTTATATTAATAATATTTTTCTACCTTAATAACGTAAATGCCAGTTGTATTTAGATTAAAGATATTTTTAGATTTAATTATCTGAATATTTAAAAAATATGTTATTAATTAAAATTTACAAAATGGGTCATAAAAATTTTCTGTTGACACAAATTAGTACTAATTAAGTTATATTTTCAAGATACATTATCAACAAAAACATGCAATATAGGGATTTAGATTAAGTCTAAAACCAGATACATTTCTAAATTATTCTCTGCGGATTTCTTTGATCATTCTAACATGGATTACCATGGAAGATTAATTATATCCTAATTAATATTTCAACAATAACGTCATTTTTACTATTATATAAGGAGGATTTCAGTATACAGATTTATTTTCTATTTGTTTTTTTAAACATTCATTTTAAATGATTTTTTTAATTTAATCATTTTTTTTCTGATTTGACGTTTTAAAAATTAACTATTTTTAAAAATTAAAATAAATTTTTGTAAGAATTATCTACATTAAAATTATAAAAATTATGTATATTTATTTTTATAATTATAACAATAACAATTTTATTATCATAAGAAAAATTGAATATACATATACATGTGTTTTCACTGGTGAGTAATATTAATAAATAAATATAATAATATATACATATTAATAAATGAAATTAATCTATATAACCATCTGCTTTTGATGTACACATTATTAATTTTAACTTTTATTAAGATGAAACATTATATTTTTTATCTTTTAAGTTTTATAATTATTTTTTTCAAAAATTAATCTGGTACCTATAATAAAAAATTACCTATAAATAAAATTTAATAATAGTAGTAGAGTAGTAATATTCCATATATCCTATCATTGTATATTTAATATCTTAGTTGATTGGACACAGTTTTTCTCTGTTTATTTATTTTTTAAGTAGAAATTATTTATTCACTAAAAGTATGTAATTAAATTTGGGTGTTAAGTTAAAAAGTAGTAAAATTTGAGTGATTTTATAAAGTTATATTCAGCAACCCTCAATTATTTGTAGGGACCAACCTGTGATTTATTGCACGAATAATTGAAAGAAAAGTGTCTATTTTATGTGATTGAAGTATGTTATAAAGTCAAAGAGTTGTTTCGAAATGAGGAAGGAAAAAGATAATAAAATCAACATCATTGCATAAGATATTAGATGCAAAGAATTTTGTGAATTCCTATTAATTTTCCAAATCAAACATTTGACTTTGTTTTTCAAAAGCTTTGACGATAATAGCTCTAAAGTATAAAATACTAAATACTGAAAACCACAAATATTCTTATATTATTGAAAGTTTTGAGATAAAACTAATTCATAATATATAAATAGATGGAAACATTTTCTAACAAATTAGTTTTGTGAAGTTGAATTAGACCTAAAGTATACTCCTAACATATATATATTTTGTAGAAAAAAAAATATATCAATAACATAATGCATGTTTAAAATAAAAAATTATTTATATCACTCTTCTTAAAATGTCACCTAAATCATTTTCTCAATACTAACTTATGCATTTCAAATAATAAAGAAAAGAGGATACATTTCTTTTAGAAATATTACAAAGAAAAAACAAAACCAAACTTCTAACATTCTAAGGTACATTTAATTTTAATTTTCTAATTTCTTATATTATATAAACCCACTCACTGAATTGACATTTATATGAAGAGAAAAAATGTAATAAAACCATAATAATATTTTGGAAAGATGGTTAACTGTTAATTGTCTTTGACCAAACGTGACATTAGTAATGGCATCAATTGCCAAATTAATTTATGTACACTATTTTCAATATTTTATAGGAAAAAAATAAATGTTTTAACGAAAAAATCAGTTTAAATATGTTCTTAATGATATGAAAGTATAGGTTGGTAGAGAGATGGCGTGCATAATCCACCTTACTTATTGAACACAACATTATTCTATTATCTCCAAATTTGGTCCAACTTTGAAATATTTTAATTAATTGCTTTCCATTTTCTTCATCTTACCCTTTACAGAAGTTGTATTCTACTCAAAGCATGTATGAAAAATAAAAAATAAAGTTGATAGGAGATTAAGTGATCACATTTATTACTTTAATCAGTTGTTTATTCTATCAATCAAGATATCATAATTTTGTTCATCTTATTAAGAAAATCTTGGATAAAGAAATAACGTGTATAAATAGGATGCCTTTCTCTTTCTCCCTCTCTCCATTATGCTATCATATAAGGAGAGAAACAATAAAATGTGTTTGAATTATATATATATATATATATATATATATATATATATATATATATATATATATATATATATATATATATATATATATAATTTACGAATTTTGAAAAAAAAAATAGAATTTGTATTTTAAAAAAATCAGTTTATTTATTTTTTAACTTAAAAAATAATGAGTATAGTATTTTTAGTTCAATTTCGTTAAATTTATTAACGTGTTAAATGCGTTTTTCAATTGATATGAGAATGAAACGTGTTAAACAGTATAAAAAAAATTAAAATTTTAAGATGAAACACATTTGCACATCATAAAAAATTTGATGTTATTTAGTAAAAAACAAACTATTTATTAATTTTTTAAATTTAAGATCAAAATATATCAAAATTTTGAATATAAATAAATTTTAATTTTACATAAAATACACAATTAAAATATATATAATCCAATATATTTTTTAAATGGAATTACAGTGTAAACATATTTTCCTCTATAATTAAAATAAATAAATGAATCAATGGAATTAATAGGTTTTTATGCAAATTTTTATCTCTTAGAATATACAAAAAATTCTCCTCTATAATTAATCGTGAAAGATGCCCCATGCTTACTTAACGTTAATATTTCTTAGCTAACCTAATTTTCATTAAAAGAGAAGCATCGTATGTAGAAAAATGAAAAAAGAAAAGGTCAAATACTTAGAAATCATAATAAAACTTCATTATTACAACTTCATTGTAAAACAAAAATTAAACAATTTATGTATACATTGTGAAAATATCAGTAAACACCCTTATATAATTTTTAAATTGGTATTTTCTCCGTCAACTTCAATGGAAAACAAAATAATATACAATTTTTTTTTAAAGAGAAACAAAATATTATGTACACATTCCTGTTTAATCACGTCAATATATAACAAATACTTTTTATAATAATTATCTTAAAAGCTGTATAAACTATTTTATATCATTCGAGCATAATTATTAATTATTTTATAAAAAATGTTTAGGATGGATTATTGAAATTAGTTATATTTCTCTTAGAATTGTAAATGTTCATGAAATTATTCAAACTACACATTTTTTTATTGTATTAATAATTTATTATAATACTCAATCCATTTATTTTTAAGATTTTTTCATACACTAAGAAAATCAAATTGAAAAGTTGTACCAAAATATTGTTATGCTATTCTCTCATTCATTTTTCACGAATTAATACTAATTTAAATAATCAATTATTACACATATCGGTTATTATATTTGGATTTATATTTTACTTTAATTTTAATATATATTTTTTACTTAATTAAGTTTTAATATTTTTAAATAAAGCTAATTTGATATCATTAATATTAACGTTCTTTTATTTTAAATGCATCAAGTATAAAATTCTAAAAGATATCATATGTTAAAATCTAAAAAGTGTTATGTGTCAACATGTATTATGGGATTCAATCTAAACACACGATCATATATAAAACATTTAAATTATGTTAATGTTAATTTAATGAAATTAACTAAAATAAATTATATAACTATATATATATATATAGAGAGAGAGAGAGAGAGATAGATAGATAGATAGATAGATTAAATTATTGATTAAATATTATATAATATATGAAAAGTTGTTATTATGTTGATAACAACAGTAAAAATTTTCATTTTACACAAATGGTTTATAACTTGCAATTGATCAAATAATTTTCTTTATTTTAAATTAAAAATTAAAAATAATTAAAGTTATTTGTAAGATTATATTGAATTTCATTCTTAAACTAGTTTTATACTCATGTCATATCAAGTCAAGTTGGATCATAAAATGGAGTTAAGTCAAATCCATGTAAGATTGCATTAATGTAAAAAATGGATTTAAAATCGTTTAATAGATTTTGATTTTAAGAAAAAAAAAGTATTTTAAAAACATAATAGTATTTTTAAAATTATTTATACAATTTTAGAAAAGTTACTTTACTGTCAAAATATTTTTAGACTTGTGCAGTTATTTAATTACTCAATGCTTTATTTTAAAGAGAAAAACACAGTATACTTTCGTCGTTTATTCAGATAATGGAAGCGAATATCTGAGTATGTTTTTGTTATTTAAGAATCAAAGTTTATTCCTTCCTCTCTATATATATATTTGCTTTGAGGTTCAACTTTAGAGATAATTAAAATTTAATTTCAAAGTTTATGTTTACATTCAAAACTGAAACTAAAAAATCTTATTTTTTTATCTTGATATGTTTCGATTTAAAAATTAAATATAATGTCGAAAATAATTAATGTCAAAACTCTTTACTGTACTATTGTGGAGTGGTATGGTGTACCTTGTGTTGATGTTGAGCCAAATTTAAACAATGTCATACTAATTTAAGTTAAAATAAGTAAGAACAAAATTACAATTAATGTAAAATATTTTAACAATTAATTTGCAATTAAAAATATTTAAAAAATACATGTTATTAAAAAGTATTTACAAATTAATTAAATTGTTGTAATAAAATAAATCTACTTTGAACTTAATCCTAATTTAAACCACTTGTTAACTTCAACTTATTGAAAGTGAATTGAGATGATGGGTCAAATTAAACTTTTATTGGTACTCACAAACAAAATTTGTGAAACTTGATCTCTGATGAGTTCTCAAAATTTCCACACAATTGTTTTTAACAATAATTTTACATGATTAAAAGAAAGCTTTTTGATTCTTTAAATACCAAATTTGTTTTAAGAATTTACAAGTACACGCATGATAAATATATATAATTTTTGTTAATATTTGCAACCGGATTTCCCGCGAGTTTCCTAAATCGCCACGCTTCTAGGCTCCTAACCTACATTACAGACAATACTATTTTATACAATAATTTTTTAAAATTTAATACATATTAATAATCTTATATTATATTATATTAGTATACTAAAAGCAGAGTGATGTGGACATCTGGGTTGTCCATAATCACTGGGATACTTAATTTGGCTCTCAATAGATCATAGGGGTTAGGTATTTTTTTTTAATTATTAGGATAGGTGTTTTCTTTTTTGTTTATTCATTTTGTATGAAAAACAAGACATTTCATCAAACATATACAGAAATTTTATTTAAGAAAAATAGCCCCAATCATTGACTAACACACTAACAAAAGTTTAAAAGATTAGCTAAAAGTAATTAAAAAATGTAAGAAAATGATTGGTAATATAATTAAGCCATATATAATAAAAAATAAAAAAACAATTACGAAAAAACTGTAACTTTTATACATATAAATCATAAATAAATATTGATAAATTATTCAATCAATATCTTCTAGAACTCTTCAAATAATATACATATCAGAGCTTTGCACAATTATATGGGCGACAGGGCGACATCATAGAACTCCTCAATAGCAAATATATATGCACACTTGTTGAGCAAATTGAGGACTTATGCAATAATGGTATATTAATTTTAGTAATAATACTGAAAATAATATTGCATTGCACAAATACACGTGAAAAAAATAAGGAAAACAAACTGAATTTCAGTATTAAGAATAATATTAATGTTTCAAAAGAAGGAATTTCAATTTTCTTTTCTCTATTATTTCTCAAATTAAACTGTTAAAAGTGAGTTTTAGGTCTAATTCAATCCGTCCAATAATGATCCGACAACGGATGGAATAAAAACAAAAATATCCACTTAGAACTCGTTAGAATATGTTTTAACCATGATTCTGATACCATGTTAGAAGTGAGTTTTAGATCTAAATCAACTCCACAAAATCAGTTTGTAAGATGTGGTTTGCAACTTACTTATATATTATAAATTTGTCTTATCTCTAGTCCACGTGAGATTTTTAACCTAAACAATTGTTAAAGTTCATAATATGTTGACCTATTTGCCGCATTAACTTTTTTATTATTGTTAACCCTATTTGTCTCCTTTGGACCAAAAAGATTCATATATATATATATATATATATATATATATATATATATATATATATTCCGACGAGTGAATCAAAATTATTCACACACAGTTGCGTAAAGATCAACAAAATCTGTGCGTGTTATTATATACATAATGTCCAAAACCCTAATGTGATGTGCAGAATTAAAAAAAATAACGTGACACTGGACGTGCCTTCCAACAAGGTTCCTTTTTTTGGATTTGAATTAAGTAGACAAAACAAGGTGACATGAATTATAGAAGTAGCAGCAACCCTAGTCAGAATTCAAGAGATTATGCAGCACACCAAGCAGCAAAATAAACCTTCCCCAGAAAATCTATGCTGAAACTCATACTATAATACATATGGTTCTCCTTTTTCTTATTACTATATATTTATATATATATATATATATATATATATATATATATATATATATATATATATATATATATATATACACAGACGTTACTGTGGTATTGATTTGTCAGCATTGTGATGGCGCATGGATGGATAGCAAGAGTGACAGTGAAAGGAAGAGAGAAAATGGCAGAAGCAGCAGCAGATATGCCCCTTTACCTAACATATAGAATTAAATGTGTCACAGTGACAACAACCCAATCAATCTCATCACTCACTGATTGGATATACTTGTCATTTTGCTGCATGATGATAAAGATCAAAGAGGAACCCAACCCAGCAGCAATTAGTAGAAAAAAAAAAGAAAAGAAAAACTGGTATGAAAAATTGAAAATGTGCTGGTGCTGGTGTGGTGGGGCAATGCTACTGATTAAAACTACTGCACAAATCCAGCATTATTGGCACTGGATTGAGTTGAGTGTTGAGCCCCCTAAAGTGCGCCACGTGAACAGAATAAGACACACCCTTTTATTTCATTTCTTCCTTTTTCTTCTTCTTTTCTCTCTCTCTCTCTCTCTATATATATATATATATGCTCACTGGTTCTTCCACATTTCAGCTGGGTGGATAATCCCAACTCAAACACTTGCAGATAAAAACAAGCAATAAAAAGGAGATTTTTACGTAATTAGAATCTTTAGATGAATTGGGCCATATTATAATTAAGAGTAGGATCGTCCTCACGTGAGAAAAAGACTAGCTTGGTGTTACAGCTATGATGGGTATGAATAAGCAAGTTGGAAGTTTAATTTCTCTTCTCTTGTTGGTATGAACATCATTTATGAATGAGTGAGGTTCGTACGTGGGCCATTTTTCTCTGGAGAGTGATAATTAGGCAGCTAATGTACAAAAATGATGAATTAATTTTCTGGTTTGAGGTATGGTAACTGGAAAGTGATGATGAAAATGTACTTGGAATATTTCGAAGAAACTAGGTAGCGAAAGATGATGCGTATTCTTACACCGACAGGAAAATGGGAATGGAGAAAGGTGTACCATGTTCTTTCAACTCCAATCCAAACAGTTATGTACGTCTGGTTTTCGGAAGCATTGTACCTAGTCTAGGTTAAGTTCCCTGCATTCATGAAAATTGGTCCACAGCATCTAAGGATAATGTACTACTCAGTCGCCAAACAATTCTTTTTTTAGAACTTTTTTTTTTTTTAATTTATTTCCTATGCATCTATCACCATGATGTCTAAACTTTAACTACATTCATGTAAGATTCAACTTGCATTTCCTCGTCTAATTTTACTAATTCTAAAAAATTTAAATGCTTTTTTTATTTAAATTGTTTAGTTTGTGAAATATTTTGTTTCAACAAGAGGATTGCATTTTTTGAATTTTATTTTTCTTACAGTATCTTAATTAATATTAAATGTAAAAATCATTCCTTTCATAGAAAAATACGGTTGATATATATTGAACAAAAAATAGCTTCACCAATATTGATTGAAACAAATCATCATAGATACACGTGATGATTAAAAAAATAAACTTTAAATCTAACCCAAATTTAAAAATATGATTTTAACCAAATTTTTATTTCATGTTAATTGTGAATTTTAAACAAAAATTGTAAAACAAGATTTATAATCAATTATATTATACTTTTTTCTTCCGTGAAATTTCTAACAATAATATAATATAATACGATTAAGAAAGATTCTATCCTGTATAATAGTTTTGAATGAAAGTTTAAGACAATTTAAATATTCATTATTTTTTTATTATTTCACTTGTTTTTAAGAAAAAAATGTGATTGAACATATATTCTAAAATAAACAATACCTCAAATGCAAAGTGATTTATTCTAATAATGTTATTGGATAAATTTGAGATCAGAATATTCTATGTCACTTAAGAATTGAAATCTAAAACAATTTAAATATTCTTTACCCCCAAAACACCTAAATACAAATTTTAACACTTTTAAGATAATTTTACTAAAGATTGGTATAATAAAACCCATGTACTTTATAATATATATTTTAATAATTTAAAATTATAAATATTATATTTGCCAAATAATGTTTAAAAGCAGCAGTGCATTATATTCAGGGATGATAATAGAACGAATCTCAAACTTATATTCATACCTATTTTTGTCCTGTTTCAATATCAATTAAGTATACTTTATCAAAGAAAAAATCATGTCAATAAAATATAATATTATTAAATATTTAATATTAACATAATATTGTCAGATACTCAATATTAAAAATCAGCATAAAATAATCAAATATTCAATATTAAAAATATATATTTTTATATCTTTAAGAGATCAGCTATTTTAAAAAATAATAATATAAATTTCAAATCATAATACCAAATAATAATTGAATAAAAACTTAAATAATTATATAAATAAAATATCATGATAACAAAAAAAATCTATAATATGCAATATTAAGAAAACAAATAGATAAAGTTAAAAAATATCTTTTACAAATTATTAAAAGATATATATTTAATTTCAAAAATATATTTAAAAATATATATTTAAAATTATGGGATTAGGAATACTTTAGTATCCATATAGACCAAAATGCATACATCCATTTGATGGCTCATTGTATAGTACCAAAATAATGATAACTCACTTTTTTTTTTGACCGGGTCTTCATTTCTGGCTAAGGTACTGAAGGCGTCGCTGTCTACGTCAACCAATGTACTATATTAATGTTGTACTATAACCTAAATTCTAATTTTACTTCGTATCTAACTTTTTTCTTTTAACAATTTTAACTCATTTTTACTTTATTCCTTTCTACATTATATAATATTGTGAAAACAATTTTCCTTAAAGTCAATAAACTTATAATAGAAGAATTACTTTTTATTAGTGAAGTACCATTTACAATGCCATCTGATTGTTCTTTTGAAAAGTTATATAATGCTTCTGTTATGTATTTATTTGAGGTTGATATCTTGGAAGATGAGAGAAATAAAGGAAAAATAAGTGAGAATTGAAAATTAAGAGAAAAAAAGTGTAAAGGTTGTGGAAAAAAATATTAAGTTGATTAAATAATATAAAAAAAATTGTTGATTTACTTGTTAATAACATAATAATGAATTAAAATTGAAAGATAAAATAATTATGAAGCAACTAATTTATATATTAAAAACAATATTTATTTTGTTATTAATAATATTTTATTAAATTATATGGATTTAAAAAATACAAAATTTATAATATATAATTTTATACTGCTATATAAATTTTAATTTATTTTGTTAATATTTGTTTTAAAAATAAAAATCACTAATATTAAATTAATATTTAATTAGAAATTTAACTTTTTTCTAATTCAAATTGAGAAGAATAATAGAAACTACAAACTTGAAGATCAATAATGAAGAACAACTAATTTGCACTTGTGGAATGGAATTAATTTACATTTTCTCACCGATTTAATTTTGATTCAGTTATAATTATATTTTACTTACCTACACTTTCAAAATAGGTGATGAGTTTCTGTCAAGAATAAAAAAGAAAACTGTATAGTATAATATGTCATCTATTTTTCATTATATTTCCAAGATATTCTCGAGCAAATGTGAACAGTAGAAGTAAAGTACATTACTTGATCCAAACGCAGTGCTAACACAAGAAATAGAAAAGTTTGAAAACTTCACAATGAAAAGGTCATCAACTAAGAAATGTATCACATAATAAATTGGGTCAAAACAAGAAGTGGAATATGAGATATTTAAGAGTAATTTTGACTAGTTTTGTGCAGAGAATGTCGTTTTGAATGGTTTACGGCACAATCAAGTGAAGAAAAAAAAATGGTATAGATGAAACACGACCAGCTAAATCTTGTCTCATAAGATGAAATCAAATCAACAAACTAGGTAGATATAAATATGTTTTTTACAGTATAATCATCCGATCATCATGGACAGAACGGTTCACACTTTCTTACGTATTATGAATTGTTTAGTTTGTCAAATTATCGAACTATAAATAACATTAATAGTAAGAATAATCATGTTAATTTTAATATCGATCACCTTTTTTAATATTCTTTTTTTTATATATTTTTAAATTTCATTATATATGAATCTTAATTTGTAAAAAGCATAAATTACTATAAATATTCAACTCCTCTTCATGAATGAAAATTATATTTTCTTCTCAAAACAGTTTTCATCAAATTTATTTTAAAATTTATAAATACAAGTTTAATATACATATAGTTAGTTATTCTTAAATGATATACAAATTTTTAATATCGAAACGTATAATATTTTAAATATAAAATTAAATATTAATAAATAATTTGCTAACAATCTAATAAAAAAATAACAAGATAAAACCAATAAATAATATAATAGATTTAATAAACTTTAAATCTCAAACAATTTTACAAAATTATAGGAAAACTTGTATCACTTATATACTTTTATCCGGTATAAAAAAAAATTATCTGTAAACAATCAATGCATGATTATCATAGATACACGTCTTAACGTTATAGACGTGATAACGTTAATCGAGCACAGTGTGAAATCATGATGCAGGTTATTCTAGACTGATAGATACAACTGAATTTGAAAATTTCAAGTCTCCAAAATCATCAACAGCCGGCAGTGTTGATATATATTGATGATGGAAATTCAATGTTGTGTTGTGATTATTACTGGTCAAATTAAAGAAGATTTTATAAGGATGTAGTTCTTAAACAGTGTTTCTGATACCATAAAAAAAACTGCTAATTATGTTGTATTGTGTAAGAAAATGGTTTGTTTTGGTACATCAGTGAAAGCTATATTTGGGAGCAGTTCCATGTGGTTTGGAAATCATGGGATATATTTTAAATGTTTTTGGAGTGATATTAGGTTGTTGGAAGGTTGAAGGTAGAAATGTGGCCATAAACTTGTCTTAGAATTGTCAAATTACGTGACATGGATAATGACAGGACGTGAAAACGATGATCGTCGTAGATGCGAGGAAGAATGTCATTATAAAATTGGTCTGATTTGAATTCACTGCATTTTTTAGAATCTGCAATAGTTGCTTTTGATTGATTATGGAGATAAAACTGATGATAATCATTCTTAATTCAATTTCATATTTCCTGTATTTAAAACAAAACTAGAATTTCCACGTGATTAATTAAATTAAATCACTGCTTACGTCATCATTGTTAAAGTTTCTATTTTTAGTTGGAAATCTCAAATATAATTATTGTTAGATTAAATTATGTAGTTAGTTAACCGTTTTAATAAACATAACTAAACAGGCAATAATATCTGTTATGATAATAAGAATATTTATGTCTATAGCAGCAAACAATGTTCCAGCGTAGGAATATCATTCAGACCGGGTTTTATATCAATTTCATTATCTCATTATATATTCCAACTAAAAATTTATTACTGTTTTTATTTTTATATTAAATTTTTGTTTCATTTTTATATTAAATAGGTATAAAATTTTTGTATCATTTTCTTCATAACATAATACATATATATACGATGTTGCAGATATTAATTAAATAAGATGATATATATGTATATATTTACGAATAAAAATCATATTAAAAAATTTAATATTATGAAGTATTTAATATAATAAAAATATATATTGTTCCATGTCAAATATAAAAAAGTTATAATTATATAAATATTATATAATAATTTAATAAAGATAAAATAATTATAAAATTGAATAAAAATTACGGCTTATAAATAATTTATAAAACTATGGACTAAATAAAATAAATTTACAAATATGTTTTTTTGTCTATTAACTTTAATTAAAAAATAAAAATATTTTTTTCTAAAAGTTTAGTCTACAACTTTAGAAATGTTAAAATTTAATCATTTTAATTAAATTTATTTGACGTTTCAAACACATTTCATAATAGAATTTAAGTTATTTTTCTTCTTGGGTACATTTTCGCTTTAATATTAAAAGAAAAACATATATGAAACATCAAATAAACTAAACCAAATTTAGTTAAAAAGACTAGATCTACATAATTATAAAAATGAAGGACTAAATTAGTACAAAATTTTTAAGAATGACTAATTTCAAATTTTATAAATTAAAAGACTAAAAACATATTTAATCATAATATAAAAATAATACAAGCTTGTTAAATTATCTAATGAATTAAAAACGTTTTAATAACTTAAAAATAAATAAAATTATGAAATAGGAACAAAATTGAATATTAAAACCCAAACGTATATAAATATATATATATATATATATATATATATATATATATATATATATATATATATATATATATATATTATGTATCTGTGTATATAATTTTCTGTTTTAATTTATCATACTTACTTTTTGTGTCATGTATTATATAGTAGAGCTTGTATCACTCTTTCAATTCATTTGTTTTGCTGTCTATACCATTAATAAAGGATTTACTGTCCTATACAGAGAGATATTTTTCAATCTTATTTATAAAGCAATAGTTTTTTAAAACTAAAATAATTATTTATTATTATTATTATTTAATTTTGGTTTTTAAGTAATTACCTTTTTAAACTAAAATAATCATCTCACCATTTCTATTCAAATAAAGATATGTTACACATCATTAAAAATGTGGACATTTTAACTATATCGACATATTAAAATCTTTAATGACATAACTTTTTTATTAAAAAATAAAAAATAAAGTAAAAGAATATAAAACACGAGAACCACATCAATGATATAAACTACATTTCACAAAATATAGGCAAATTATATTTATTATGAAAAAATATACATAAATATTAAACCATTTATATTATTATATATGATTAAAAATCAAATTAATTAATTTGTTAACTTAGTGATTTTCTTAAAAAATAACAAAAACTTTTAATTGCATATATATACATAAATTCAAGTATTTGACATTGTCTTAAAAACTCCAAAAACCACTATTTTTTTATAAAAAAACTACGACAAACTAAAAAATAATTAAGTATATTTCAAAATATAAATAATCTCATAAACTTAACATGATAGAAGTTTATATTTTTAAAAAATTGAAAAATTATCCACATGTTACTGTAGACTTCTATAAAAATGTCATCACACATAAAATTAAAATAAATATAATTCTTAAATGTATCATGAATACATTGAGTTAACACACAAAGCTTGTCACTATCTTACCATTTTTATCATTCATATAATAGTTTATTTAAATTTAACCATTTTCTGAAATTAAAATAATTATCTTTCTGTTTTCCTTTTTTAAATGGTTATTTATTCAAATTTAATTATTTTTCTAAATTAATTTAATTAAGTACGATAAAAAGAACACACATACTTGTAATTTATATGTTTTTCCTTAAGTATATTTACATCTGTATTTTCAAAGTAGTACTGATATGCATATTTTTACTAGTATATAGTAATATAATTGTATACATAATTTTTCTAAATAATATTAATAAAAGTATGAGATAAATAAGGACGTAAAAATAATGGACAAAGTAGTAATTAAATTTAAATTATGTTTAAAAATTAATTAATTAATTCATATTGTATTTTATTATCTGCCTTAAGTGAGATGTTGCAGTGGAAGTTTTTTTGGTGGGTGTGAGTGTTGGAACTGTGGACGGTTGATAGAGTAGATTTGAAAAGAATAATGACAGAGATGTGAGCTTATGAAATATGGGGTGTCATTAACAATCTCATGAATTTTCTCCTTACCTGGTCATAAATCAAAGGACATTTCATACCACTCATCATCTCCAATATTTTCTTAAAATACCTGGATTTTGATTAGATTTCAAAATCCGTTAATATACGATAACAATTTCGAATTTCATTTAATTTTTTTTTTTAATTTAAATATTAATAAATAGTTTATTTAACTTAATATTTTTATATAATTTAATATATTTAAATATATTAAAACAGATTTTTTATTATAATAATTATTATTTTTGTTTTTATTTTTATAATTCTTACTTTTATTTTAATTATATTTTATATTTTTATTTTTTAGTATAATTATTATAATAATAAAAACAATATTTTAATAATTATTAAAGTATAAATACAGATTAAATGAAAAACAAAATTAATTTTTTTTATTAATAACAGATTTTGAAATTCGTTTAACAATTTTTTTTTTAAATTTAATAATAATTTAGTTTAATTTTAAATTTTGATATTATGTAATATATATTTATATTTTAATAATTATTAAAGTATAAATATACATTAAATGAAAAACAAAATTTAATTTTTTTTTTATTAATAACAGATTTTGAAATTCGTTTAACAATTTTTTTTTAAAATTTAATAATAATTTAGTTTAATTTAAAATTTTGATATTATGTAATATATTTTTATATTTTAATAATTATTAAAGTATAATTTCTATTATTATATTAGTAATATTATAACAATCTTTATTCTTTTCTTCCTTTTACAATTCTCCTTCTTTGCAATTTTCTCTACCCATTATGGGAATTTGTTTTTTTCATGGATGTCAATTATATTTTTGTATTATTTCTTTATGTTTATTTTTACTGTGGATTTATATTCTTAACAAAAGTACACTTTGCATTTTAATTTATAGAGATTATATTAATATTATTTTTTTATGAAAAAAATATTAAATTATTTTTGATAATATTGATTAGGAAAATAATTTTTGACAGCACAATTTTAATTCAAAAAGAAAATTAAAAGTACCAATATAAATTAAGATTTTACCAAACCCAATCAACTATGGTGTCATTTTAAATAAAATTCAAATTTTGAAAATAAATTTGCAATATTGTTCACAGGCCCAAACATAACCATCGAGGCCCAAAATGTTTCCACAAGTGAAAAGAATTTAGTCACAGAAACAAAACACGCGACTAAGGCATAACATAAAAGGTTGAGGTTGTCCTCTCTGTCTTCTCTGTGCTAAATAAACACCAACCTCAGTTGCAGTTAATCGGTTTTGTTAGTTGAGGTAATGGCTTTTTGGCACCGAATCGGAAAGGCGAAGCTCAGAACCCTCTGCACCCAATTCCAACGATCTTACATTCATCTTCAGCATGCTTCTGCTCCCAAACCCTGCCATATGGACATTCCACGGCGGAATTCCGTGTTTCATGCCAGACCCCCAAGCGTTTTCAATACCGTGAGGTTCTTCGCTGCCCCTATTCAGGTAATTGTTCACACTTTTATTGGCCGAGACTGCCAAAGTTGTTGTCTTTGCTCTGTATTGTAACTGGGTTGCTCAGTGACGGGATCGTTTTATTTTAGATCAGGGTTGGTGTTGTGGGGTTCGCCTTGATGGTTGAAGTGGTACCCTTTTGAATTTGATTATATTTTGTGGGATTTCAGTTTCAGGTAAAGCCCAGGAACGAGGAGGATGATCCTAGTGAGCAACGGTTGAATGAGAAAATCAAAGCTCCATATGTCAGGCTTGTTGTGGGTGATGGTAAACCTATTGCCCATTTGAATTGATGCTGGTTTGATTGTTTCTTCTGTAATGTTTTAAGAGTAAATATATCATGCAATGTTAATATACAGAATTTTTACACCGTCTTTGAAGCATAGGTAGTAATGTTTACTCTTTATTCTCTCAATGATTAAACTGTGGGGTTGTTGTAATGGAAAATTGCTAGAAGTTAAAGCTACCTAGCTATTTTTGCTATAAAGATATTACAGTTGTGCATCATAACGAGATAGCTGTTTTCTCTTGATTAAACTACTGCTACCAAGATAAACTGCAACTGAGCCTAGATCCTTGTTTAGGCTTAAGCTCTACTTGGATTACTCTAATAAACATAAATGCAAATTTGAACTATATTATTATTATTTAATATATGGGGCTTGGAATATCAGCTTTATGTGTTATTTACTTTACGAGTTTTATGAGTTCACGCAGACCATTCAATAGTACCAAGGTTTGAAGCATTGCAACGTGCCAAGGCGCTTAAACTTGATTTAGTTGAGGTAACTGATTATTTTTGTCCTTTCCCTTGTTAAATTGAATGATACCCTTTTTTTTTATATATATTGTAGTTATTAAGAATTTTTTCAAGAGATACCTGCAAAATAGAGATTTGAGTTGAAGTAGATATCATAATATCATGAAAAATCATCATTTATTGAAGGATTTATTCATTTGTTTTTGCATCCTTATAATCTTTTAAGTCATCCCGTTGTGATGGATCTGGACAGTCATTGTAAGATCTAACCTTATATTGGGGCAAAAACAAAAACGTGTGTCTAACATTATATAGTGATTGATTTCATCATCATGAACAGCACATCCTTAGAAACAGGGATATTTTATGATTAGTGGTAGATAACCTATAGACTCATGCATCAAATTTGTCAATCCATAAGGCATTAAAATTTTCATGAAGAAGGTTGGGAGGTTGGGCTAAGCACATAGAGGATGTTTCCCTTTTGACATTTATTATATGAGAATTTGTTCATGTGACAGGTTGATAAAAGTGCTAAGCCTCCTGTCTGTAAAATTATGAACTTCAACCAAGAAAAGTATAAGCGACATGTATGGGAAAAGGAGCGTGCTAAAAGCAGGGTACAATATACTATGGATTTTGTTTTTGAAGTTTCTTTGTTGTCATTATTGATATATATTTTGTCATGCTCATTTTAATTGATAGTGGAATGTTCAAACATAGGAGTCTCTGTTAGCAAAGAAGTGAGACCACATGAGAGTTTACCCTGTTAGAATAAATGTGCCATATTATATGTTCAACATGTTGGCGACATAATTGGATATGAGTAGTAAAGGTCAGGTGGAATTTAAATGGAGATTATGGGTATGAAAAGCTCCTAAATCACCACATACTATACAAATTACTATCACATACTTATTTGTCATCTTTCTATGTCAAAATCAACTTGTTAAGTATGGAGTTTACCATCAACAGTTGTATGCTTCTATTTGGAGTGAACTATCATGTCCTTGCTAACTTTGAAAGAATTTGACTCTGCTAGGTCTAGGTCTTTATAATATGCATAAGTAAAAGAATCAGATTACATGATGCATATTGACCAGATATTGTAACATCTAACTGAAATTCAAATTCTTCAGAGACTTACTGGAAAACAAAGACCGTAAGAATGTTTTTTCACACAACAAAATGAACAAGCTAACTTAAATTTGTGCTTTCCTCTCATTATTCCAAATAATAATTATGATGCAGTCAGCTTTCTTATAGCAATGGTTTAAAAATGAAACCATATATAATAATAGGAACTAAAGGTGAATCTTTGCATTTTCAGATCCAAAACAAATTTCCAATATCGTATGTACTTTTAATTTTAAAAGTAAAAACATATTTCATAATTAATTAGTGCTTTACTTTTTAATTAGTTGGTGCAATGGTAATTAGTGCTGGCTTAAACCCAATATAAATGAGTGCTTAACATTTAATTGGAGCAACTGAGCAAGAGATTTTTCATGGTTTATTGATTGGTAGAATAAAAGCAGACACGACTGCCTACATTTATCCTCCCAATTCCTCGCTAGAGGAGTCTTGTGCTTGAGTTGCACTTATGTAGTCACTATTCTACTATGGCATGTTTAGTGACTTGTGAAAGGCAAATATTTATTTAGATCATTAGATGTAATATTCTCATTCTTAATCAGTTTTCTAACAAATGCAGGCTGACAAGACACTAAGAAAGGATGTTAAAGAAATGCGGTTTTCTGAAAAAATTGTAAGCCTTTTCTATTTCCTTTTACTTTTCTATATCTTTTAAATGTTTTAGCAAACTACTATTATAAATTAAGTCTAGTAGCATGTTTGTTCTAGAATTATTTACTAGGTTTCCAATTTTGAGCTGGAAGCCCTTGTTTATTCTGGCAGTAGAAAATCTGATTTTCACATTTTCTAATTAAAAGCACATGTCTCGATATAAATCCATGGAACAGATTAATTTGGATACACATCTCAATTATGTTCTATAGAGTTAATTTTACCTTATTTTAAATCAAACCTTAGCCAGGCAATAAATGTTTTAGCCCAATCTTTTGGTATTGATGTTTCAAATGCAATTGAACTGGAATGCATGCTTTATCAGCTGGGCTAAATCTTATTCATTTTCAGCTCCTCTGTACTTGCTTTCTACGAAATAGGCCATGGCTTTTAGCATCTAACTCAAACAAGTGCCCTGGTGAAGACAACATGCCATTAAAGTTTCAATTTGTATGAAGAAATGTTGAACCTGCAAGATAGTATGTCTTTACAATTGTATATATGTGTGTGTTGTGGCTAACTATGGTGTCTGGCTTCTGAGTGAGAGTCGTGTTTTACTAACTCATGCTGGAAAAGGAAAATTTGGTGGATTGAAATTTCTGCTGTTGATGTTTCCAGGGAGCACAAGACCTGAAGAACAAAGCAGATATGATTAGAAAGTTAATGGAGAAGGGTTATCGAGTGAAGGTACTCTCTTTACTGTTTAGGTTTGAATTAGATTTCTATATTGTCTCTGCATTATTCAAGGAACAATGTTGTAATTGTAAGCTAAATATCATTAATATAGTTTCTATGGGATTAATTTTTGTACGTATATAGTTGTCATTTCTAATGAATTAAATTTCTTTAAAGTACTATTATTATTTTTATTAATAAAAATATATAACACAAGTTATGCAATACATATTATAT
This sequence comes from Vigna mungo, assembly GCA_036885675.1. Taxonomy (NCBI): domain Eukaryota; kingdom Viridiplantae; phylum Streptophyta; class Magnoliopsida; order Fabales; family Fabaceae; genus Vigna; species Vigna mungo. The sequence continues at coordinate 49,299,886 of CP144692.1, read as the reverse complement.
TAAAAGGAAAATATACATTTAAAATATATAATATGACAATGAAATATGTGTTTGACAAATGATTAGAATAAAAAATATTATTATATGATATATCAATACAGCTTTAGGATAAAAATGGAAATTCATTATATAATATAACTATGATGTATGTCTTACCGTAGTAATTAATTATTAATAGAAAAAATGAATGAAAAGCTATGAACTCTATTGAGATAAATATTAAAATATTAACTTGACACTAAAGATTACAATAGAAGTTTAAGTGATCTTGATGACAAAAGACTTTATTAAATATATATTAAATGTTAACTTCAGAGCGAAAATTTAAATATAGCTTTAGGTGATATTGGTGTAGTAGAAAAAAAAAAAATGACAAATTAGGAGTATAATGGCAATGTTCAGGTACTTTTCATAAAATAAAAAAAAATAGAGAACTGAAGAAGCAAAACCAGCAATTTGCTAATCATATATTTTCAGAAAATCACATAGCTTAACAGTCTAGCATATTTTAATATTCATTTTAAAAAAAACACAATGGATACTGATAGGAGACAAAATCCTTCCTGTTTCTAAACGGATGTATGAGTTACTGTGTATCATGTACTCAGTTGGTGAATGATTTCGCAGAAATATGACTGTTTTTTGTCTATTTAAAACAGTGCAAGGTATCATCAAGCAAAGAAGATCAGGACTTGGCAACATTATTTTCTCCTTTGCTTGATCTGGTTTGATTATTCTTATTTTCGTGTTTTTTTTTTCTCTGTCTGAACCATATTTGGAGTTTTTTCTTTTTTATACCTTTTCTCTACAAAACCTTCATTCTACATTTTAAAACTTATTTGCAGCTGGGAGATGTGTGCATTGTGGAAAGTGGACCATTTATGGCAAAAAAAGATGCATATATGATCGTCAGACATATTAAGTATGGAGTAGCGAAGAAAAGTGGGAAAAAATTTTCTAATGCAGCAAATATAGAGACTTCAACAGCCAATCCTAGTGATTCTGTTGAATATGAGAGTCATGCAGAATCTGGATTTGAAACAGAGGAGGACCCCTCTGGTGGCGACAAGCTTCTTGAAAGTTCCCGGTCTGCATTTAACAGCAATATGAACGTGACTTATTCTCATGACTATCAAACAAATGCTGCTGCAGAATCAGCCTTTCTGTCAAGAAGTAATGATCCTGTATCTCCTCCTGTTTCTGAAAACAGGTATAGGAGAACTAAACCTCAAGGTGAAAATAACGTCCAATCTAATGCACAAGTTCCTCCTGCTGAGACTGAGAATAGGTACAAAAGAGTAGAGCCAAGAAACAAATTCCAGCAAACATCAAATAACATGAACAACTACCAAGGTCCAGGAACAAGAGATGCATTCATGCCGCCCCCGCCGAATCGGAATTGGCCAAGGCAAGCTCAGGGGAATGTTAATGTTGATACCAGAATAGAAAATAATAGGCAAGCTTTCACTCCTCCTGGTTATGGAAATTTTAGAGGTCCAAATGGGGGTATCCCCAAGCATGCTGGTGCTCCCAATAGCCCAAGACCCAGTTATGGCAATTTCAGTGCTTCAAATGATGGCCTCCCCAAGCATCCCAATGCTCCTGATACTCCAAAGACCTTCTAGTTATGGCATATCTAGTCCTTCAAAATGCCCTCAAACACAAGGTGTATCAAAGTCAATAGCATTCAACACAAATAGAGGAGGGTTGTATCAAGGCTGACCTACATAGAATGGTTCGTATATTTGAAGTACAAATCTGGTGCAGTGACACATTACACTCTTTAGAAACATGAAGCAATGGGTGACATCCTACACCCCACAGTGCTTGCAGCTGTATTTTATTTACCTTAGACGACCCATGAAAAGGTCTATTTGGTGGGAATTTTGCATCATCTGATGTTGGTAGTTTTAGAATGGAAGAACAATTTTGGATTTGATTATTTATCAGTGGAATTTTTTAACTATCCACTCATCACTAAGTTTTGATCTGTTTGTCTTTTCATCTATCATTGTTTAATAATCATTTATTCCTATGATCGATGTTATTGACATATGTAATGATTATTGGAAAAGTTATACCAGTAGTGATTTTTAATTGAATCATTTTAGCTTTATTTTCAACAGAATTTTATGAAAACTTTTGAAATAAAATTGTGAAATTATATATATCCAGTCTAACAAATATATTAAAGAACTCAGTCCAACAAGATTTATAGGAACTAACTAATATTAAAAGACATATTTGTTGATTTAGTTACATTATTATATTAAGTCAAATATAAAAAATTTAATTATATAATATATGAATATTATGAATATCTTTTATATCGGACATCAATAAAATATATGGTTGATCTACTTACTTAATATATTATTGTTATTATCATATTTTTAAAAATGTATGTGATATTTTTTATGGAATATCATCACATTCTCGTATTCAGTATTATATTTTCATAAATCTTCAAATTTTCTCATTGACTTCAATGTTAAATTGTATATGGATTTTTCCTCTCAAGATAAAAAGGATTTGATTTCAATTATCAGGATTATTCAAATCACCGCTTAATCGTGTTTAAAAATCTATATTTGGATCCCAACAAGAACAATTATAATTTCACAAAATTAAATTCTAAAATTCACAAATTACTCCTTACAATATTTTCGTGATAGTTAAATAAATTTTAACTAGTCATAAATAATGCATTAGAGAATTTATTACCTTGTTAAATACCATAAAAAGTGAGGATTGAATGAGTAGTGGAAAGGGGAGCGCGAAAAGTAATTCCCTTGCTGGGCTTCAGGAAGTGGGAGCTGAACTGGACTGGCTTTTCGAAAGCCCGTTCTTTAACGGCTCAAACTCCGTCCATAATAGACGTTAATTAAGAATAATAATAAATAGCTAATTAAAATTAGTAGAAAATAATAGTGCTAAGCTAATTGGCGTGTATTAAGCAGCCTAAGTATAACTGTAAAACTGCTTATTCCACCCTACATTTTAATTGTGAATGGAAGAGAGAATGAGGGAAGGTTTTGAGTTTGATAATGGCAAGTGATAAATCGCTGCAACTAGAGAGCTATTAAAGAGTGTTTGTCTGCTTTCTCATCTGCTGTGTTCGAAGCTCAGTTTTCAGATTTCGTCACGCAAACCCTAACGCTTCCAACTTGCAGTTGCTTCTCTCAATAGGGTTATTTATTATTATTAATATATTTTTTTTTTATTATTCGCTTTTCCAATTAGGTTTCCATTCAGTTGTTATGCATTCCCACCAATGATTCCACACCATTAATTTAATTAGTTTTGCAGGTTTTGACCAAAAGGAGCTGTATAATACACTATTGGAATTTGATTAGTAGAGTTACGATGGATTTTGACGAGTATGAGTATTTAGAGAAAGCAGTTGAAAATGCTGAAGTTAAGAAGGAGAAGCATAGGGCTAATGGTAGTGATAGAAGTGTGAAGTCTGAAGAGAGAGGGCATGGTCGGAGTACTAAGCATAAGAGTGGTGAGAAGGATGACGACGACGTTGAATTCCATTCCAGGCATTCAAAATCTGGAGATGATTCCCGCCATTACGAGAGGAAGAGAGAAAGAGGCTCCTCTCGGCACGGTTTGCAGTACAGAGATGGAGTGAAGGAAAAAGATCAGCACAGAAGCTCTGGGGGCAGTAGGGATAGGAAGAGGGATAGAGACAGAGACCATGAGAACAAGGATGGGAAGAGAGGTAGGGAGAGAGAGAGAGATCGCGAGCGCGACCAAGAAAGGGATAGAAGGGACCGAGGAAGTGAGAGTGAACAGGAACACCGCAGCAGAAGTAGATCCGAAAGGCATCGGAGTGATCCGGATGACAGAGACAGAGAAACAATTCTTGATAAAGACAGAGAAATAAGCCGGGATAAGGATTTCAGAGACAGAGAAAGGGTGAGGGAAACAAGGGAACGGGTTAGAGAAAGCAGGTATTCTTTCACATTAAAGTTTTATTCATCTTAGCTGCTGTGGTAGATTATCCATAATTTGGTCTGTGATAGCTATCAAGCTACCCTAGATTTTTGTTTCCTATTGACTTCTTACATCCACTGTGAACAGGGATTATGCATATAGTAATCTCTTTTCTGCTTCATCTCTTCTAGAGAGTTAACCTCCTGTCTGACGGGCATGCAGTGTGATATATACGTAAACAATACTGCCCATTTTTCCTTTAGCAGAGCATTGGATATGAAAAGGATGCAGAAATGCCACTGACTTGAAAGCCACTTAATTAATGACCAGAGTATGTTTGGACAAACTTTTTTATAAGGACTACTAGGAGAGAAAAATATGAAGAAAAAAATGAAATTGACTTCTCCGCAAGTTAATTAACCTATGTACAAGGTAAAAATAAGAATATGGAGAAATTACTTGAAAGAGTTTGTACATAGCTTATGCTTGGACTAATTTTAACCTATGGAGAAGTCAATTTCATTTTTCTCTCCTAGAAATCCTTGTGGAGAAGCTCGTTCAAATAGATCCTAAAATTCCTGTCTTTCTGTATAAAATCCCATATTGAAGATAGATGTATGCACCCATGAAACTCCTTCACCTTCGTTATATTTGCTGCCAAAATGTGATTCCTAAATTTCATGTCTGTAAATATGACATGAACTATTTGTAGGCAGGGACTATGTTTAATATCAATCTTGGATAAGTTATTCTTTTAATCTGCAATTTTAGATATCTCGAGAAGTAGTACATATAGAAACAGTAACATTTTCCACTTCTGCTTTTAGTCTGTTAATTCCCGCATACTTTTTGTGATATTACATGATCAGGTACTGCTATACAGAACACAAACACACTTCTTTAATAGCTTAAACTTTTAGGTAGATTGTTAATTCAATTTAGGAGTGTATTTTACTCGACTAAATGATTTGGAGTTTGATCCTCACGGTCATTGGTGCATAGTTCTAGGACAGTCGCATTATGAGGTTCGTGGCCTTGAAATTTATCTATAAACGATTTTAATGTCTGGGAACAGAATACAATTTACAAGTTGTTTCTGGGTCCTAGATAAATCATAATAAGCTTTCCAGGTCTACTTGCTTGTTAACAAATTCTTTTATTTACTTCCTTTCTTTTATTTCATTTATTTTATCATATTCACAATCCTTATAGTCGATGATATAATTATGCTTCCAGTAATAGGTTTGTTGAGTCATTGATTAGATTTAGTATGGTGAATTTAATAGGCTGAGGTAATTGTGCCAAGATCAAGACTTTGGTATTTGGGTGAATGTTATTTAATTTTTAGTTTGTGTTGAACCCATTTTATACACCTTAAGTTATGCAAATTCATATATATTCTCATATGTAGTATAGTTCTGTTAATCTTAAATGATCAGAAATGTGTTATCCTCTTGGCTATGAAGTTTAATCACCTACTCGTTTTTATAAATGGTATTTATTCTTTGTCCTGCTTTACCTGACATCATTGTTATTTGCATTTGGTGCTCATGAGTTTGTCTTTGTTTGTGAAATAGGTTATTTTCTTGTCTCTCATCTCTATTTCGAGGATCGTTGTAGGTTTGTTTTACGGTTTGTATTGATTACAATATCTAAACTGGATTTGAGAATGGTGGTTTTTTAGTTGCATATAGTTTAGTTGTGTTGTTTAACAGCATTATAGCTTCTGACTATTGAATTTTAGATTCTAGGAACACGTGGATATGGTATAAAGGTCATCAAATGATCTTTGCCGAGGTACTGGAGCCTTAGGTCATTGGTTTCGAAAGTTTTCCCCTCCCGGAATCTATTTGAAAATATGCATTGCAACCATTCATTGTTTGAATGGTTGTTGTAGTGGCGGTGATGCCATGCTGTTTATAATCCTTCCCTCTTGAAATTAGTTGCTTAATTGGATTTATTCTGTTGCAGAAATGCTGGTGATGGAGTAATGGGCAATGCTTAAGAGAAGCAATTCAATTCTGATGCCTGTGGACAAAACCAATGTTCATTTGGCTACATGTTGATCACAGTTTTTGTCACTGCATGTAATAGATTGGTCTCACTGTGATTAATTGGGGGAAATATTAGATTTAGAAAGTTCTGCAATTCATAGCTTTAAAATAGCAGATAAAGTCCCTAAAATTGGTTTAAAATCTACCATCAGATGAGTCCAGCAATTCTGTTGTTCATGTCCAGAACTGGGTGCTTCATTGCAACATTAATTTTTTTGTTCACATCACAGGCATCTTGCTTTGATCAATGTGATTAAAGGCCTTTATGTTTTATATTATTTGATTCTATTGATTTACCGATTGCATGGGTAGGATGGTTTTTTTGTGTACTCTGCTGTCCTATTGCTGTTGATTCTTTCCTTCTGTTTAATCACATCACTAGCAATGTCCTATATAAAACTAGATTTTTGTGTACTATAAAGGTTGTATTCACTTTATGCTTATGGTTCTTTTACTCGGTATATATAAGCTGTTAACAAGTTTCAACTTAATGCAATTAGGTCCCTCACTCTCTCGTACTGCCATCAATCCAAGTTGGTGATGCTGTTTCAATATAAGATTTTGTTTTATTTATAGAAGGTACAAAATCTTGTGTTAATAGCAATTGGATGACATTCATTCCCCTTTGATTACCGTTTCCATCAATCCACGGGTTTGATTCTTTTTTAGTTCAAGAAGTAAAAGTCATAAATTAAAACCTATTACCTGGGGATTTCATGTTAACTTAATTTAGTTCCCTGCAGGCCTGTGTTCACGTGGATTTGGGCTTTATACATGTAAAGACCATTTGCTGCCATGTTGCGAATTTAAGGAACATGGAAATTTTGTGTTGGGAAATATGGTTTATACAATAGTTTGTTAAATAGATGTTATCGTTATTTTCAAATCTGAACTGCTATAAAGAGATTGCTTGCATTCCAACAACTTGGGGTATAATTTTGTGCTTTGATTATGTTGTAGGCGACATAAAGAGAAAAAGGAAGAAGCAACACAACCTGATCCTGATCCTGAAAGAGATCAAAGAACTGTGTTCGCCTATCAGGTATTCCAAATACAGCTGGAATGCAATCATATGATCTGTTTCTTATACTTCATTAATTGCCAGATCTAATCTTCAAAACATTTTCACAGATTTCTCTGAAAGCTGATGAAAGAGATGTATACGAGTTCTTCTCAAGGGCTGGCAAGGTCATACTATATTTCACTTTGTTTGCTAACAACAAAATTACTTTCCTATGCTATGGTAGTTGGCTTTGATTTTGTAGTTTTTTACATGAAAGTGAATTCTGGAACAATTATTGAAAAACTGTTTGTTTCCTTTTGGCATTTTTTTTGTAATAGATCCTTGTCTACCTTAAATAATGTAAGAGAATAAACAAGAGATTGCCAGATAAAAATAAATCTCAGAAGCTTGTAATGCATTTCTCTGACAGAGTTTCAGAAGCAAATCTATTCTTGTTAATGACATGAATTTGTTTTAATTCCTTAATAGTGTAATGAATTTTGCACATCAGTAAATCCTATTGTATCTCATGTTAAGGAAATGTGAACTGCAATATTCATGTCAAATTACATTCAAATGATGTGTCACCTTATTACTTACTGATAGTGTATATAGCTTTACATTGTTAGTTGTACCAAATTAAAACTTGTACCTTTTCGAAGTGTGTCTTGTTTTTCCCAACCCCCTCCCCTGTCCTTCCCTTTTTCTTTATTCTTCTTTGCAAAAAGTTGGAGTTTTTTGACCTATTTTTCATTGACATATCTAGTTTACTATTTCAAGGTACGGGATGTTCGCTTGATTATGGACCGGAATTCAAGGCGTTCTAAGGGTGTTGGGTAAGCACAAGACAACTGTGATCTGAACTAAATTAACTTTGTACCTTTTATTTATGCATGAAAAAAGCAACATCAAAAGGCTGTTGGAAGGAGAGTTAGCAACTTGCACCTAAATTAATCTTTTATGAATTCTGTGAACATTAACTTAGGATTGAACAAATATAAGACCTGATATTTTGCGAAGAAAATGTAAAATTAAAACTTGTAGTCATTACATGCACATATTAGACGTGAGTATTAGAGAATCTAACCCAACTTTTCAATCTTAGAGGGCTCATTGTGTTGTGGACCGTGACAAATTTATGCCAAGATTCTATTAATTAGGAATATCTTTATTTTTATTTTATCAATTAGGATAATTGTTAAGGATATCTTTGTAGTCTTTTTAAGGACAGACTTGATTGAAATTTCGTGAGTGAGAATTTTATTTTTTCAGAAAAGCTTGTATTAGTAGTTTACAAGTGCTCTCTCATGTTTGAGTGTGCTTCTCACTTCCCTGTAGGAAGTAGAAGGAGTCTTTCGAGTCTACACAAGTGTCTTAATCTTTCACAAAGGTCCATAACACAGTGATGGTCTAAATTAACTCCTTTAATGTTCTTACCTAATGTTCTATGGCGTATGTATAAAGGTATATATGTGATAGAACTTGTTTGAATCTAAAGAAAATAATGATTTTTATTGATGAACCCTAGATCCTGAATGCTGTGGCACTGTGGTAGTAGCCTCAAAATAGGGTTAGTGGATACAAAACTGATTTATAAGTAGAATTCTCTCTCAATCTCGCCTCTTGAATTACATGTATTAAGTTTCGTTTATTTTACTATCTCAGTCTTGCCCACTAACCTAATCCAGGTAAACTCCCTCACTAATACATATCTAACTGACTATAAACAGGTATCTATCAATCTGATGCCTAAAGGTATTTTCCGTTTTATGATGTATATAGACCGGGGTGTGTATTTACATTATAATGTGACCAGTCAATAATTGCAATCACTTTGTCAATTGTTGTAAGTGAAAACGATTAATTATCATAAAAAATTATATATTTAAGGTAGACAGTGTAAACCTCATCTTTATTGGATTTGTATATGACTATGTACTGCTTTCTTTTATGCAGGTATATTGAGTTTTATGATGCCATGTCTGTCCCAATGGCAATAGCTCTTTCAGGCCAACCTGTCCTAGGTCAACCAGTGATGGTGAAGCCGTCAGAAGCAGAAAAGAATTTGGTTCAGACCACAACATCTGTTGCTGGTGGATCCACTGGACTTATAGGTCCGTATTCTGGGGGAGCAAGAAGGCTCTATGTCGGAAATCTGCATATCAGTATGAGTGAAGCTGATATTCGTAAGGTGATCACTTGTTTATTTTGACCTTGGAAAATTATTGGTGCATTTTGTTAATGAGTTTCTAGAACTGGTTGACTTAAAAGGGTCTTCATCCTATGATGCAATGCAAGAGTTGAATGATATTACTCCCTAAACTGATAAATTATCTCTTCCTTCTCTTTTGCCCGTGCCTCTTCTTTTCCTCATGTTACATTTCATTCTGATTACTTGAAAGTCAATATTTTGCTTTCATTTCCAGTTTGATAATAGTGTACATTCCAATCGATTGTATTATTCTTTTAAACTCCTTTGTTAAACTGTATAGGTATTTGAAGCATTTGGTCAGGTTGAGCTAGTCCAGCTGCCTCTCGATGAAAGTGGGCACTGCAAAGGTTTTGGCTTTGTACAGGTGAATTTTGTATCTAGTACCAATAATTGGGCAATTGCTCACTCTACATGGAAACTTTTAATGAATTTAAACCAAGGTAGAACCTCTCTATGGACCCACTGGAGTCATGATCTACTCGTGAATGAAGTTGCTACTGGGTTCTGATGTTATCATACTAGCTTTATCATAATACTTTTCGCAAGCTGTAGTTTTTCCAACTATGTAGGTTAACAAAACTGCTTATTGTAGTTTGCACGCCTTGAAGATGCCAGAAATGCTCAGAGCTTGAATGGTCAATTAGAGATTGGTGGTCGAACAATCAAGGTACTGTTGAATTGTTCATAAATTTAAGTTTGGTAAACCTTCTTTTACTAAAATTAGGCTTTATAAGTTTGGGTCCTATTAAATTTTATAAAATGTGAATACTGGAAATGTCTTAATGAGAAGTCAGCTTATGGACTACTTATAATTTGTATCTCGATCTTGTGCTATATCTAACTGATTGCATAGACTGTGTGTAGCAAACTAGTTGAGTAGTCATGCATTCTGATTCTTGCAGTTAGGATACTGAACTGATGGAGTCTTGATTGAACCCTTATACCTTTTATATTCTAAGTTGTTATCCGGACCAGTTTCTTGGAAAGAATTTGTTTTTCCAGTTAGTGAATCTTGCAGATGATTTTATTTTACTTTTAGGGTAGGCCGAGTCTTTTAGTTTGTACTCATTTTTACCTTGGGCAAGGATAATATATTATTGTACTAGAATAGTTTTAAAAGTAAAACAGGAACCGTAAAGGAATGTATGTCTTTGTGGTTGTTTGTTTTTCATTTGAACTTAAGTTTATTTATCTGTATGTAAACTTTCAGTTGCTGTTACTGATCAATCTGAAATGAATTAGGTATCGGCTGTTACTGATCAATTAGGAATGCAAGAGGCTGGAGGAAATACTGGTGATTTTGATGATGATGATGAAGGAGGTGGCTTGGTAAGTAATCTGTGAAAATTGGTTATGAACTATTGAAATTTTACTAAATTACACATCGTCCTGATGTTTTGAAAGCCAACATGGAACTCCATTATGCAGTCTAAGTTGAAGTAGTCACATTCATAACAGATTAATCACATTCCAGTGGTGTGGTTATACTGTAATTGAATTTGGGTGCTCTACTATTTTGTGCCTGGGTAATGTAAACTTTATTTGAAATATATATAGGAACCTGAACGAGTATTCTGAGGATTATTACTTGGGAACTAGTTCTAGCTAAACACTTCACACGTTTTAAACCTGAAAGATTGGCTGTTCATGTTCTGAAATCTGAATATTGGAAGATTGGATTATTTTTGTGCAGCGTTTTTTAATCTTAGTAATTTCGAAAATTATATTATCAAATGGTCTGCAGTCAGTGATTACTGGGTTTGAATTTAGACCCTGCTTTCTTCAGCAGATTATATTAATATAGTGCTTTGAATTGAAGTATATTGAAATTTTCTTTTGCACCTGAAAGAAGTCTCCTCTCCCTATTTCTTTTGACAAATACAGAATTACAATAATATTGATATTCAATAAACCACAATCGATGTGAAGTATTATCTTTACCAAAATATTCATTTCTGTTTGAAAACTTGTATTAACTGGTTCTTTTATTTTTTAGTTTTATTTATTGATTATAACAGAATTTAACTCGTGCTAATTGTAATAGAAGCCACACTGTTTTAGCTGACTGTTCTGAAATTTTCAGTCCTTGAATGCATGTTCTCGAGCAATACTAATGCAGAAGTTGGATCGTAGTGGCACTGCATCAAGGTTTGTCCCCTTCCATTTTTGCTTTTCGCATGTCAAGATCAATATGAATAATCATTATCTCACTCGTGCATTTCTTGACAGCATGGTTGGTTCCCTGGGTAATTCTGTTGTCAACAACACAGGTCTTAATCTACCAGCAACAGGAAACATACTTGCAGCTGTGCCCGCGGGTTCTCCCCTTTCTTCTATTCCTGCAGTATCTGGGTTGTCTGGTGGAGGTCTCCAAATTCCCATGGCTACAATTCCTACTATTGATACAATCGGTGTTCCAAGTGAATGCTTAATGTTAAAGAACATGTTTGATCCCAAGGATGAGGTGGTTAAATTGCATCTATACTTTGGATTTTTATTTCATCTTTTTTTGTCTAATAATATTTCCGGCATTACCCGCTTGATGTGCTGTAGACTGAACCAGATTTTGATTTGGATATTAAAGAAGATGTCGAAGCAGAATGCTCTAAGTTTGGGACGTTAAAACATATATATGTTGATAAGTGAGTAAACTAGTAACCATTTTGCTCATCATTTAATTATGAGATACAAGTTTGTGTCGCTTTCATGTTTATTTTAATGATGATCAGGAAGAGTGCTGGTTTTGTCTACTTACGTTTTGAAGATACCCAATCTGCAATAAGTGCTCAGCGGTCCTTGCACGGACGATGGTTTGCTGGGAAGATGATCACAGCGAGCTTCATGGTACATTTCATCGCCTTTATTTCTCTTTTTTATTTTTTGTATATCCACAAAGTTGATGAACATCTTTTCCTGAACGAAAATATATTAAATCCTGTTTATGCTGGCAGGTGCCTCAGTCATACGAAGATAAATTCCCAGACAGCAGATAAGCTGCATGATTGTGGCCGAAATAATCATCTTCAGAATTATATAACGGCTTTTACTTGTCTTGGATTGGCTAAAAGGGCTATTTATAGAACTCGCATAATTTTTTTTGGGGTGTTTGTTTTTTATAAGAGTCTGTTACAGTATTACTGTTGTGGCTGGGCAGTGGTATTGATTGGAAAAAAGGTTTTGTGATGCTACAAACAATGATGTAATTCAACTTAGGTTGATGCCAATCACAGTTTTGATGTATCCTCACTTTCTTTGTGGACATTGGCATAAGCCTGAAAGGAAACCCCCCATAATCGGTTGGTCAACATGTTTCGGTCACTAGTACATTTTTCTAGCTAGTGTCTATTCTATATTTTTTTTTACTTCCCTCTGTTTCTACTAAAAAGGAATAACAAGGGTAACAAAAGTTTAATATATATTTTAATGTAGTCATAGTTTAAACAGAACCGAACTATTGTTGGGTAACTACGTATTCATTAAAATTTCGTTTTTAAAATATAAAAATGAATGGGTATATAGTATAAAATTAAAATGAATACTGAAATATTGAAGCACGTAATAGTAAGAAATAAGTAATGTGCAAATGTTACCTCAACTAGTACATGAAAAAGTATTTCAGGTAACTGAGAAAATTTACTTATTAAAAAGATGTCTGTTTCCCTCAAATAAACTTGTAAATTACTTCCTCTGTTTATTTTGAAGTGTTGTTTTAAGACTTTGTTTAAGTAACCAAAAAATATATATTTTTTTAATTTTAATGAAGTATTTATAAATCTTTCTGTTTTACTGTTTTCATTTTTAAATCATAACAAATACATATATGTTACTTATGATGAGCTATTTTTCTTGTCAAACAAGGATATCACATTACTCATTCATTCATGGCAACTCAAATTCTATTTTCTGATTAAATTGCTCCGATTGGGAGTATGACATACTGCATGACGACATTCCATCATAATGCTCCCATGCTAATAATGATACCCAACACTACCATCTTTGTCCAATTATAATACAAACACACATATAAATACTATTTATCGGGATCATTCAATCCAATTAAAGGGAGAGAGACAGAATTAGTAATGGAAAGAGAAATTGTGGAAGATATTGTGATTGTGGGGGCTGGAATTGCTGGCCTCACAACATCCTTAGGACTTCACAGGTATCTTTTTTCCACTTCCTTCACAACCAAATCATTTTTCTGTGTCTTCATTATTACTTTGTTTCATTTATTCTCACAGGTTGGGTATCCCAAGTTTGGTGTTGGAATCCTCGGATAGTTTGAGAGTCACTGGCTTTGCTTTGTCCATATGGCAAAATGCTTGGAAGGCTTTGGATGCTGTCGGTGTTGGAGACGTCCTCCGCCGCCAACATTCTCAGCTCAATGGGTATATGCATCCACTCACACCTTTTAAACTTTCTTCTCTTAATATCATTCATTTTTCTCTAAACTAAACTGCAAGAATTGGACTACAGGATTGTCGCCACTTCATTGGTTACAGGTCAACAAACAGCAGTCATACCTTTCAGAGCAACAGGAAATCGGAAGTAAGTATACTCCATGAATTAGTGTGCCTAAATGTTTCAATTTTAGCTTAAAGCTGACCTATCTGGTTTTCTTCTTTTGGGGATAATTATTCAGTTTTGTAGAGGGCGTGGTTGTTAAATTTGATATAAAATCTTACTATGGTTGGTGTTTTTGTGATGCTGTAGAGATATTGAAATTCGTTGTGTTAAAAGGAAGTCGTTGTTGGAAGCTCTTGTCAATGAGCTTCCAACAGGCTCCATCAGATATTCGTCAAAAGTTGTTGGTATTGAGGAATCTGGCTTCTATAAGATACTCCATCTTGCTGATGGGAAAACCATCAAAACCAAGGTAAGTAGTATGTGTGACAAGTCATGAGAAATAAGCATGGATATATTTCATGTAAGAGAATCAGACAGGCGAAGCAACTGCTATGAATCCAAGTTAATAAACTCCAACTAATACTTGAATGTTTTCAATTATAATAGGTGTTGATTGGGTGTGATGGAGTGAACTCCATGGTGGCAAAGTGGCTAGGCTTCAAGAAGGCCTCTTTTACTGGGAGATATGGAATCAGAGGTTGTGCAGAGGTCAACAGCAGTCACGGGTTAGAGCCCAAGTTCATGCAGTATTTTGGAAAAGGTTTTAGAGCTGGTGTTATTCCTTGTAATGAGAAGACCGTTTACTGGTTTTTCACTTGGAAACCAACCAGCCAAGGTGAATTTTCAAATACATGAGTTCACTATATATACATGCTTGTTATATTTATCTTATTACATATTTAACATCATTCATACCATTGTTTTTCATGAAGTAGAGAAAGAGCTAAAAGAGAACCCTGCCAAAATGAAAGAGTATGTGTTGAAGAAGCTTGAAAATATGGCAAGTGATGTTAGATACTACATAGAAAAAACTGAAGAGGATGCCTTCCTATTAGCTCCATTGAGATATAGGAATCCCTGGGAGGTGATGATGGGGAATATTAGCAGAGGCAATGTTTGTGTTGGTGGAGATGCTTTCCACCCAATGACTCCAGACCTTGGTCAAGGAGGGTGTTGTGCATTGGAAGATGGGGTTGTTTTAGCAAGGTGTCTGGCTGAGGCATTCTCCAAAGAGAATGAAGAAGAAGAGGAGCAACAGAAAAGGATTGAAGAAAGCTTGAAGAAATATGCAAAGGAGAGAAGATGGAGAAGCATTGATGTCATTGCTACAGCTTATGTGGTGGGTTCTATTCAGCAAGCTGAGTCCAATGTGGTTAGCTTTTTAAGGGACAAGATTTTGGCTCCATTTTTAGCCATCCAATTGTTCAAAAAGTCAGGTTATGATTGTGGGAAACTAAATGATTCTTAGGTAAGATAGAAGATATCAAGTGAATTTGACTGAGGTAATGGAATAAGGAAAATGATATTTTAATACCAATTTTTTGACATCATTTTGACACTGCATACGTGTCAAAATGTGATTGGACGATTTCAAATTAAAAAAAAAAAATTGGTTTTTCCCTTCTAAATATATTCTTGTCTCAGTTTTTTTAATTTGAAATCGTCCAATCACATTTTGACACGTGTACAGTGTCAAAATAGTGTCAAAAATTAATGTTAAAATATCATTTTTCAATGGAATAAATTTGATTGTGTATTAACTATTTAAAATAATTTATAATTAAAATATAAAATAGTTTTAAAAAATATAAATTAAGTTGAAATCGAATTAAAGTTAAATAATTATGATAAAATTAATAAAGAAAATAATTATATATTATAATAAAAGTATATTAAAATAAATTATCAAAATTTAAATTGATTAATTTTAAGATTAAATATGTTTTTTATCCATTAAGTTTTAGTGAAAATTAAAATTAGTTTTTTAAACTTTAATCCAATTTATTTCTTCAATTCTAATAAAAATGTGTGGATCATATTTTTTTTTCAATGTTGGTTAAGAAATTTAAAACATCGAATAAATTTAACAAATTTGATAAATAGAAAATATGAGAGACTAGAATAGTTCTTTAAAAATATAAATTAAGTTGAAATCAAATTGAAATTAAAATATTGATTATGATAAAATTTAATAAATAAAATAATTATTTTATAATAAAAGCATATTAAAATAAAATTATCAAAATTTGATTAATTTTATCATTAACTTTAATATTTTTATTTGAATTATTTATTTTATTGTAATAATAAAATATATTTATGAATATTTAATTATTATATATCATTTGTCAATTTAAAAATGTAATAAATTAGTTTAAAATTTAATTAAGTTAATTTAATTTTTTTTCTTGTAAGATTAATTATTAAATGTTATAACAAATTATTTTATAAAATATCAAAATTAAGGATATTTTATTTATTATTATAATATTTAGTTATGTGTTATATTATAATTTTAAATCAAATATATTTATTAAAATATAATTGATTATGCAATAAAATATTTACATATAATCAATTATATCTCATGTCATAGTACATTGATTATGTTTGATTTTGAAAACATCTTTTACACTTTGGAGGAAAGTTTACAGAAAAAGAAAACAGAAATTCTTGTTTTCTTGTGCTTGTGCTGTTATGTTTTGATTTTTACACATTTTCTCGTAAATATATGCTTTTTATATTTCTCTTATTAGATAGAAGAAAAATATACTTTGACATATATAAAAATCTTTTAATACTATTTTTTTTTAAATATAAAAAATTATTTATTTATAATTACTTTACCTATGTGTAAAATAAATGTAAAAATATATTATCTTACTATTACTTAAAAAAATAAAAATAAGTTAGATTTGTTTTCTTGGAGAAGAACAAATTTTGAAAATTGGAGTGGTGTATCGTAATTTTTGTTTCCTTTTTATATAAATCTTATATGTATTACTCATTGATACTCATTTCCATATTTAACTATTCTCCTATTTTTGTATTAAATTACAATTGTAATAGTCGAGTACAAACAAAGTTTCACATTAGATAAAATAAGAAATGAACATAAGTTTATATACCTCCACTAGGAAGAGTTATTTTAGAGTAATACCAAAAATAAATCTGTGAAGACTTGATCCAAAACGAACAATATTTTATCAGTGTAAAGATTTATGTGTGTATGTTAAACTTCCCTACAATAATTTCATTATTTTATTTCTTTTTTTATCTCTAGGAGGTATTAATAGCAAAATATTATGTAATTTCACTTAAACACTAACTTCTAATTTTAAAAATTTATTATTATGATAGGATTTGTATGGGTTGAGTTAGATAGATTTTAATAAATTTATTATTCAACCCATTAAAAAAATACCAGATTAAATTACTTATGGTTTTATATATTTTATTCAACATATTGTATGGCTCAATGTTTTTTTTAAGTTATATTTTTTAAATATTAACTTAATTCAAATATAACTCAATTTTTATAAAAAATATTTTCAAAACTTTAAGTAAGACAATAAGTGAGATCATAATAAATTTATTCAAATTAATTCAAAACATAACATAAAATAAAAGTGTAATATAATTTATTCATAATACAAATATAAGAATGAGCCTTAATTACATCATGATCATTTATACTAAATTCATCAATCAATTTATATAAGAGTAAGATTAAGAGTCAAATTCAATTCAATCGTAAATAAACACTGACGCAATTTAAAGTTGGGTTAAGTTAATAAAAAACTCAAAATAAACATCTTAAATTATAATATTTATCATAACCTTATTCTTAAATAAACTAATTTAATATTTTTATCCATAATTCGAGCTTTTTAAGCCTTAATCTAATAATATGATAGGTGTAGAAAATGAATTTATTCTATACCTTCATTTTTTTTTAAATATTTTTTTTTATATCATGAATATAATTCATGATTAAAGGATGAGGTACGGTGTTATAAATTTTGCATGTAGTTTAATTATATATATTAACTTATTATATGTTTTAACTATTATATTATATGTGAACAAATAATAAAATAAATATTGATGCACATCAATAAGAAAAATGTGAAATGTTGTGAAAATTTTATTTTATATATGTATTATTTTTTTATATTTCTCTAAAATAATATTTTGAAAAGTTTGATATATAAAGAATATAAATTTAGTCATATATATAAATCTTCTTTGTGGAGAGTGGACATAGGACTTGTCAAACACCATAGGCAAGGTGAAAAATGATTATATATTTTTTTATGTGTTAGACATTTAGTTACTTATCCTTTTGCATAATTTAATGTTAGATGACCCATGGTAAACTTTGTTTATTTTCCAAAAAAAAAAAAGAATTCTTTTCTGTTTCATGACAAATAATGGAACTGCTATCTCTTTCATTCATTATTTACAGACCTTCTTTTTCAGAAACAAGTATGGTTGAACCGTGGACCTATCTCTCAGTTGGACAGTAGTTGAATACTCTTGGAGCTGCTAAGTCTAACTCAACCCCACAAAATACTCGATAGACTTTAACCATGACTCTGATATCATATTAGAAAGTGGGTTAAGCCTAATTCAACCCCACAAGACCGGCTTGTAATATATATATATATATATATATATATATATATATATATATATATATATTATAAATTAATCTTATCTCTAGTCGATGTGGGACTTCCAACAGGCTACATATTACTCTTTTATTAATCTATATATTTAAAATGGATCAATCACAATACACTACATAAATGATTTTTAAAAAAGTTTCAAAGTTTTCCAATTCAAAAGGGCTGGGACAATTCCATTTGTATATATAAAAAAAAAAATTACCGTGAATGGACCATAGAGAAATAGTTTTGGTGCAGCTTTTTCAATTAGGATAACTGAATGCACCTTACCAAGCCATTTTTATCATTTCATCCAAACCTTTCACATGTGCATTCCACCGTAAGCCATTCTCTTTATCTATTATTATTATTATTATTTTTTGTTGTTAGTTGTTTGTTTTTATGAATAAACTTAAACTATGTTGTAATTGTTAAAAGTGCATAAATTTGTGCTACTCTTGGAATGCTTTTGGTGAAACATAATTTTTGCATATTTACATATATTTCTTTGAACGAGTTGATACTTTGAATAATGTAGTGGAGTTGGCTTTACTTAGTGTAAAAGACATGATTTTATGGGATTTAAAGGGTTTTCACTCCTTTTCAGTCACCATGTGACTTTGGGTTTTGTTCTCTGTTATTTTTTAAGTAAGATGATGATCTTTTATTGTATTAATAATTAAAGTGGTTATTCTAAATAATAATTGTTAGAAGTAAATTTTATTAAGTTTAATCCAACTCCACAAAACCTATTCGTAAAATGAAGTTTGTATCCACTTATATACTATGAATTGGTCTTATTTTTAGTTGATATGACAATAATAAGTATTAGATGCATATTTTGAATATTTTAAAATTATGATGGTTGAGGTTGAAAATCAAATTTAAATGATTGTTAGATATTTGGATTTTTTTTTGTATGATATGATGCTTAAGTTTTGGGTGACCAATTAAAATGGTTATTCTAATTACATGTATATTTTGGATATTTTTAAATTATGATGGTTGAGGTTGAAAGTCAAATTTAAATGATTGTTAGATATTTGGAACTTTTTTTATGATATGATGTTTAAGTTTTGGATGACCAATTAAAGTGGTTATTATAATTACATGTATATTTTGAATATTTTTAAATTATGATGGTTGAGGTTGAAAGTCAACTTTAAATGATTGTTAGATATTTGGATTTTTTTTATGATATGATGCTTAAGTTGTGGGTAACCAATTAAAGTGGTTATTCTAATTACATTTATATTTTGAATATTTTAAAATTATGATGGTTGGGGTTGAAAGTCAAATTTAAATGATTGTTAGATATTTGGAACTTTTTTTTATGATATGATGCTTAAGTTTTGGATGACCAGTTAAAGTGGTTATTCTAATTACATGTATATTTTGAATATTTTTAAATTATGATGGTTGAGGTTGAAAGTCAACTTTAAACGATTGTTAGATATTTGGATTTTTTTTATGATATGATGCTTAAGTTGTGGGTAACCAATTAAAGTGGTTATTCTAATTACATTTATATTTTGAATATTTTAAAATTATGATGGTTGGGGTTGAAAGTCAAATTTAAATGATTGTTAGATATTTGGAACTTTTTTTTATGATATGATGCTTAAGTTTTGGATAACCAGTTAAAGTGGTTATTCTAATTACATGTATATTTTGAATATTTTTAAATTATGATGGTTGAGGTTGAAAGTCAACTTTAAACGATTGTTAGATATTTGGATTTTTTTTATGATATGATGCTTAAGTTGTGGGTAACCAATTAAAGTGGTTATTCTAATTACATTTATATTTTGAATATTTTAAAATTATGATGGTTGAGGTTGAAAGTCAAATTTAAATGATTGTTAGATATTTGGAACTTTTTTTATGATATGATGCTTAAGTTTTGGATGACCAATTAAAGTGGTTATTCTAATTACATGTATATTTTGAATATTTTTAAATTATGATGGTTGAGGTTGAAAGTCAACTTTAAATGATTGTTAGATATTTGGATTTTTTTTATGATATGATGTTTAAGTTGTAGGTAACCAATTAAAGTGGTTATTCTAATTGCATTTATATTTTGAATATTTTAAAATTATGATGGTTGAGGTTAAAAGTCAAATTTGAATGATTATTAAATATTTAGATTTTTTTTTTATGATACGATACTTAAGTTTTGGGTGTCTAGTATTAATTATATTGCTTTAATTATTGTATCTTGAAATAATGTTAATTTAGTTATATTTTTATTGTGTTTATGTTGTTGATCTATACGTGTGTATCTGTAATGATCGTATAATGTATGTTATACGAGAACTTGGATAAGATTGTATATAACTATATACATGTGTAAAAAATTGTTTTGACCTGGTTAAAGACTTGGGATGATTTATAAGTGACATGCATATGATTTTAAATTGTTTTATAATTGTATACCTCGTATTTGATTCCAGAATTGTAAGTATTAAATAATTAGGAAGTGGAATATGAACGAAATTTCTTGTACGGATTTTTAATCCATTAAAATAGAATGACTCTATTCATGATTGTAAAAATTTAAAATTTTTACACGTTTTCATGAAATCCAAATTTAAGGGTGTTACAAATAAACTGAAAATATTACATTACTATATTTTATTATTTTATATTTTAAAAAAAAACTATTTTAAAATAAATAAGAGACTATTCAATAAATTATACTTAATTTCATAATAAATTTGAATAACTAATAAAATTTTATGATTTATAAAGTATTAAAAAAGTTTATATTTTTCCATTTAAGTCTTTATCGTCTAATTTTTCTATTAAATAAATAATATGATTATTACTTTTGTCTTATCATAGGCTTAATACCTATTTTGGTCCCAATTTTTGCTGGGAAAGTTCGAAATGGTCCCAATTTTTATTTTTTGTTCAATGTAATTCCAAAGATTGTAATTTATGTTCAATTTGGTTATTTTTCTATTCAATTTAGTCCTTTTTACAAATTCCGTGAACCACAAATAAGGACTAAATTGAACAGAAATTACGTTTACGTTGAACAAAAAAGGACTAAAATAAACACAAATTTCATTCTTGAGAACTACAATGAACAAAAAAAATAAAATGGGAACCATTTTGAATATTCCTAACAAAAATTGGAACAAAAATAGGTATTAAACCATTACCTTACTTACATATAGTTACATATTATTTTATTATTAAATAATAGTATTTTGACACACATTACATTTATTCGATATACTCTAAAGATAAGATAAACATAAAAAAATAATTTTTTTAATTGTAATAAAAAATAAATTATCAATGTTTAAATTGATTAATTTTAAGGTTAAATATGTTTTTTATCCCTTAATTTTCAAAAATTGGAATTAGTCATTTTTTAAAATTTTAATTTAATTTAGTCCCTCAACTTAAAAATGTGTGAATTTAATTCTTTTAATTCCTAAATTTATTTAACATTTCAAAAGCATAGCATTTCAATTATTTATATACAATATTTTCTTTAATATTAATTAAAAAACGTGTTTAAAACTTCAAATAAACTTAATAAAATTTTATTAAAAAGATTAAATTTATCAAATTCTTTAAAGACTAAATTAGTCAAAAGTTACCAAAATAGATTATTTCCAATTTTCATGGAAAAGTTAATAGATTAAAAACATATTTAATCATTAACTTTAATATTTTTATTTTAATTACTTATTTTATTGTAATAATAAAATATATCTATGAATATTTAATTATTATATATCATTTGTCAATTTAAAAATGTAATAAAATAATTCAGAATTTAGTTAAGTTAATTTAATTATTTCTTGTAAGATTAATTATTAAATGTTGGGTTCCTGGGGCGTTTCGAGAAAACCCTAGAACCAGAGAATAATAAAAGAGAGAGAGCGGAGCGAGAGAATGAATACTGAATATTATTGAATGAAAAGTTGTAATTGAAAGAGCGGGGTTGGTTACTATTTATAACCAACGTAAACGCGCAACAGGCAAAGCCCGCAAACAAAACAAGCCCAAAACAAAACAAGCCTAAAGTAAACAACCAGACCGAACTGACCGGTCAACAGACAAAGGAAGCCAAGTCTAAATAACAATTCTCCACCTAGACTTGCTTCAAAAAAACAAAAACAAAAGTAAAACACGAACACGGCCGGTCAAACAATTAGTGACCGACCGGTAGACACCCAATCCTGGACAACAACAAGAGAAACCTCTCCTTAGCGAGCGGCTTTGTTAACATATCTACAGGATTCTCTTCGGATGCTATTTTGCAGATTTGAACGTCACCGGATTCAACAATGCTTCTGACAAAGTGCAGCTTGACGTCAATATGCTTGGTTCTGGAATGATAAATCTGATGATTGGCCAGATGAATAGCACTCTGGCTGTCGCAATGAACACATACAGACTTCTGATCAAAACCAAGTTCCCGAACCAAACCTTTCAACCACAGTGCCTCCTTAACTCCTTCAGCAAGAGCATAGTACTCAGCTTCCGTAGTTGACAAAGCCACAACCGACTGTAGTGTAGACCTCCAGCTAACAGCAGTCCCAAACAGTGTAAACACATATCCCGACCGGGATTTCCTAGTGTCCATGCATCCGGCAAAGTCAGAATCAACAAAACCTTCAATATAACCTCCACCTTGAAAGTTATTCTGGAAAGACAATCCAGTACCGAGAGACCCCCGTATATATCTGAGCATCCACTTCAACGCTTCCCAGTGTGTTGGTCCAGGATTAACCATGAACTGACTGAGAACACTAACACCGTGCGCCACGTCCGGTCTTGTGCAGACCATGCCGTACATAATGCTCCCAATCCCATTTGAAAATGGAACAGACTCCATCTTCTTTCTTTCTTCCTCGGTCTTTGGGCATTGCTCCTTGGTAAGTTTCAAGTGTTGACCGACCGGCGTGCTGGCCATTTTAGATTCAGCCATCCGATACCTTGAAATTACCTTCTGCAAATAGCACTCCTGAGACAGAAAAAGGTTACCGTCCGGTCTATCCCTTTTAATGTCTATGCCCAAAATCCGCCTTGCTTCCCCTAGCTCTTTCATTTCGAAAGCATCCGCCAACCTTGCTTTCGTCTCACCGATCATGCCCCTGTCACTGCTAGCAATTAGGATATCATCCACATAAAGCAGGAGATATAACATTTCACCGTCATGATTCAGAGTGTAAACACAATCATCATAATTGCACCGCTTGAAGTTCAGCTTTATCAGAAAGTCATCAAATTTCCTGTACCAGTGCCTTGGGCTTTGCTTCAAGCCATAAAGTGACTTCTGCAACAGACATACCCTATCATCCACAGCGAAACCGTCCGGTTGCTTCATATAGATGGTTTCCTCCAAATCGCCGTGCAGAAAAGCTGTCCGAACGTCCAACTGTTCAAGATGCAAATTGCAATGCGCAACTATTGCCATCAGAACTCTGACCGAGCAATGCTTAACCACTGGAGCAAAGATCTCATGATAGTCTACGCCTTCAATCTGAGTAAAGCCTTTGGCAACAAGCCTAGCTTTGTACCTCGCTTTCTCACCGCCCGGTGTAGCTTCCTTTTTCTTGAAAATCCATTTCGAACCTATGACCTTCTTACCCTTCGGCAGATCCACCAATCTCCAGGTGCTATTCTTTTTCAAAGCCTCCAACTCTTCTTCCATAGCACCCTGCCAAAGATGCCGGTCGCTGCTATCAAGGGCCTCCTTATAACTTCTCGGTTCATCCGATCGGTTAAGGTCTTCAGCAGCATTCAGGGCGTAGCAGATTAGATCCACCTCTCCAAACCGTTTGGTTGGCTTGGAGATCCTTCTTTCTCTGTCACGAACAAGCTGATAGTTTCTCAAATCAACACCAGCAGCTTTTCCATGACCCTCGCCAGACATACCATCTGTATCATCACCAAGGTCTGTTCGAAATTCAACCGATCGGTTCTCCTCTATCGTCCGACCGTTTTCAACTTGCCCTTCACCCGTTTGGTTTTCCTCAGTCCCACCGGGCGTGCCAGCTCCATTAGTAGTATGCTCCACCTCCACGAGAATCTTCTTCTCACTTCCAGAGTTTTCAGGGTGCATCGCCATCCTTGTTTCATCAAAAATGACATCCCTACTAATGATTAGTTTTGAAGGTGAATCTAACCTCCATAACCTGTATCCCTTAACTCCTTCGGCGTATCCAAGAAAGATACATTTCGCCGCCCGGGAATCCAGCTTATCACCCCTGACATGAGCAAACGCCAAAGAACCAAACACTCTCAAGTGTGAGTAATCAGCCGGTCGTCCACTCCACACTTCCATTGGCGTTTTAAAATTGAGAGCTAAAGACGGACTCCTGTTAATCAGATAGACGGCCGTATTGGCAGCCTCTCCCCAGAAAACCTTTGACAACCCTGATCCCAGCAACATGCACCGGACCCTCTCCAGAATGGTTCTATTCATCCGTTCGGCCAAGCCATTCTGTTGCGGAGTTCCAACGACCGTTCTGTGCCTCCTGATCCCTTTCTCTTTGCAAAAACCATTAAACTCCTCTGAAACGAACTTCAGCCCATTATCGGTTCTTAGGCATTTCAGCCTACACCCCAATTGGTTCTCAATCTGTGTGTGCCACTCTTTGAACTTCTGAAACGTTTCAGACTTATTTTTAAGAACGTAAATCCACACTCTCCTTGAGAAGTCATCAATTATACTTAGGAAATACGCTCCTCCACCATGAGTTAAGGTTCTTGCCGGTCCCCATAAGTCAGCATGGACATATTCAAAGGGGCGTTCAGTTGAGTGTTTCCCTTTTCCGAACGGTATCCTGTGTGATTTCCCTAAGACACAATGGTCACAGAAATCCAGCTTCTGCAGTTTGTCTCCCAGAAGCAAGCCTTGCTTTTCCAATTCTTCAAGACCCTTATCACTGATGTGTCCCATCCTCAAGTGCCATAACCGGGCGGTATTCTCGGTCCCACTTGCTACTGAGACATGACCAATGACAGTTGATCCCTCCAGAATGTACAAGCCGTTCCTCCTTCTGCCTTTGGCAACCACAGAATCTCCAGAACAAACCCTCATTACTCCATCTTCAACTTTAGTGGTGTAACCTCCAAGATCAAACGAACTAATAGAAATCAAATTTCTCTTTAGTTCGGGCACGTACCTTACAGCCTGCAACACCATCTCACGATTGTCAAACATCTTCAGCCTCACCGACCCCACACCTTGCACTCGGCAAGCTTTGTTATTTCCGAGCAGTACATTCCCATGCTCTTTCTGATCAAGATTCTCAAAAAACTCCTTCACCGGGCACATGTGATAGGAGCAGCCGGAATCCATGACCCAGCTCCTTTGAGGATCTTCAGACGAAGCCACCAGCACTCCAGCCGATTCATATCCCTCAGACGCCTCTGCCACATCAGCGGTTTCTTGTGGCCGACCGGCCTTTCCTTTCTCCGGGCAGAATTTCTTGATATGACCCATCTTCTGGCACTTGAAGCAACGCACCTGCTTCGTACCGTCCGGATTCAGCTTCTTCTCTTTTCCAGACTGCTTCTTCCCTTTCCCTTTCACCGAGATCAATCCGGACGCTCCTTCCTCGGTTGTCTTCGAATCTTGAAGTTTTTGGAACTCCTTGGTTCGAATTGACGTCAAAACCTCCTCTAACGTGATCACTTGATCTTTCCCGTAGAGTAACGCATCCCTGAAATGCTCGAAGGTTCTTGGAAGCGCATTCAATAGGATGACAGCTTTATCTTCATCCTCCAACTTCACTTCAATATTCTCCAGATCATCAACTATCTTGCTGAATTCTGCAATCTGCTCCTCTATCGTTCTTGATTCTGACATCTTGAACGAAAAGAGTTGTTGCTTCAGGCACAACCTATGAGCCAACGATCTCGTCATGTACAGAGACTCTAGTTTTGCCCAGATTTCAGCGGCAGTCTTCTCCTTCGCAACCTCCCTTAGTACCTTATCACCAAGGCACAAGATGATTGCACTCCTTGCCTTATCTCCCATCTTCTTCTTCTCTTCTTGAGTCATGGCATCACTCATCCTCGACTCACCCTTCAACGCTTCATCACATCCCTGCTGTATCAAGATTGCCTCCATCTTGATCTTCCACAGCCCGAAGTCATTAGCGCCGTTGAATTTCTCCACGTCGAACTTGGTTGCCATTGTTTCTTGGGAATTCTTGAATCCTTGCCCCACGGTGGGCGCCAATTGTTGGGTTCCTGGGGCGTTTCGAGAAAACCCTAGAACCAGAGAATAATAAAAGAGAGAGAGCGGAGCGAGAGAATGAATACTGAATATTATTGAATGAAAAGTTGTAATTGAAAGAGCGGGGTTGGTTACTATTTATAACCAACGTAAACGCGCAACAGGCAAAGCCCGCAAACAAAACAAGCCCAAAACAAAACAAGCCTAAAGTAAACAACCAGACCGAACTGACCGGTCAACAGACAAAGGAAGCCAAGTCTAAATAACATTAAATATTATAACAAATTATATTATAAAGTATTAAAATTCAAAATATTTTATTTATTATTGTAATATTTAGTTATTTGTTATATTATCATTTTAAATCAAATATATTTATTAAAATATAATTGATTATACAATAAAATATTTACATATAATCAATTATATCTCATGTCATAATACATTGATTATGTTTGATTTTGAAAATATCTTTTACACATTTGAGAGGAAAGTTTACACCAAAAGAAAAAAATAAATTCTGATTTTTCTGTGCTTTTATGTTTTGGTTCTTACATTTTTTTTTCTCGTGAATGCACGTTTTTTTTGTAGAACAAATTTTGAAAATTGGAACGATCTATTGTAATTTTTGTTTCTTTTTTATATAACTCTTTTATGTATTACTGATTGATACTCATTTCCATATTTAATTATTTCTTTATTATTTCCATAGAATGTATTAATGGCAAATTATTATGTAATTTCACTTAAACACTAATTTCTAATTCTAAAAAATTATTATTATTATGTAGGATTTTTGTGACTTGAGTTAGATAGATTTTAATAAATTTATTACTCAACCCATTAAAAAAAATACGAGATTGAATTAAGTTATGGTTTTATTTGTTTTAGGTTAAACTCAACAAATTTTGAAATGAGTTGGATTGGGTCAATATTATTTTAAGTTATAATTTTTAAATATTGACTTAATTCAACTATAACTCAATTTTTATAAAAAAAATTTTCAAAACTTTAAGTCAGACAATAAGGGAAATCATAATAAATTTGTTCAAATGAATTCAAAATTTACCATAAAATAAGAGTGTAATATAATTTATTTATAATACAAATATAAGAACGAGCCTTACATTTATATTAAATTCATCAATCAATTTATGTAAGAGTAAGATAGTTTAAGAGTGAAATTTAATTCAATCATAAATAAACTGACATAATTTAAACTTGAGTTAAGTTATTTAAAAAAAAAACTCAAAATAAACCTCCTAAATTGTAATATTTATCATGACCTTAATCTTAATAAACTAATTTAATATTTTTATCCATAATTAATTCGAGCTTTTTAAGCCTTAATCTAGTAATATGATAGATGTAGAAAATGAATTTATTCTATGTAACATTATTCTTTTGAAAATATATTTTTTTATTTTATTTCATGAATATAATTCATGTTGGTAAGAATGTCATGCATTGGCTAGAGAATGAGGTATGGTGTTATATAAATTTTGCATGTATGGTTTAAATATATATATTAACTTATCATCTGTCTTTTATATATTGTATTGTTTCAACTATCACCATGTCATCATATGTTACAGGTGAACAAACAATAAGCAATAAAATAAATAGTGATGTACAACAATGAGAAAAATATGAAATATTGTCAAAATTTTGTTTTATGTGTGTATTATTCTTTAAAATTTCTCTAAAAAAATATTTTGAAATTTTTGATATATTACGAATGTAAATTTAATGATATATATAAATCTTCTTTATGGAGAGTGGACATAGGATTTGTCAAACACCACAGACAAAAGTGAAAATTTATTATATTTTTTATGTGCTAAACATTTAGTTAATTATATGATAAAACCATTTAGAAATTACAAATGTTTGTTTCTAATGCTTATACGAATAGTCTACTCATAAAATAAAAACAAATAATACTTATTTAGTAAACTACAAAAAAATAAGCTATTGAATAAATAAACTAAAAATATTAAATTACTATATTTTATTGTTTTTATATTTTAAAATAAACAAGAGACTGTTCAATAAATTATACTTAATTGAGTGCAAATTTCATAATAAATTTGAATATTTAATAAAATTTTATGATTTATAAATTATTAAAAACGTTTATATTTTTTCATTTAAGTCTTTATCATATAACTTTTTATTAAATATATAATATGATTATTGTAAGACCCAATAATATATATATATATATATATATATATATATATATATATATATATATATATATATATATATATATATATATATATATATATATATATATATATATATATATATATGAATTGGTGTAGTGTTGAAAACTTATTAGAAAGGGGTTTGTGGTCATGAATTCAAGTTTTACCTTAGGTATTTTTCTTAACTCCTTGTTATCATTTTTTTGTTGTGAATGGAAGACATGTAGGACACATGTAATGAATGAAAAATAGAAAGTTTGATGGAATTTGATCATTGAACAAGTAAATGGCATAAGTGGTGGGTATGTTTTAATGTTTTATATTGCATTATTACTTGGTTTCTAGAAAGAAGAAATGATGACTAAATAGATTAGTATTTGTTTTGTTTGTTTCAAATTTATTTTGGTGCACTGGAAGATAGTATTTGGACTCCTTATTAACTTGTGTTAAATTGATTTTGGCTTGTTGTTAGAGAGAAAAAATATAAATGATTGGTCTTGATTATGATTGAGTGGAAAAGAAAAGTTGGCCATTGTAGTCAAGTTCCCTAACATTTTCCTAAAAGACAAAATTGGTGCTTGGTAGGAATTATGAAAGTAGATACGGTATTAGTTTAAAAGGGATATTCAAATCACCTTAAGTAGAGTAATCACATAAGGTTGAAAAAAAAAGAGAGAGCTTGGTTCTTTCATAACAACCCAAAAAGAAAAAAAAATAGTGTTTGTGAGAGTAGAAGAAAAGTCTCTATTCTACTTCCTTAGAGGTGTGTTGAAGAAGAACCAATAGGTGTGGAGGAATCTTGATATTACAACAAGAGGGGAGGAGCTTTTGTCACTAAGAAATCCTTAAAGATTTCTAGAAACTAGAGGTAAGGGGAGTTACCTAGAATTGTCATGATTTATTGAGTTTTGTTGAATGATGGGAAAGGATATATGTTTGTAGGGGAAGCTAAGCTTTATATAAAATATGATAATTGTATATTTCATGATCATATATCTGAATATGAGTATATTGGAATTTAGTATTGGTAGCTACTTACCTAATTTTGTGGGATTTAGTTTCCATATCCATGATTTCATTGTTTCTACATTTTCGAGTTACCTCGGTAAAATGTCCATATTTCCTTAATTCACCGTTAGATTAAGCTCAAATTTTGATATATTACTTCTAAGATATGTTATTTTGATTTGACCGTTCAGATTTGGGATTAGAATTATGTACCGAGAGGAGTTAATTTCGTAATTGTGAATAGATACATCACCACTTTAATTCTGCTACTAAGTTCCCTTGGTAAAACATAAATTTCTCCCTAGTGAACTGTTAGATTGATCTGCAATTTTGATATATGGACCAAAAGGGATACTGAATTATTTTGACCGTTCAGATTACAATTTGGAGAACTGTAATTAGAGGAATAAATTTCACATGTTGGATTAATTTACTGATCACCTGATTTTCTGCTACTAAGCCCCCTCGGTAAAACATAAATTATAGTCAAGTTAACCGTTGGATTGATATAGAATTTTGATATATGGTTTCTAAGGCATATGGTTTGAATTTGACCGTTAGGATTATCAATCTAATGTCCCAAGTAAGAGATAGGGATTTCGTAGTTTGATCTTATGTTCAGCTTAGTTCTACCTCTAAACCATCTAAGGAAATATTTTACTGCAGTTAGTACAGTTGTCCAAAAATTATGATTCTGGTGCCCCAAGAAAGATGTTTAAGGCTAGAATCCAATAAAACAAGAATTAACTAATTCGGAGTTCTGTAGAGAGAGTTATGAATAAAACAATAAGCAAAGGTCAAAGCTGAAAATACCAGAAGTAACTAAGAAAGAATTGTTGATTTCTTTTGTTTGGTGTTATGTTAAACAATTATTGAGAATTGTTTTTTTTATATATTGCTTAATTTGTTATTGGTTGATTTATACATATTATTGAGAATGTGTATGAATTTGTGATTGAGCACGGTTATTTGTTCGTGTCGTGTACGTTAACTATGTTAGTTACTAGTAACTTCGTTAGACGTGTCAGCATTTAAATGCTATTTTAAAATTTGAGTCTCGCGTGAGACTGAGATTCGAGTGTCACCTCCCTCTGCGCAGGGAGGTGGATGTCTCGCCCAATGACTTCGGCTCGTGTTGAGTATAGTGCACTGTTGCGCGTGGTATCAGTGTTTTTACTCGTTAGTCCTTGAGGAGTCGGGGAGATAGGTCGGAAGTCGCGATGGAAGACGGCTCGAATCGTCTGTTATTGAGAACAGGTTACGATGACAAAATACAAGGAAGCGACATTAGTTTACGAAATGTTTGTCGTCGATGACATGTCTCACATTTGTTACATCATGTATCTCATTTTAGTCGGTGTATAAAGTGTGTATGATGTATTGTTTTTGTGATAATACTGGTTACTCACCCTTGCATGTTGTGGTTGTGGTTTCCACCTATGATGATCGTACTTGTACGGGAGTAGATGATATTGCAGATAAAACTGACATGGAATAGCTGGACGAGAGAGAGATGGGAAATAAAATTTGCTGGGGTTTTTATAATGGATTCGTATTTAAGTATGTTTGATTTGTGTTAATTTGAAGAACATATAAGATTTAGTTTGTTAATGTATGAATTTATGATGTGTGTATGGTTTGCTTCTCTATCTTAATGTATAAAAAAAAAAGTTATTTCATAAAATAGTACCCCATGATTAAAATTTTCATATATATACAACCCTATTTTATTAAGGGTGTTACAATTATTATTTTTGTTATATCACCTTACTTACATATGGTTACATACTATTTTATTTATGAGTATCAATATTTTGATAGATATTATAAAGATAAAATAAACATAAAAAATATTATTTGAATTTGTAAAAAAATAAATAATAAATAGTAGTGTCAAATGTAAAAATTTTTGATGTGTCAGATTATTATTTCTCTTTATTATTTTATAATTTTATAATTAAGTTGACATAAGTTTTTGTATAATTATTTTTCAACCATCTTTTGGCAACTAATACATTATATAAGTATATTAAAGACATTTCCTTTTTATTTTGCCTTTTGAAAAAAAAATTGGCATTTTTATTTTTCTTTTCAATTTAACATTTCATATAGCACTTGTTAAAATTATTAAAAATTTAATATATGATATACATATATGATATGTGTATCAGATACAACACATATCCGATGTATTAATACATTTATTTTAAAAATAATAAAATATAATAAATGATATATGTCACATCTCATTAATTCTCTACTTTAGTGGAAAACACGTGTCAAGCCCCTCTAGCTTCCCCATGTGAGTGGGAGACAAGATGACAACTTCAATTAATTCCCCATCGTCATGGACTGTGCAGCAGCAGGGAAGGGAGGCTTTTGCTGAATGTGGAATCCAAGTGGCAGCTTGCATGTAATTCCTCAGCCTTTGGAAACCGTGCGGCAGAAGGGAAGGTGGGAGTTGAAGAAAGAGAAATACAAGTGTCGCCGAGAGAGAGTGTGAGGTTTCAGAAAGTGGAGTACAAGTGGCGGCATGGGAATGGACCAATCGGTCTTGGCGATATTACTTAGGTTGGGATTTCAAATCTCCAGCCACTTTTGCATGCAAACCCTCCACCTTCAACCTTCAGTAACCCATTTTCTCCTCCTTCTCTCTAAAACCCTTCACCTTCTCTCTAAGATTCCGACCATTTCCTCCTCTCCGATCATCAACCTCCTTTCAGAATAGTTCTTCCCAGTGCCAAACTCTTTCACTTGCACCGGTTAGATTCTCAATTGGACAACTTTGGACTTTGGGAGTCTTAGAAGTAATTGCTTAAAGACTTAGAAGAATTAGCTGGAGTTATAGGTAAGGGAAGCTTATAAACTTAATTATAATTATTTTTGTATGCATGATTTTATGAGTATATGTTGTTGAATGTATGATCTTGCTGTGGTGAAAATGCATGTTTGAATTGTGGTATGAAATAGGTTATAAGGTTATAAAACTTAGTGAAAAGCTGAATCTGTAATCGAAGGGTCATTAAGACCATTCGGTTTCCCTTAAAACAATTGATCCAGTCCCTTTATGTTGAAACTAAAATGTCTTGCTTGGTTATTTGTTCAGATTTACCTATTAAAGGACGTTTGATCTTACACTGAACGTCCGGCATTGAATTACTTGGTCATAGACTGAGTATTCGGCCTCATATTAACTATTTAAGAACGTTCAGCCATACACTGAGCGTTCGGTTTATATTGATGATGTTTATTAAAAGTGCTAGGCCTTATGCCAGTACTTGAATTTTAAGAACGTTCGGTCATAAACCAAGCGTTCGTTTTACACATGTGATATTATGTTGAGTATTTGGCCATAGACTAAGTACTCGGTTTGATGTTAATTATCCTTCTTAGGAAAAACCTCCGGTTTATATATTATTTCTTTGAAAAGTGTTCGGTCTTACACTGACGCTTGATTCCTCACAGAGTGTTCGGTCTTGTACTGACACTCGCTTTATTAAAGAGAACTCTTTCATTTTAAAACGTCTGGTTTTCTGTGTTTAACTTCTTCAGTTCCATTGAAGAGTTCTTATTGATTTTCCTTCCGGTTTTCATTGATTAAGTCCTATTTGCTTTCATTGTTGAGTTTCCATTGATCTTTCCGAACGGTTTTCATTGATTAAGTCCTATTTTCTTTCATTGTTGAGTTTTCATTGATTTTCCGTTCGGTTTCTTTCTAACCGTCCGATTCTCATTAACTAGTCCGACTTAGTTTTTCATTGTTGAGTTGCTCATCGATTCTTTTCTTCTCTGCCAGACCGTTCGATCACCTATTAGAACTTCTTGTTTACTTCAATTCTTATTCTGTCTCTGACCGTCTGGTCATTTATTAAATCTCTTTGATACTCAGTCTCCAAACATTTTGTATTCCGTACAGTCTATAAGAAAAAATATAAAGGATGAATGAGTTTGTTTTGATTTAAAGAGTATTCCAGGGAGGAATAGCTCATGATTGGAATTGTATTGGTAAAGTATGACCGTGGCTAAGGCTCAAGTTCTGACTCTATCCTGATATTCTGTGATTACGCCTTCTCAGGTAGAGAAGGGTAACTCATGCGTGGGAATGGCAGGAGGTCCTTTAGCCTCAGGGTATTTTTATACCGAGGTGGTTCCACTGGACTAACCTCGGGTGGCGGTCTGATAACTGAATTCCAGCCAGGTCCACCCGGGTGCAGAGAGCGGCGAGCATACATGGTCATACCGTCCGGACAGTGTCTAGAGGAATTGGTTGTAATGATGTTACTGTTTTATTTTTAATCGGATATACTTGACTTATGAATTATGGTTGAGATATTGATGTATGTGATTCACGTGTATGTTTTAAAAGTATATGAAAATGATTAATTAAATTTACATAAGTTTACCCTTATATTTCTTGTCTTGCCCATGCGTCGTTCGGTCTCAACCGTTCGATTGTTCTCTTCACTGCGATGATCATCCAATGGATCTGAGCAGAGGGTGATCGTGAAGATTCTCTGGAGGAAGCCTTACAAACGTTCAGCCTGAAGACAATGTAGGGCCATCTGGTCAGTAGGATCTTAGGTAGCTTTATGGTATAGGTAGTCGTTCGGTATATGTAATCTTTTGTAAAGTCGTTCGGTAGAAACCTATTTTGTATTACCGTTTGGTCTAAATGTGTATTTTGAAATCAGACTTTTGTTCTTGTAAAAATTTCAAATTCTACATGATATTTCATGTTTACTTCTCTTTGCTTACTCCTTCTCAACTGTTCTTTATTATTATTTATGTTAACTCCTAAAAATAAATCATGGTTTTCAAGACTATATTATTGGAATGTTACAATATATACAATTTAAAAAGTGTTTTGTAAAAAAATAATAAATACACGATTGTGATTGTTTTAATCCAAATTCAAATTATATATATATATATATATATATATATATATATATATATATATATATATATGTAAATCATTATTATCAAAAAAATATCATTATTTTATAAATTAAATACTTTAAGTATTAATAAAACATCTTAAAATATGGATATGTATGAAAACACAAATATGACTCAGATTGAGACATCAAACTATAGAATCTTTATAAAAATTTTAAACTCTTAACATCTGAAAAATATAAAATAAATGTGTGTTGATAAATATGAAAGTTGTCAAGAAAAAACTATACACGAGAATGTAACACATTGAATGTATTAAACTCGTTTAAAACGTGTAAGATAAAACAACACATGACCAACTCTTTTATTGATGTGATTCTGAAGTCCAAGGATCTTCATCACCATCGTGTCATTGCTTTCTTTTCATCACGCTCGTCCTTTCTCATTTTCTAATTTTATACAATAACGTGTAGATCTTTCATTCCTTTTCATTTAATAATTTAAAATAATAATATTTTTATTTAATTTAAAATTTTAATATCCATTATTATATTTTTAAAATAAATTATAAGATAGATATAGTTTTTTAAAGGGTGTGAAAAATATTATTTTTCTAATGTTAAGTTTCATTAGGAGAAGAAATCATTAGCATTAAGACAAAGGTTCGTATCAATGAGAAAAAGACAACTTTGGTTAGTTTTTAGTCAAAGTAATCTTCTCGACACCTACTTTCTTTATCTAAAACAAAATATTATATTAAAGTGATAATAAATATAAATAAAATATTATAATAAAACAATAATTTATTACTAGTTTGAATGTAAAGCCAAAATCGGTGTAACATTATCATCACTCACCCGTTTATTCTTGTTATATTTTTCTAAAAGTAATAATATTTAAAAAATAATATTAAATAAATGTAAAATTTTGGTGCGGATTTGGCGATATTACTTAGGTTGGGATTTCAAATCTCCAGCCACTTTTGCATGCAAACCCTCCACCTTCAACCTTCAGTAACCCATTTTCTCCTCCTTCTCTCTAAAATCCTTCACCTTCTCTCTAAGATTCCGACCATTTCCTCCTCTCCGATCATCAACCTCCTTTCAGAATAGTTCTTCCCAGTGCCAAACTCTTTCACTTGCACCGGTTAGATTCTCAATTGGACAACTTTGGACTTTGGGAGTCTTAGAAGTAATTGCTTAAAGACTTAGAAGAATTAGTTGGAGTTATAGGTAAGGGAAGCTTATAAACTTAATTATAATTATTTTTGTATGCATGATTTTATGAGTATATGTTGTTGAGTGTATGATCTTGCTGTGGTGAAAATGCATGTTTGAATTGTGGTATGAAATAGGTTATAAGGTTATAAAACTTAGTGAAAAGCTGAATCTGTAATCGAAGGGTCATTAAGACCGTTCGGTTTCCCTTAAAACAATTGATCCAGTCCCTTTATGTTGAAACTAAAATGTCTTGTTTGGTTATTTGTTCAGATTTACCTATTAAAGGACGTTTGATCTTACACTGAACGTCCGGCATTGAATTACTTGGTCATAGACTGAGTATTCGGCCTCATATTAACTATTTAAGAACGTTCAGCCATACACTGAGCGTTCGGTTTATATTGATGATGTTTATTAAAAGTGCTAGGCCTTATGCCAGTACTTGAATTTTAAGAACGTTCGGTCATAAACCAAGCGTTCGTTTTACACATGTGATATTATGTTGAGTATTTGGCCATAGACTAAGTACTCGGTTTGATGTTAATTATCCTTCTTAGGAAAAACCTCCGGTTTATATATT
Organism: Vigna mungo; assembly: GCA_036885675.1. NCBI lineage: Eukaryota > Viridiplantae > Streptophyta > Magnoliopsida > Fabales > Fabaceae > Vigna > Vigna mungo. Next base: position 49,263,463 of record CP144692.1, on the reverse strand, counting down.
ATTTCTTTGAAAAGTGTTCGGTCTTACACTGACGCTTGATTCCTCACAGAGTGTTCGGTCTTGTACTGACACTCGCTTTATTAAAGAGAACTCTTTCATTTTAAAACGTCTGGTTTTCTGTGTTTAACTTCTTCAGTTCCATTGAAGAGTTCTTATTGATTTTCCTTCCGGTTTTCATTGATTAAGTCCTATTTGCTTTCATTGTTGAGTTTCCATTGATCTTTCCGAACGGTTTTCATTGATTAAGTCCTATTTTCTTTCATTGTTGAGTTTTCATTGATTTTCCGTTCGATTTCTTTCTAACCGTCCGATTCTCATTAACTAGTCCGACTTAGTTTTTCATTGTTGAGTTGCTCATCGATTCTTTTCTTCTCTGCCAGACCGTTCGATCACCTATTAGAACTTCTTGTTTACTTCAATTCTTATTCTGTCTCTGACCGTCTGGTCATTTATTAAATCTCTTTGATACTCAGTCTCCAAACATTTTGTATTCCGTACAGTCTATAAGAAAAGATATAAAGGATGAATGAGTTTGTTTTGATTAAAAGAGTATTCCAGGGAGGAATAGCTCATGATTGGAATTGTATTGGTAAAGTATGACCGTGGCTAAGGCTCAAGTTCTGACTCTATCCTGATATTCTGTGATTACGCCTTCTCAGGTAGAGAAGGGTAACTCATGCGTGGGAATGGCAGGAGGTCCTTTAGCCTCAGGGTATTTTTATACCGAGGTGGTTCCACTGGACTAACCTCGGGTGGCGGTCTAATGACTGAATTCCAGCCAAGTCCACCCGGGTGCAGAGAGCGGCGAGCATACATGGTCATACCGTCCGGACAGTGTCTAGAGGAATTGGTTGTAATGATGTTACTGTTTTATTTTTAATCGGATATACTTGACTTATGAATTATGGTTGAGATATTGATGTATGTGATTCACGTGTATGTTTTAAAAGTATATGAAAATGATTAATTAAATTTACATAAGCTTACCCTTATATTTCTTGTCTTGCCCATGCGTCGTTCGGTCTCAACCGTTCGATTGTTCTCTTCACTGCGATGATCATCCAATGGATGTGAGCAGAGGGTGATCGTGAAGATTCTTTGGAGGAAGCCTTACAAACGTTCAGCCTGAAGACAATGTAGGGCCATCTGGTCAGTAGGATCTTAGGTAGCTTTATGGTATAGGTAGTCGTTCGGTATATGTAATCTTTTGTAAAGTCGTTCGGTAGAAACCTATTTTGTATTACCGTTTGGTCTAAATGTGTATTTTGAAATCAGACTTTTGTTCTTGTAAAAATTTCAAATTCTACATGATATTTCATGTTTACTTCTCTTTGCTTACTCCTTCTCAACTGTTCTTTATTATTATTTATGTTAACTCCTAAAAATAAATCATGGTTTTCAAGACTATATTATTGGGATGTTACAATATATACAATTTAAAAAGTGTTTTGTAAAAAAATAATAAATACACGATTGTGATTGTTTTAATCCAAATTAAAATTATATATATATATATATATATGTAAATCATTATTATCATAAAAATATCATTATTTTATAAATTAAATACTTTAAGTATTAATAAAACATCTTAAAATATGGATATGTATGAAAACACAAATATGACTCAGATTGAGACATCAAACTATAGAATCTTTATAAAAATTTTAAACTCTTAACATCTGAAAAATATAAAATAAATGTGTGTTGATAAATATGAAAGTTGTCAAGAAAAAACTATACACGAGAATGTAACACATTGAATGTATTAAACTCGTTTAAAACGTGTAAGATAAAACAACACATGACCAACTCTTTTATTGATGTGATTCTGAAGTCCAAGGATCTTCATCACCATCGTGTCATTGCTTTCTTTTCATCACGCTCGTCCTTTCTCATTTTCTAATTTTATACAATAACGTGTAGATCTTTCATTCCTTTTCATTTAATAATTTAAAATAATAATATTTTTATTTAATTTAAAATTTTAATATCCATTATTATATTTTTAAAATAAATTATAAGATAGATATAGTTTTTTAAAGGGTGTGAAAAATATTATTTTTCTAATGTTAAGTTTCATTAGGAGAAGAAATCATTAGCATTAAGACAAAGGTTCGTATCAATGAGAAAAAGACAACTTTGGTTAGTTTTTAGTCAAAGTAATCTTCTCGACACCTACTTTCTTTATCTAAAACAAAATATTATATTAAAGTGATAATAAATATAAATAAAATATTATAATAAAACAATAATTTATTACTAGTTTGAATGTAAAGACAAAATCGGTGTAACCTATCATCACTCACCCGTTTATTCTTGTTATATTTTTCTAAAAGTAATAATATTTAAAAAATAATATTAAATAAATGTAAAATTTTGGTGCGGATGAAAGTATCATTATTTTTTTTAAGCCCGATATTCAAAAGCAGACCCATAAGTCTAACTAGAGTTATCTCATTTCATTAACTTGACTCAACTTGAATTAGTGACTCTATCATATACATGCATTAAAAAACAGATCTACAGTTTTTAGGTGTAAAATGGAATAATTTTTTTACTTAAACTATATACAAATTTGTAATGAAATTCTTAAAAATTTATCATGTTTTTATAAATTAGTTTACTAAACTAATTTCATATTTTAGGAAAAACTACCTAATTATTTTTGAAATTTTTGTCAAAAAATTTCACTAAAATATATTTGAAGAAAATCATACAATTTTGCTAGAAAGTTAAATAGGATGAACTTTTCTATAAACTATAAATAGTTTATAAATCATCTTTAAAAAATATATTATATGTTTTTAGAAATTATGGTGGACATGAACTAATTTTAATTTACAAAAAAATTATGTAAATTTCTTAAATTTTTTGGAAAGAAGTTGGTCCAAATCTCAAAATAAAAGTAAAGATTCGAAATCTCAAAATAAAAGTAAAAATTCGAAATCTCAAAAGGTCGTGTCCATTTATGCGTGTAACACGTGTGTACGTCCTTTTGAAATAAATAATTTAATAAGACATGTATAACTCATTAATAAAAATATGATATAAATTAAAAAATTAAATAGAATTTTAATTCTTAAATTTAGAAATAAAATTGAAACTCAATTTTATCACAAATACAAGGGTTAAATATGTTTTTAGTCCCTATATTTTGGAGTGATTTTGGTTTTAGTCCATCTTTTAAACTAAGGTACAATTTACTCCTTGAACTTTAGAAAATTCTAGTTTTAGTTCTTTTTACCAATTTTTTTTAACTTTATTTGTTATTTCAAACGCGTTTCTCAATTAACATTGAAGTAAAAATGTGTCAAACAGAGTAAACAATTCAAATGCTATAATGAAATGTGCTTGAAACAGCAAATAAAAATGTCACCCCTTAGACGTCAGTTCCGCGAAAATCCGAAGTTTACTGCTGCACGGTGGCATTATCGTAAATAAATTGGAAAACTAGACGTTCGTTTCGATGTCAAACGACGTCTATGACATCATAGACGCCGAACATGTCGAAACCTGACGTCCAATTGCCTGAGGTATGTGATAAGCCAGTCCATTGACGTCAGATTTTCAGGGGACCGACGTCTACGAGACTGCAATTAATGTTGCCCATCAAATTCCCAGGAGCTTAGACGTCGGATAGAAAGGGCCCAGACGTCTAAGTCACTGACAGGAAATCAAACGTCAACCGAGACGTCGACTAGACGTCGGATAGACGTCGGATCCCGTGAAAAAGCAACGTCGACTAGGCTACAATTAATGTTGTTCACCTAATTACCCAGACAATTAGACATCAGGTAGCCAAAGGCCGACGTCTAAGGCCTGGCTGGAAGGAGGGAAGACAAATTCTTCAATGTAGACGTCGGTCCTTAGGGGCACCGACGTCAAGGTTCCTGTATTTTCACCAAAATCGAGGGTTATAGACGTCGGATGTGAGGGGCACTGACGTGAAGTACTCTGACAGGAAACCAAAACGTCAATCTTTTCAGCTTCTAGACGTCGGATCCCCTGAAACGCTGACGTCTATAGACGTCGGTTTCTGGAGCAACCGACGCCCAATTTCATTTTAAATACACCGCAGACCCTTCTAACTACTAAGTTTCTGATCGCGTCTTCATCTCTTCTCCTTTTTCTCTGCTTCTCCTCTTCTTTTACTCCCTTGCACACCTCTTCTTTTTATCTCTTTCGGCATGACATTGTATTTTCTCATAACATCATTGTCTTTGTCCTCTCCTTTTTCTCTCATCATCCCAGGTGCGTGGTTTTTCTTATGCTTACCGTTTAAATTTTCTTTAGTTTTTTATCGATTATCTTGTCGTTCAACTGATTCAAATTGACTTTTTTTGTGTTATGTTTTAGTGCAGTTTTGATCCACTCTTTGGGTAAAATAGTGCAACATTCTCCCTTTGCTAGTTTCCTCGCTAAAAGAGTGGCGATCTTTTGAGTTTTCTAGTTCTTCCGACCCAAAATGGAACTTGGGTCCTTGTCTACTTCTTGACACCATAATTTTTTCTGTTGCGGTTGAATAATTGGAAGTAGCCATGGACCCAGGTTCGATTTTAGGTTGAAAGGACTAGAAGATTCAAAAGACGCAAGCTTTTTTTGTGGAGAAACTAGTAAGAGGAGAGTGTTACACAATGCTACCGAAAGGCTGGATCAAAACTGCACTAAAACACAAAGTCGTTGTTAGATGTCGGTTAATGCCATGTCCGACGTCTATAACAACAGAGACGTCGGTTAATGGCACTTTAAACCTCTTTATATATTCATCTTGACGTCGGTTTTATGCATAGGTAAACGTCTGTATAAAGAAATTAGACGTCAGTGTGGGTATAAGTAAACGTCTATATGGACGCCGGTGGGTATTGTGGACCAACGTTTATATTGACGTCGGTTGAGAGGATTTCCGACGTCCCATAGACTTCACCTGTTTAAATATCGATTATGAAAGTGACGTTAAAAGTCCAAATTAACCGACATTAAACAACTTTTTCACTAGTGCTTATATTTTACTTTACAATAAGCCGTGTTTATACATTTTATTGTAATATAATATAGTTCAAAACTCTATTTGTTTCATTGTTATATAATATAGTCAAACTTTAATTATTATAAATTTTAATATTATAACAATATTATTTTACAACTGAATACAAATAATTATTATCTATTAAATTTAAAAGTTAACAAAAGCCATATTCATTGTATAATTAAAAAAATAAAAGACTAAACCCATGTGTAGGCGAGTCTCACATACATCTCTTATGTCTCCATGAATGGAAATGTAAATGAAAAATACTTAATTTTAAAATCTTAAAAAGTTAAGAATAATTTAGGATTTATAATCATTCTTATGAGTTATTATCTATAGATGTAAGTGTTTTAAGGACTATTCATTCATAAATGTGCCTATAAAATTTTACAGCTTTAATATTAGAATTAGTATTAATAATATTGTTAATATTATTATTTGAATTAATATCAGCATTAATATTTGTAGTATTAGTAACAGTAGTATTAATATTATCACTACTATTGTTATTGGTATTATTATTAATAGTGGTATTAATATTATTGTTAGTAGCATTGGTATTAGTATTGACATTAGTACTATTATTATATTATTATTAGTAGTATTGATGTTATTATTTATATTTATTACTTTAACATTATTTTTAATTAATTTGTTTATAAAAAAATCCTTGATTAATTATTTAATTTTTTTCACATGATCAATTCTTTATTATATATTATACAATTTTACTATACATATTTATACAAATTAAATATAATTATTTAAATAAGTTGTTTTTTCAAAAATAATAATTATGTTAATTTTTAAATACAATTATAAAATAAAACAAAAAAACAATTCAAAACTAGTTTTAAAAAATTAATAAATATAATTCCTTTTATTAAATTTATTTGATGTATCAAGTTTGGTGATGAAATTACTTATACTATTTGACAGATTAATTTTAATATGAGTCTGAAATGTCTTGCTACAAATAAAAAAAAATATTTATTTATTTTTTAAAATTTAAAATTAAAATATATCTGAAACAAATATAAATTTCAACTTTACTTATAAACATATTTAACACAAAAATAAATAAGCTAATAATAAAATCTCCTTGGCCGCCGGTTTGACATTTAATCAGAAAAATAAAATGTCGGCCGTTTCTGATAAGTCTTGTGGTGATTTCTCTTGCATACGAATTTGTGGATTGGTGGTGCGTATAAATTAGAAAAATTTAAGAGTAATTTAAAATTTTACTTATAATTTCTTAAGAAGATAAAACTCTACGACAAATATAAATAATTAAAAAAACTTAAAACTAATAATTTTTTATTTACTATAAGTAAATAAAGAAATATATTATAAAAAAATTTGAAACAAGTCTTAACATAAAATCTAAATTTGTAATTATAAATATATGATAATAATGAAATAATAAATAAAAATATTTATTTACATTTAACATATAAATAATACTACATAATGATACAAAATTATACAAATTGTAGGACAGAATGAAAGGAATCATTTTTAGTATTTCAGTCTACTGCGAACAATGTAGACCTGTTGTAAAAATACTAAGTTTAATTCACTAGAATAATTTTATTTTTTAATTATAGTTTTCAGTGTAAATACGATAACATTTTATTTTTTTAGATAACAATCATATTTTTCCCTTTTACGGTGTTCAATATGAAGTTAATTCATTTTTTAAACAAAATATTCAAATATAATTTATTATCCCCTCTAATATTTTACTCTAAATTTGTCATTGCTACTTTAAATACTAATACATATAATGATTATATTTACAATCAAAACAACGTTACATTTGTATTCATTTGAACATTTTAACCATTTGGATACACTCATATGGATTAAGAATTAAGATATTTGACAACTTAGTATTAGGAGACACCGATAAATATATATTTTTTAATATTCTTCTTTTATATACTTGAATCCTCCGGTCGAAATATCTTCATTTCAATTTTGAAAAAACAAATAAATGTAATTGATATGGATTAGAGCTGTCAAATGGATTATAATCTAAGGGTCGACTTTGTTCACCACAGGTTTCGATCAGGTTGGATTATTTTTAAATTGATTCATTTAAATCTGACTTATCTGGATTGAACCCGTGGTGAGTCGATCAACCAATATAATTTTATTTTTATTAATTTATTATCTTATAAAATCTTAAAAACACCATTCGGTTCATTATAGCTACATCGTATTGTACTTTTTTTTTTATTTTGAATTCTTTTGAGTTTAACATTAGGAGAAATTTATTTAAATCTGAATTACAAAAAGTTTATAGTTTTTTTATTTTAAAAAAATTGTTATTAGGTAAACCATTAAGTCAATCTATTTAATCCACCAACCCGCAGTGGATCAAGTCGAATTTAAATTTTTCTAACCTACTAATAAATGAACTCAATTAGATTGGTGGAGAAGGGTGATCTATTTTGAGAGTATTAATATGAACGTCGAACTTGAGTAAATGTTAGGTCTACCAAGATAATTAATTAATGTTTTGAAATGCATATTTATAAAGAAAAACATTTATGTAAGATTTCGATGTGTGTTTATTAAATGATGTTTAATTTGTACGCTTCACCGTGCAAAAAAAACAAGAAAAACATGTCGGATGAAAAATATAATATTCCTAGGATAGTAGGACCATATTGTAGTGGATGGTGACCTGGCTGAATGTTCCAGAAAGGTGAATGTGAATCTATTGTCATCACCTTCCTTTCTCTATATAAATGAAGAAAGTGCAGAAACACCATATCTGGCAAGCTTAAGAAAAAAGAAAGTAACAATGGAATCATCAGTAGTTGAAAACATTGTGATTGTGGGAGCTGGAATTGCTGGTCTTGCAACATCCTTGGCACTTCACAGGTTCAAAACACTTCACATTCATGATTTTATATTCATTTCCATGTTTGTTATAATTTAATAGTGTAAGATTTGCAGGTTGGGTGTGAGAAGTTTGGTGTTAGAATATTCGGATAGTTTAAGGGTGACTGGGTTTGCTTTAACAACATGGACGAATGCTTGGAAAGCCTTGGATGCTCTTGGCGTCGGAGACATTCTTCGTCACCAACATCTCCAACTACAACAGTAACTAAATACTTTAACATCATTGTTTTCTTCTAACATATATGCATTCATTTTTCTTTCACATTCTCATCCGTTTTAACAAACTAACAAAGTTAATTTTCCTCTGAAACACAAGCTAAAGTAGTGGAAATTTGAAATGCAGGAATGTGACAACATCTTTGAGCATGGGGCAGCAAACTTCAAGCTTGTGCCTCATGGGCACAGGAAAACAGTACGTACATTTATATCAATTATAGGATTTTTTTACACTACTTGTAATAACTCACTTTTAGAAATATTTTAATTACTAACAAATTAACTTTTGTATTAATAAAAAAAAGTAAAAGGATAAAATAATACAAATAAAATACATGTAAAAACTTGTTAGATGCTAAGATAATATTAATAATATCAATAAAGTTGTTGTATACATATTTAATTCTGACATTTCAGCTCCAACTTGCTATGCTTTTGATCCAACTTGCCAATGTTTCCTATGCTTTTTGATTAATTATAGTAAACGTGGCCAAAAGGCAAAAGGTTACATCAGTGGCTGATTGTGGCCAATTTCTTAATTGATTTTGATTTTACTCACATGCATACAATTGATGCAGTGGAGACGGTGAAGTTCGATGTGTTCGAAGACAATTAATGATAGAAGCACTTGGTAAGGAACTTCCCAGTGGGACAATCAGGTTCTCGTCAAAGGTTGTTGCAATTCAAGAATCTGGCCTCTTCAAGATACTGCATCTTGCCGATGGAACAACCATAAAAACCAAGGTAACAGATAGTTAAAAGCAACTCGTGAAATGGGTGCAAACAGTTTCTAGTCGATGATTTTTGCAATTGAACAGGTATTGATTGGGTGTGATGGAATAAACTCTGTGGTGGCGAAGTGGTTGGGCTTCAAGGAGGCATCTTTTACAGGGAGATACGTGATCAGGGGTGACATAAAGTTGACGAACAACCATGGCCTTCAGCCAAATTTCATGCACTTCTTTGGAAAAGGCTTTCGATCGGGTGTTCTGCCTTGTGATGAAACAACTGTGTATTGGTTTTTTACTTGGACTCCCACCACTGAAGGTGAATTCTTTGTGTTACTGATTATTGATTACTGCGAGAAATATTGTAAAACGAAAGATTTTTCCATTAACAAAAATAGTAAGAATAAACTTTTTTTGTGTTGCAGAGAAGGAGCTGGTGAACAATCCAGGCAAAATGAAGCGATTGGTGTTGGAGAAGTGTGAGAAGATGCCGAGTCATATGAGATGCTTTATAGAGAAAACAGAAGCAGAAGATATCTTAACATCTCCATTGAGATATAGAAACCTGTGGGAGCTTGTGTCAGGAAATATCAGCAAAGGCAATGTTTGTGTTGTTGGAGATGCTTATCACCCGATGGCGCCTGACCTTGGTCAAGGTGGATGTTGTTCCTTGGAAGATGGGATTGTCTTAGGCAGGTACTTAGCTCAGGCATTCTGCAAAAAGAGTGAGACTGAGGAGCAATACAAGAAAATTGAAGCTTGCTTGAGGAAATATGCAGAAGAGAGAAGATGGAGAAACATTGATATCAGTGTTACATCTTATGTTCTGGGGCTTCTTCTGCAAGGTGATTTGAAATTTCTGGCACATGTGAGAGACAAAGTTTTGCCTCATTTCCTAGCTGGGTTGCTGTTGAAGAAGTCAGATTTTGATTGTGGAAAACTCAACACCTATGATAAGGCGGTGGAATGTATAATTGGTTAAAAACTAAAGTTTAAACCTATTTTAATTTTATAAAACTGATTTGTAAGGTGAAATTTGTATCCATTTATTACTTATAAGACGAGATTTGTAGAGTAAGATTTGTAGGCACTTTTATATATATATATATTATAAATTGATTTTATCTTTAATTAATACAAGATTTCTAACCTAATCAATCACATTTTTATTAAGTTAAATTTCTTCTTATTTACTTAATACATTACAAATAAAGACAATTTATTTTATATAATCAATCATGACAACACAACATTATTCAAACGATTATAAAAGTGTAAAATTTTGTATTTTTTTTTTTAAAAAAAAAGTAAAAATAGTATTAAATAAATGTAAAAAATTTAGGTGTTTAAAATGATCTTTTCCTTATCCAAACATATAAAATGAAATGGATCACATTATTTAAGACATTTAAAAAATAAAATTTCAGATTCTTTATGTATACAAATATATAATGTATAAATTCAATCTTTGATAAATCTAGTCTAATTTAGTATATAAAAGATGAAGAAGAAAAGGATTATTGAATTTGAAAAGGGGAAGAAAAGCAAGAGATAAAGCTTGCGTGACTTGACCTAAATCAATGTATACCTTACGTTAGGCAATAAGATTAGACATTTTCTTGGAATGAAAGACTACTTTGGAAACAATGTTCAGCGTTCTCAAACTTGCATTGCTTAGGAACCAAACGTCCTTTTTCGTGTTTGCTAACAGGAGGGAAAGAGTTACATTATTATTCACAGGTCGTATTTTTATTTTTTAAATAATTTAAATCAATATTAAATATCGTAATTAAATAAATATTTTTAAATATGTTTTAGTTTGTCTTTTCTATTTGTTCGATTTAAAAGGTATTAAAAAAGTCGTGGAAAATAGGTCTTTATACGAGAAAGAAATAATTATATTTAAAAATGATTTCTTTGGAGAAATATCTATATCTTTATGAACATAGATAATGGAAATTTAACATACATATTTTTGAATTTACAATTATCTGTATTTGAATTTTCGGTTACCTGTATTTATTAATCTGTCTGAGTTTAAATTTTATAAATAAAGTAGATCTTTTTGCAGTAAAAAAGAAAGAAGGTAAAAAATGAAATCTGAATAGTTTTGATCTGGTCTTCATAACGAACGGTGATGATGGGGTTGACAGATAGCTGGATATGGAAGCAGACTCTACCGCTTTGAAACGACGAAATTGCCCCCATATATGCAACAAATACTCGTTCCTGTGTGCAGAGTCCTTCCCATATTCTTCTTCCTCATCGTCGTCGTCTTCATCTGATGCCCAAACCTGTTGTTTTTCGCAAGGTATGCTTCCAACCACTGCGGATTTTTTTTCTCCTCTCTTTTCAATTTGATGCTAAGCGTCGCTCTTCGTTTCTCTATCTTTTAATTTGTTCCTCGAATGATTAACCTCTCGGGGCGCCGAACAAGCTTCAACCATAGCTCATTTATCTGTTCTTTCTTTTATTTTCTTTTTTCTCTTTCCAATTTCGATCAACTTGGCTGCGTGCTTTGCGCTCTTTGTTTTATTCATTTCAATGTTTGAGCTGCCTTAGGGTATATCAATACGCGTTTTGCTGTTGATTTTATTTCGGTTTTGGATACTGCTAATTTTGACGCTGTCTGATTGAGCTCAAAGGGTTTATTGATTATGTCCTCTGCGTGCGAATTTGAATTCGTAAACTGGATTGCGATTGGCAGCAGAACCGTGTTTTTGTTTGTTTCCGCGTGTGATTTCAGATTCAGTGCCTTTTTGATTGTGGACGTGTTGATGGCAGTAGGGGGGCCAATGTGGTTTTCTTTATTTTTCTCCTTTTTTTTTTGGCATAATGTTACATTTTGTTTCTTGGCGCCGAAAATTTTTGGAACCATTTTGTTCAAATGTGTTTTAAATATTCACATTTGTTACTATTTAGCTGAAACATAGATTTTGCCCTATCTACTTAGTAAACCATAAAGGGTTTGTTTGGATTCAGACTATAAGAGCTTTTGAGAGCTCTCTACTGTATATATAGAGCTTTTTCCAGTAAAGAAGCTCTCAGATTCCCACTGTTTATTTGTTTCTAATGCTGAACTTAAGGAGAATAACAAAATTTTAATGACAATCTATTCACATTGGCATGTTATGATTTTAGATGGGGGTTCAACGACATGAAGCGCTTGCGGAAGATGAGCCTGCTGAAAATGCTTGTGCAAGTAGTGCTTTGAACCAAGGTGCTCTTCCCAGTGAGTCTGCCAATAGCAATCCATGTGTAAATACTGAAAGTAGTGCAGTTAATGAATCGGGTGGCATTTTTTTTAAGAAAAGTAATACATCACATATCTATAGACAAGATGTTGTGAAAAATATTACCAGTGGCATGATTGGGATTGTGACAGAAGTTGCTGGTGATTCAGATTCAGATTCAGATAGTAGCATTACTGATGACGAGAATGATAGTGAGGATGAGGATGGTGATGGTGAGGAAGGCGATGATAGTAATAATGCTAGCAGGAATTCTGAAAGTAATGTTTCCGCTGGGCATTGTAAAACCGATGCACTTCTGGCTGACCAGTTGCGTGTACTGTGGATGGACGAATCTGAATCCACTCAAAATTTCAATGACGTTGAAGTTGTTGATCGTGGATTTTTGCATGGTGATTTTGTTGCTGCGGCTTCAGACCCTACTGGGCAAGTGGGTGTGGTGGTTGATGTCAATATATGTGTGGATCTGTTGTCCCATGATGGCTCTATAATAAAAGATGTATCGTCAAAAAACATACAGCGGATTAGGGATTTCACTGTTGGTGATTATGTGGTGCTTGGGCCTTGGCTAGGCAGAGTCGATGATGTTTTGGATAATGTAACTGTCTTATTTGATGATGGTTCAGTTTGTAAAGTTTCGAAAGCAGATCCATTGAATCTTAAACCAATTTCTAAGAATATTGTTGAAGATGGGCATTTTCCCTATTACCCAGGGCAGCGGGTAAGGGCGAGCTCCTCATCAGTTTTCAAGAATTCAAGATGGCTGTCAGGCTTGTGGAAAGCTAATAGGTTAGAAGGTACAGTAACTAAAGTTACAGTTGGATCGGTGTTTGTTTATTGGATAGCATCGGCAGGTTATGGGCCATATTCTTCTACTGCCCCAGCCGAGGAGCAGAGTCCAAAAAACTTAAAATTGTTGTCTTGTTTTGCTCATGCAAATTGGCAATTGGGTGACTGGTGTCTCTTACCCTCATCAGTACTGTCATCCTCAGTTTCCATGGACAAAGGCTTCTCAAAATTGGAACTTAACGATTCTGCTAACAATGAATTAGATTCTAATCAGACAGGAAGTGGGTGTGATTCAGAAGAAGCTACTGTCGAGGAAACAAACGGGAATAAGGATACCATGGAGCTTGATCCAGCTGATACTTTGCAAGGGAATGATGGACATGAGAAAAGTAATCCTTCACGTGATTCTAGCTCATGCTGCAGTTCTATCTCCGTGTCAAAGGAACCTGTCCATGAAGCTTGGCCTCTTCACCGCAAGAAAATTAGGAAAGTTGTCATCAGGAAAGAAAAGAGGGCCCGAAAGAAAGAGGAAAGTTTTGAGAAAGCTCTTTTGATTGCCAACACAAGAACAAAAGTTGATGTTGCATGGCAGGATGGAACAATAGGGCATGAACTGAATTCTACAAGTTTAATTCCTATAGATAATCCTGGTGACCATGAATTTGTTTCAGAACAATATGTGGTAGAGAAGACCTCCGATGATGGTGATGATATTTCTGAAGCTAGGCGAGTTGGGGTGGTGAGAAGTGTTAATGCGAAGGAGCGGACAGCTTGTGTGAAGTGGTTAAAAAAGGTTGCTAGGGCAGAAGATCCTCGAGAGTTTGACAATGAAGAAGTTGTAAGTGTGTATGAGCTAGAGGGCCATCCAGATTATGATTACTGCTATGGGGATGTGGTTGTCCGCCTGACACCTGTGTCTGCACATTTAGAAACAGCTTCTGTTGAGGAGTCCACTGAGAAATCAGAACAGAAAACTGAAGACTGTGGAATTAAAAAGGAAGCAAAAATTCAAACTGATGCTAATAGAGTAGAAAATGCATCTAGTGATACTTCTATGCAATTTTCTGATCTCTCTTGGGTTGGAAATATAACTGGCCTTAAGAATGGTGATATTGAAGTTACTTGGGCTGATGGGATGGTGTCAACGGTATGCTCATTTTTGTTATTTCCTGCTATTCTCTATCTCTCTTTCTCTCCCTCCCTACACACACACACACACACATATTGCATCTTATTTTAGTCAATTCAAACTGAAGAACTGCTTCAATTATTTTAATACCTGGTGAAAATTTAAATGTTCTATAATTTATTCTAAGGTTTAGGATTTCTTTAATATCTTTGTCACTAAAGTATTCTACTGTGTGCTTTACTGTTACAAGTACTTTAAACAATATACTTACAATCAGCGAAGGTTCCTTTCTATTTCTCTGAAGAGTAATGTACAGGTGGACTTTTGTGAAAATTTGGCAAATATATTAGAATTTTGCTTTGAGATGTTTATTGGGTATGTACTTCACTGAAATCGGGGGAAAATTCAAACTTGAGGATCAAGTAAACTTAAATGTTCAGGACCTCTGTTTTCTAATCCACCATTGTAATATAGCCTAATGAGTCCCCAAGAAGTAAAAATATTGCCAAAACCCTGAAACAAACACTGATTAAGGATCCACTCCGGCAAACTGAATTAAGAGTTATTGAATAAGTGTTTATCATTTAGGCGATTAGGCACTTCTTCATAAATTGTTTTCATAATCAAAGAAGAAACAATGTTTTAAATCCTTGATAGGCACGCATAGTGGCTGCCTCCAGAATTGCTAGAGTGGATGGTAGGATAACTACAATTAAATTGATTAAAATTCACAAAAAGAATAATGAGTCAGAGAATAATATAAAGAGTAAACAGAGGTAGAGAAACCAATCATCAAATAGAAAACACAGGTAGAGATAGAGTGAAGCAATTAGCTAGAAAAGAGAAACCGGTTGTCAGAGTGCTCGGCAGAGAGATAATTGTGGTCGAGTAATGTCATACATGGAAACAAGGGTTGGTTGGTTGAGAATGAAAGTGAGAAAGGACAGCTCTTTCATTTCTTTTATAAGCAAAATATTGTTGTAGAAATTGAAATCTCAAAAGTTTCCCCTTCAGACAAGCCCTAACATTAGTGTTTAGAGTGCTTTTTGGAATTAAGAGACAGTGCTGCTATCCTAGCCATTACAACTGCTACTTTGCCTCTTACAGGTGCTACAGTGAACTGCTAGCTGCAATGGTCCTTGAAGTGGCCAGGGACCATTCCACCTTGCAACACCACTATAGTCTGCTATTTAGAACCCTGAGAAGAAATATGATCAAAATGCTTCCTTATAAGCTAAAACTGAGTTTATAAATATGATCTTGAAGAGCTTATTAAAATAAAATGAAAATAGCTTATGGACATATAATCTATCTATTCGTGAAAGTTCTTTCAAGCACTTTCACAATTGGTTATGCATCTGATAATCTCAAATAAGCTGTGAATAAATTCTTCAAAGGTGTCCTATATGTACCAAGACATTCAATAGACCAGATAGATAAAAAAATTCAGAAATTGTTTATTGAAGTCAAATATTATAATTATAATAAAAGATTGATTGGTACATGAAGGTATTTTAGTCATAAACTACCGGAATTTATTTTAGTCAAAATAAAAGATTGAGGTCGGAATACATATATATCAACTTTATATTCTAAGGTATTTCATGTCTGATAATACGTTTTTTCCATTTGAACTGCAATGGTTTACTTTACTTTCAGGTTGGACCCCAAGCAATCTATGTGGTTGGTCGAGACGATGATGATGAATCACTTGCTGCAGGGAGTGAAGTAAGTGATGCTGCTAGCTGGGAAACTGTTAATGATGATGAAATGGAAGTCCTTGAGGATTCCAGAGAGGTTTGTTTCTTTTTTTTGACCTGGACCATGATTCTTACCAACTTTCAACTTGTTTCTGAGAGGAAGCCTAAAGGAAAAAACTTTCATTTGATCCTTATCTAGAGTTGCTTCCACACATTAATAAAAGATCTAAAATAAGTAAACTGTGATTTCCCAATCTTGCAAACTTTTGCTGTTTTCATTTCACAGCCTTCACATCTTTTTCTTCTTGCCTTTATGCAGTCAAGCAGCAATGCATCTAATATCAATTGTCTGTTTAATATTTCAATTTAAGTGATTGTGATCATTATCTCATTTCAAAAGGTCATTGAAAGTTTTGTGATAGACATCCTATCTGCCTACTAAAAAATGTAGTTATTATCCCGTTTTTTAAATTATATATATATATATATATATATATATATATATTATGACATGCAGGATATTCAGAGGGAAAATTCAAGCAGTGTTACGTCTGAGGCAGAAGAAAGTGGAGATAATGATTTTGGTAGGGCTGCCGCACTTTCTGTTCCCCTAGCAGCATTTCGGTTTGTCACTAGACTTGCCAGTGGAATATTCTCAAGGGGCCCAAGGAACTTGGATTCTATCGACATGCAGATAAAAGCTGGACATGAACATCCTTCACCAGTAGTTAATGACGAGTCTAGTTCGCAGAGACTTATTCCCATTAATGGTGATACTTCAGGCCGTAAGAATGGAAGATATGAGGAGGTTGTGTCGGAAGCAACTGAAACTGTGGAAGCATGTGACACCCTCTATGGCTTGAAAAAGGAAGAGGCTCTTGCAAGTTGTGATAATGGGAGTTGCAGTTTGAAACATTTTGACATAACTCAAGATCCATCAGACCACTATTTTATTGGTGCAAATGGACAGGTACTGCTGCTGCCTTATTTCTAATAAGATTAGGGAAAAGGAAGAATTAAAAAGTACTTAATGTTTATTGTATATTACGGGCTATGTTAATATACCATTTGTTTTGACCAAAACGCCAACTCCTTTTTGAAAGAGACCAAATTGAACGGTAATAATGTAGTTTAAAATGTATTATCTATTTTAGAAGTACTAATTTCTTAAATTAATCTCTCCTCTCTCCCAGTCCTTCCTTTCATTTTATTTGTATGTTCTCTTGTAGCAAAGAACAAAACAATTCGACTGACAAGAACATAGAAAATACGAAGTAGAAAGAAAAGAAATAGATTGTAAAATAACCCACTGCAGTTCAAACTTGGTGTACATCTGTTCCAATTTCAAAATTTAGGTGCCCATATTGAATGGGCCTGGAGACAGACTTCACTTTAGATGGAAATCACTTTGTATTGTATGGCAATACTTTATGTGGCTGCCAACTTTTTGCAAATCTTTCTAAAAAATTGCAATCACCATCGCAATTGGCATAATTCTGGGAGCTTTACACAGACCGATATAGGGGAACAAAGGTTGTGAAATAAAAGGAAAAACTTAGGAGAGTAGAGATAAGTTGAATTATTTTCTTAAATAAATATATAAATTCTAAATTGTACTAATATCTTTAAATTTAAGATGATAAAAGAAAGGAATTGAGTTTTGTCCAAGGTTTCTAGTAACAGTCTTTTGTAAAATAAAACGGGTATATATTTTTGATAAACATTATTTACCAACATTTTTTAATTTGCATGCACAGGTCTGTATATTTTAGTCTAATCACTATAGTTTAGTATTAATGTAGATTAGGTTCTTATATTTAGCTAACCAGATATCAACAGTGTTATCAATAGAAGCATCAAACATGTGAATGTGCACACTTATCTATTCAAATGTTAGCTTCCTCCTTTTGTATTTGGTTTCCTTTCTTGTATTATACTGCAATCACTAGATTATTTCTATCTGCTTTCAGAGTAACAACAGGAAATGGTTAAAGAAAGTGCAACAAGATTGGAACATACTGCAGAATAACCTTCCTGGTCAGTGATATATTTATTTGATCATCTAAGTTCTGTATTAGTGAGCTGTACCCCCATCTTAGTAACTGTAGTTGTTTGAAACATTTTGACAGAGGAAATCTATGTACGAGTTTATGAAGATAGAATGGATCTCTTGAGAGCAGTTATTGTAGGGCCATATGGAACCCCTTACCAAGATGGACTCTTTTTCTTTGATTTTCACCTTCCTCCAGAATACCCTGATGTTCCACCGGTAAGGAATTTTATCTTGAAGATTTTTTGCTGTCCAATTTAATATGCTCCCACCAAAGAAAGTGAAGAGACAGTTAAAAGTCAATGAAATTCAATTTGTATATATTTAATCCAAATGAAATATATCTCATGCCTTTTCTGTGTTCTTTATCTGGATGTGAAATGATATGCAGTCTGCATACTATCATTCTGGTGGCTGGCGAATTAACCCTAATTTGTATGAGGAAGGGAAGGTTTGCCTTAGCCTTTTGAATACATGGACAGGCAGAGGAAATGAAGTTTGGGATCCAAAATCCTCTAGCATACTTCAAGTCCTGGTTTCACTTCAAGGTTTAGTACTCAACTCTAAGCCTTATTTCAATGAAGCTGGGTATGATAAGCAGATTGGGACAGCCGAAGGAGAGAAGAATTCATTGTCATACAATGAGAATACCTTTTTACTTAATTGCAAGACTATGATGTATCTTATGAGGAAACCCCCCAAGGTAATTATGAACAACAATAAAAATATTTTATTTTGTCCTATCCATTTTATTGAACTGTTCATATTTTATCATGGATAGTTAATTAGTTAAAGCACTATTACATTGTGCATACTTGGTTTCTGTAGAACGAGGGTGTATACAGTTTGTGTATCGTTAAAGAAAACTGAAACTCCTTGAAAAGGTTAATAACAGGGTTAACAAAGAAGCAGAGGGGTATTTTGTTGAACTTACATGTTTTGATTAGCTTATTTTGGGGATATATGTTTTTTTTGTTGCTAATTTCCTAGGAGAGCTCTGAAAAAAATGATTATTTCAATGAGCTAATGAATGTTTTTAAGTAATTGCAACATTTACATGTTTCATTGGCATTAGTTCACGTGTACTTTAGTAGTTGTTAAGACAACTGTTGATTGATTCTGAGCTGTGTGAGGTGTATTTGACTCTAGGATTTTGAAGTGCTTGTCAAAGAACATTTTAGGAGGAGGGGCCATAACATCCTTAAGGCTTGTGATGCATATATGAAAGGTTGCTTGATTGGCTCTTTGACTAGAGATGCCTCCGTTAGTGAAAAAAGCGGTCAGAATTCAACCTCTGTGGGTTTCAAGTTGATGTTAGCCAAGATAGTGCCAAAGCTTTTCTCGTCACTTAGTGAGGTTGGAGCTGATTGCGAGGAATTTAGGCATCTCAAAGATTTGTAGCGATATTATGGTGATACATTACTTCCGTAAAGCCAACTTTGTCTGCTGGCTCTGTCCAACTTGAAAATATTTGAAGGTACAAAAAAGTGTAAAGGTTGTCATATACTGTCATTGTTTTGATTTCTACCATTTATGCCCATTCATTTTCCTTTAAAAGATCAATTTACTTCTAGGAGCTTGAAGGAACATAAGTGGTGGGAGTTATATTTACGTTGAGAGAAAAGCAACTACTGAAAGAGCAGACTGGATATCCTCTTGATTTTGATCAGCTGTAATAGGGGAAGAAATGTTGGTTACTAACTTGTAAACTGTTTACATTTTTTTATTTCTTTTATATCTGGGATTAAGCGAGCCAAATTGCATCGTGTGATCCATGCAACCAACTTCCCTTAGTCAGATACGGCTTTCGTTGTCGTTGTTTTATATATGGGGAGAGGGTGGTGGGAGTCAGAGTTGGATTTTCACAGGTATTTTAAAGAATTTGATTGTCTTGGATTGATTGATTGATTGATTTACCTTCTGTTTCTGAAGATACGATGAATTGAATATAGTTGAAGAAGCCCCTCCTCTTTTGTAATGGACACTTCGTGTTTGTGCCTTGCCATTTCTTTGCATGTAGTGTTTTTGCTGAATCCACAGTTGTAACTATTTTCTCGCCATCATGATGCTTTACCATTTCTTATTCCACTCTCCAATTACTATTTATCAGAATCCCTACTTGGGACAAAGGTAGTGATATTTCTTTCATATCATGATAATTTTGTTCCTGGATTTCTTTTCTCCTTTTCATCACTGCCTCTATTGTTTTGTCTGCTGCCTGTTTGCATGCCTCCTCATAATGAGAATAGAAAACTTTCAATGTCTACGGAGATCGCACAGCAGTAAAATTGTTTGCATTTGTCTTTCCTTTTAAAATTTTGTTGGCTTCCTCACGGTTTTAATACTTGAGTTAAGAAAAACGTGTATAAACATATAGATAGTATTAAATTTAACTTGTAAGATGCCATATTTTTGGAAATAATCGATAAAAACAAGAAAAATGATTTTTTGACGCAACTACATTTTTTATATTCATTTAACATTATCCTTACTTACTTTTTACTTTCTTTTTTTTTTGAAAAATTAAAATTTTTTATCTTTTTTAGACCATTTTATCTTTATATTCTGTGTCAAATGAGTGTAAAAGTGTGTCATGGTATTATTATTCTATAAACAATTCAATATCCTTTACGTTGTACTAGTTCAATTTTAGTGTGTTTCATTAAACGAATGTGCACTAATTCTTTATTCTACTATCTTATTTTAATGAATCAAAATTTAGTAATCATATTAATCTAAATCTTACACATTTATTAAATAAAATAATAAAATATATGTATGATCTTATATATATTTATGCCTACTAATTTCGATGAAAACAATGCTAAAGAAGCAATCACATGTTTGTATAGAGTGTGTATTTTTTTTTTAATTTTAAAATACAATTAATAGTGAAATAGAAACACAAGACGTGTGTATCAAATGAAGGTATCCTTTATATATTTTTAGATTTATACTTTTTTTAATTATAAAATATAATTTAGGATAAATTGGGAATGTGAAATGTATACAATAAATTACAATTAAAAGAAAAACTCTAAGAAAAAAGAACAACCAATAGGAATCAAATCAAATTTAAGTCAGATAATTAAAAAATGAATGCATCCCACACTTGGTGATCCACTCTTGCGATAATATTGCTGGACATGTTTAATGTGTTACAAAGTCTAATAGAGATTTAAGAAATTTGATAGAAATAAAAATTTAAATTTAAATCTTAAATTGTATAAACATAAGAAAGTTAAACATTATATAAAAAAAATTAAATTCATTATTTTAAAATTTTTAAGTTGAGGATAATATCAAATTCTGTTGATTTAATTCAGATTTCATTATTATTGAATATTTACAGTGAATTCTTTATGTTTAAGTCTCACATTGTATAAAATTAAGAAAACATAATATTATATAAAAAAAATTCATAAATTAATATCTTATGGGGTTAAAGGTACGTAGTATCAAATTTATTGTGAGATTACCTTATATTTATTGAATTTTCTTGATAAATCTCCTTAAAAATCCATCAAAATTGAACTTTTGATTTTGATTGTAGTTATTCAAGTTGCCTCCACCAGTAAATTAAATTTTATAAACAAATCAAAGGCAAGCTACATGAACTTGCAGTTAAATTGGATTCACCGATTTCTCTTACTTTATTCATTAATAGGGTTTAGGTGAAGAAACTGGTCAACCTTATCGCAACCACCTATAAGTGTTAATGTGCATTTGGACTAACTCTTATTTAGATAAGAAAATAATGCTATTTTTTTCTAAAACAACATAATTAGACTACAACGATAATTCAATGCTTACATTAAATAAAACTACTTTAGAGTAATAAAAGTATGTTAGATTTGGATGGTAGATGACAAAATTGGGAAGAAAGTAGATTAAAGTGATTGTCATTTTCTCATCTTGTCATAAAGATCCATTTTTTCAGACCATCGTAAGTTGTTGGAAAACATTTTTGGTTGTTAGTTCTAAAAATCATTCGCTGTCATTTCACCAAATATAATTGACTCATGAGTCTGACAAATCATTTATAAATTCTTAAGTTATCAGCAGCATTTCAACAACTCCCTCAACCTATAATATTTGAGAATCCATTCCACCATCAGCAATACATTGACATAACACTTCTTGCATCTGTCATTGTCCCTTGTGGCAGATTTTACTTGCTAATTTTTTCCGTTAAAGTTTCGTAAAAACACTAGAATTCGCACAGTAAACAATATTTGATGATCCAACAACTTTGTATTATAATATAATATAGTGATCAAAGTTTATACAAGTTTGCATCATATAATTGATGAAAGGTTATTAAAAATTTGAATAAGAAAAGTTTATGAGAAAAAGACTTAATTAATATAAAGAAGTTAAGTATGAAAATGGTGGGAAAAAGATGATATCTGGTGTTGATCCCTTCCGACAGCATTCTCCGACGTTGGTGTCACCTCATGACTCCATCCTCTGTAACGGTTCCGCGTCAGCTCCAGCAGCGACTCTCTTACATCTTCGGCTTCGACAGTTTCATTGTCTTTTTTCTGTTCAACATTCAAAAACAGAATAATTACCATGTCTTTTTTCCTGGTCAACATGATACAAGAAAACATGCAAGTTACCTCGACTTCAAAAACATTTGACACCAAGCCCTTGTGGCTGGTTACCGTTGCATGCACCACGTCCATGCCAATAGTGTTCAACGACTCCATCAATTTCACAAACCCACCAGGTCTGTGTTCACAGAATACCTTCACAAAATACTCATTCCCATCTATCAGAGCTACTTCCACTTGCGGCTGCAATGTACCAAAATCTTACAATTATATATCCAAAACTCTAAACTAGAACATGATAAGATGTAAAGTAATGATTTTATGCATACAATTGAAGTGGGTTTTACCTCCATTTGCTGGGTTTGCTTCTCAATCAATGCTGCATCCTCCTTTTGTTTGTATACATAGCCATTTCCTGAGGTACCCACATGCAACCCAGATTGACCCTTAGCAGGTTCTGAATTTGGACACGGTTCACCTACACCCACATATTGATTATTATTGTTATCATTATTTCCATTGATGCAGTTGCTTTCGGTGTCTGCATTCTCCTCAAGCTCATCTTGCAGCTCCTTCACTTGTTTCTGCAAATCCTTTACGTATTCAATAGCATCTCCAAGGATTGAGGCCCTGTCCAACTTAGAGATCCGTGGAACCAAAGAACGAAGCTTGTATAACCTGTCATTCAGCTTCTTCCTTCTCTTCCTCTCGGCCATCAGGTTCTTTGACTGATTCCCTTTCCCATTCCTCCTCCTATACTTTCCATCTTCCTCTTCTTCGTTCTGCTCACTGCAATCTGACATTGAATCCGATCGAGCAACAACATGTTTCAGCAACTCCTTCTCCTCCTCTTGCTTCTCTTTTGCTTCCAGAGACTCCATGTACTGTGAATCTGTTGTCATGAGGCTTTTCTGATACGTGTTATTGTCATGCTCGTGTTCTGGGTTAGTTTGCTTCTCATGAAGGAAGGAACCTTGGTATTCTTCAGAAAAGGCATCGCTTTTCATTCTGTTCAGCTGGTTGTAGTTAAACTGCTGCATGAAGTTCAGTGGAGAACTGCACAGGCCGATGCGGTGGTCCATGCTCATGACATGTTCCGAAGGGTGGAAATGAGTGTTCCTGCTGTTGTTCCCTTCGTTTTCATCGCCTAAAAGTGGGTTTTGTTGCATGTTGCTCATTGAATTCACGTCAATGTTGAAGCTCATTGAGTGGTTCACAGCTTCAATGCACTGGTTTGTGACAAAATCTATTACTTGATGATCTTCAGCCACCTTTTACACCCACACACATATATAGAGAGAATTAATCGATTTATACATTCTATAAATGCTGCCTACAAGAACACATAATTAAGCTATATATTTTATGATATGACAGTACTTGTTTGGTTACAAACAGCTCAATTAGTCCACCTGGCGCTGAAATCAAAACCTGGGTCCCCATTGTTTCCTGCAAATTAAATTACCATACACACAAACTCAATATGTATGAATTTAGATGGAAAAAGTAAATTCCTTTGGCATTCCACAAATGAATATAAAAAATTGACTTACATCCAAAAGGCTTGAATCCAAGCTATTGGAATAGTTCACCCAACTGGGTTGATTTGTTAATAGGGTCTGCGTATGAATCCTGTTGATTGTTGTATATACTGGGTAAGAATATAGAACACTATAGATAAAGGGAAGTTGAGTATTGGAATTTCATAACAAGAAAATATACAGACCCAGAATTATCTATGGGTATGGAAGTGGAAAGTTGGGAAAGAAGATCACAGGGCTTTGTTCTCGGGTGTGGATAAGTGGTATCCCTGCATGAAACCACAGAAGACACAGGGAAAAGATGTTCTTCACCAGCATTTTTGTTGCTTTCAGTGCCACCACAACAGCAACCCAACCACTCCAGAAACCTATAGCAAGCATTGTAATAGAACACGACAAGAGAAAGAGAAAAGAAGAATAATCAGATAATCATGTATAACCTTTCGTCTTCACTCAATTTCCAGTAGATACAGTAATCCCATCCGTTCAAACCCACGAGAGATCTTAGTCTTTCCACCAAGTTTTGCATAATGATGTTCATGTCACCTTCAATCAGTGCTAACTGATTCTCAGTACACCTCTGGCTAGCCGACACAACCGAGGTACAAACCAATCAAGAGAGTTTGTCAGATATCGAATTGACTTGTGTCTTATGTACTATATTCTCGTACAGATAAAAATATAAACATGTGTTAATTATATGATAATATGATATATGTACAATGCATATCTATGTCAGACCATCATCACAGGAGTTGAGAAAGTTAATCTTAGTTTTACAACATTACATCACGGTCAAGATGATTTGATCATTTTTTCATTTGAATCATCCATTTTAATTTTATGGTTAAGATTTGTTCCCTTCAAGTACGTCACTTGATATATGCTTATATATAGCCACATGCATCCACGCAGATACCACATATAAATAGAAAATGAATGAGATATATAAACCTAGATGATGATAGTAAAACTTCTTGTTTAGTTCTCAAAAGCAAAGTGACTATATATGTTACTTCATCCTTTGACTAAAAGCAAGAAAAGCTAAGATAAAAATTGAAACAAAAACTGATATCCATACAAACTTAGTTGATAGCAACAGTTAACTGCAATGTCATGCCACAAATTTGAATCATCTATCCATCTCAGCAAACCAAGAACAGAAGCAAAGTTCCTTGTACGAATGATGGTTAGGAAGAACAGGAAGATGCAGACAACATTGAAAGCACACACCTGGTACTTTCCTTGTTTATTTGATAACAATATCTTTTTATATATATATATATAAATTAGAGCATGTCTGTTACTATGGTAGGTGAACTGCAGTGGGTGAATGATATATATATATATATATATATATATATATATATATAATATATATATATAGAGAGAGAGAGAGAGAGATTTTTGCAATGAAATAGTTGTTCTGCGTTGTGTTTAGTTAAGGAAGAGAAACGAGAAATGAGGAAAGAAAGGTGAATTGAAAGATATAGATGAGTTGGTGATGATGGAAGGAACATATTGCATGATCCAAGATGGCGTACAAAACCCTAACTACTTGCTTAAGCTTTTCATTCCTTTCGTATACTATATTCTCTCAAACCCTCAACTACTCCAATTTTAATTTAAAAATGGTGTAAACTTATGTTTTATAGGTGTTTTATTTCTACGATGAATTCATATAATATAATTAATTTACATCTACTATTTTGTTTTTATTTTTTATAATGGGTTAAATATGTTTTTGTCCCTTAACTTTAAGTGAAAATTGGAATTAGTCTCTCTTAAAAACTTTGATCTAATTTAGTTCTCCAACTATAAAAATGTATGAATTAACCAAATTTTGTTAACTTTATTTGATGTGTTTTAAAACACATTTCTAAGTTGACATTGAAGCAAATATGTGTCAAACAGTGTAAATAATCCAAATGTTATTATGAAACGTGATTGAAACATCAAATAAACCTAACAAAATTTAGTTAAAAGGACTAAATTCATACATTTTTTTAAAGTTTGAGAACTAAATTAGATCAAAGTTTTTAATAGGGACTAATTCCAATTTTCACTTAAGTTAAGAGAGAAAAACATATTTAACCCTTTTATAATTATAAAAGTATATTTCTTTCCTTGTTACATATTCTTAAAATATGAAGTCTCAAAATATTTCTTTATTCCCATGAGTGATGATTCTTTTATAATAAGTTAAATTTATTCTTCCTTCTTATTATAACCGACTATATTAATTTTATATCCAATAATTTAATTTAATATTTTTTTATTATTTAAGATTGTGAAATGAAGGTAAAAGGAAAAGTGTAACTTCCCTTATAAGATATTAAGGGGAGCGTCATTTAGGAAAGGAAAAGAAAACACTATATTTTTTTCTTTTAATTTTGTATTAAATTAAGTTACTTACTTTAAACATAAATTAAATGATTAAATATAAAAGAAAAGTAATAAAACATAGGAAAGTGAGAGTGTAAAATGTATGGTTAATAAAATGCATTGTAGAGTGGGAGTATAAAATTTGTAAGTGTCAAGAATTCGGGTTCTTTAATGGGGGATAGAGAAAAACAGAAAATAATAAATAATTTGATTTTTATATTAAATATTAAATAATAAAATAATAAAATAATATATTATAGGTCACATCATAAGATGTCTTCAAAATATTGAGTGTTCCTTCCTACACCTCTCCTCCTTCTTCCTGCACCTCCAATTTTACCATTCTATCATTCACCAATTTTATTATTATATCCTTCATTTAATGTTGTAACAGTAGTATTTATTTTGAGCTTTTCATTTTTTTTCTTTTTCAACTCTCAATTCAACCAGCTTTGGAAAAACCAACAGCCAATATTTTTCATCTTCTAAAAATTTGTAAGTGGCTTCAATTTTCCAGAGGAAACAATATATTTCTTTTCTTTTTTTTTTGTGTTTTTTTTCTTTTTTGTGTTTTCAACTTCTGAAGAAGCTTGCTTGTGGAATTGCGGAGATGAAAACTGCTGCAAATGGCACTGTTGCCGCCCTACGAATGGCGGATCTGGTTGTGCCACAGTTGGATCTGCGGTTGAGTTTTGGGGGGTGCATCTTGTTGTCCGCATATCGCAATGCGGGTAAAGGGAAACACAGTTCGTCTTGCGGCTAATGGCAACCGCAGGTGGATCTGCGGTTGAGGTTTTGGGGTGCATTTCGTGTTGTCCGCATATCGGAATGCGGTGACTAATGGAAACACAGTTCGTCCTGCGGTTGTGCAGATTTGCAGAGCAAGAAGAAAGTGGGTTCGAGACAGACGAGCTTTAACAGTCTTGGTCTGGACATGAAAGCTGATGAAGAGGGTGATGAAGAAAAACAGAGTGTAGCTACCAGCATTGGAGCAACATGGTTCATGTATGTTTTCCCTAAATTGAAGGAAACAGAAAGAGAAGAGCTACCATTCTGATACTCACCGTTCTTGGCATTTGACTACTGAGACCCCAGGATAATCCATTGTCTAATTTTGCAGATTTATTTTCTTTGATTCTCAAACCCCAAAATTAGATAAGCAACTCCAACACCTTTTCCAGCTTTCTCTATTATATATTATATTATTATATATTATACGTAATAAGTTTTGAATTTATTAAAATGAAGGATAAAATAGTAAAATTGGAGGTGCAGGAAGAAGGAAGTGAGGTGCAGGGAGGAATACTCCAAAATATTTAGTTTGGTATTAGTTCACACGTTAGTTCTTAAATAGAATAATTTTCAAATTTTTTTAGAAAAGAAAACAAATACGGATATGGAAAGGAAGATTAAACGTTAGAAACAAGATAGATTGATATCTGGTCTTGCCTTTAGTTTTTTTTTTTCTTTTTTTAATAACATGAAGAAAAAAAATAATAAATGTTTTTAAAATCATAATTGTCAGGGCCCCCTTAAATCAGAAAGGTATTTGGGCCTCTGGAAAGGCCCCAGGCCCATGAACCTAAGACACCTCAGCCTTAGAGGGGAGGGGTTCATTTTTCAGAAAACAAATTTCCCATTTTACAAATTTTCTTCTCTCTCTAGAACTCCAAAACCCTAGCTTTGTGCTCTAACTTCTCTCTACCATTTCAGAAAAGTTAGCCGTTCAATCTTCAATTTCTTGCTGCCAAATCCTTTCTGGCAAGAAGAGCTTCAGTTAGCACCGAATATTTTCCTGTTTCGACTAGGTAAACCAATTTTCCTCTTTCCCTCCTTCTATTCTAGGTTTAGGGCACGTGATTTTACTATGTACATGTGCTTTATCTATTTTCTTTTCAATTCCAGTATGTTCTAGCTCTAAGAGCTGTAATCCATCATCAATTTGGTGCTTTATAGGTTTTGCTCAATTTCTGCGAAGTGTGAAGGGTACTGTAGAGCGCTTGTGAACTAGACTAAGCATCCCACCAGGTAAGGGGAGCTAATTATTTTGTGTGAATTTATTTTATAAAATATATGCATGTTGGATTTGAAGCTGATGTACTGTTTGAATTGCATTTCTCACTATTTTATATGTTTGTGGAATATGAATTGTGGACTGTACAAATGATGATCATGTTTTTATATATGTTTTACCACTAGTTTTCTTTTCTGGCATAAGGTTTGGGTCAAAGAGTGGAACTTGGTTGCATGTATACCTACGGTGAGAGTGTGCGTGTGGAAACTCGTGAGATAGCCAAGGGTAGGGTGTGGTTTTGTGGTATTATGTGTTTGGGTTCCACCAAGACGTATGCTTTAAGAGGAGTGATAGAGTTAGGTTGAGTTTCATGCAGTGAAGTTTTAATTCTCGTTGATGTGTGGGAAAAGGAGTAGGATTCCAGTGAAGAGAAATGAAGTGGGTGCTCCTCCATGGTTGTCGCAAATGAAGGATTTCTTTGTTTATATATATGTATATATGTTGGGGGAGGGTCCCTTTTAGAGAGGAAAAAGGAAGGAAGATAAAGGGATATAGGGGAGGATATTTAGGTTGAAAACTAGATTAGACTAGATGCATGGGCACTAGCTAGGTGGATATTACCGTAATGGATGGGGTGCCTAGATGTGAATGGTCTGTGAGTGATGAGTGGAAAGGGGTAGAAACAAAACTAAGAGGAGAAAGGAAGAAGATTAAATAAAAAGTTTAGTGAAAAGAAAAGTTAGTTGAGTTTGATGTTGAAGAAAAGTAGGAGTGGTTATTCTAGTGTTGATGGAGGGAGGATAAAGAATGATGTTGAGAGTAAGGGAAAGGGAAATTGCATGCCTGAATAGCAAGGTTTCTAAGACTTGTGAGTTGCAACAGATATGTTTGTATGTGGGTGTTGTGATTGTAGAGAAAGACTTGGGTTTCACTGTTATGGGAATGGAAGAGAGAGATTATATGAAATGAAGTCTATTTCATGTGTTAGAGGAAAGTGTAAACATGGGAATGAAGGGTGGGCCATGACTTGGGGTAGTGTGATGTTATAGTGTTTTTTAAAGGAAAATGATACTTTGACACCTTCTGGGTGACATTTTTGACACCAATGACGTGTCACTTCTTGATTGGTTCACCGTTAAAAGAATTAAAAAAAAATTTATGACGTGGAAAATGAAGGGGACGAGCAGAAAGTTGGGGAAGGAAACATTTCGAATTCAAAATTACATTTTCAGATTCTGAGAAAGAAACCCTAGAGAGAGAAACTCTCCCTCCCACCGACCCAAGCCCCGTCACGTTGTCACCCTCATTTGCCGTTCAACGGTCACCGGAGGACCACCCAGAGGCGTCGCCGCCGATCATCTTTGCGTCTCTTCCCACCGATCACCTTCACGTCTCTTCCCACCGGTCATCTTCTGCGTCTCTTCCAGCGTTAGTCGTGTCGTTTCCACCGTCGACGACCACCGGAGGACAGAAGCCTCTCTCTTCGACAGAAGCTTCCACTGTGACGCCCCGAGAACACCGATTGCTCGCGTCTCTTCCCAGTCGTCGTGTGTCTTCGCATCGTCCTTGCTGTCGTGTCCTTCCACCGACGTACCGTGAGTATCTTAATGTATACTAAATATTTCCTTTTGACCATGTTGGTGCGTGTTTCCTAAGAAAATTATAAACTGAGTTAAACTTTGTACTTTGTGGTTTTGGGCGTATTGAATTTTGAATCTTTGAGTAACATATATGGTGAAGTGAAGTCAATATTTTCCCCCTTTCTTATCGTGAGTACCTGTTTGATTTGGTTCTTTATTGTGTTTGATTTGATACTCTCTGGCTGAAGTTGGTAGAGCATTAAGCTAGTAGTGTTGGGCATATAGTAAGTAGGTAGTATTAACAATTTAAGTGAACCTAGAATGAAAAAGGCTATGAAGTAGTACAATAACTATGTTGAAGCACACAGTCCTAAACCCGTAATTAATACTATATATGTACCAAAGCAATGGGGGTAGAGGAAAGCATGTCGGTATGATGAGAACAAATGTTTGCATATAGAAAAGTGAAAAAATAGAATGTAGAAAACATCATATATTTGAAGTTATGCCCGTAGGGTCAGTCAATTACGGTCCTTTAGCTATCAATGAAAATCTGTGAGACATGGATACTTCTTCTAAATATTATTTGTAGCCAGCCATGCCAAGTATATATATGTTACCACTACTTGTCACATATCTGTATGTAACCAATACTCACTAATGACTTGAGTACAAAGGTTCACACAAAGCACCGAGTTTTGTAGTTAAGTTGTTTGATTTTCTGTTAATGAACCATATGGATAGTTTCCAAATGTGTGTTTTCCTCTTATATTTTTGCTAGCATGGGTTAAAATGTTCAGAATACTGCATTTAACTAACCCTCCATACTTTATGGTTTTGTATCTTTTATATAACATCCTGTAGTAAGTGATCCCCCAACATGTGCAACTTTATATTATTTCAAACCTATACATGAACATTTAAAAGCACCCATACCCATATTACACAACTTAGATGATAATTAAGAGCCGCTTGAAACATGATCAGTGATTTTCTTGTTTTCTGAAAAGAATTGTCAATAATAGAGTTGCATTAGAATGGGTTGTGTATATTTTCTTGGAAGTGATTTCCAATTTACTAAATTTCTCAAAGCCAAAAATCAATAATTCAAAATGAAAGAAAACTTTATTATTTTCCAAAACTACTTACAAATTGACTTGGAAAATATTTGCCATGTCTAATTTCACAAATGGCATTTAAGCAGTTTGATGACAAAAGGACTGCTTAAGCTAAACCATAATCGATTATACAAGTAAAAAATACAATGTTTAACATTTTCCTACTACATTCAAAATCTACAAGTTGCTTTTTAAATATTTTCCTACTACATCCAATATTTAAAGTTTGCAGCATCATCAAAACATATCTTCAGGTTTTTACCAATACTCCTTTATTGGTAACAAAACTAGTTCATTAATCTAATCACTTATGAGAGTTTCAAATAAGAAGGATAATTTACATACATATATATATCAAACTTGAACAGACACACACATAAACCTATATATCACACATGCACAAACATACACATACACATACACTCACATAAACATAAATATTCACACACAATTATTACACAAAATACACACACACAAACACATATTCACACACAATTATTACACATACATACCAAGGTTATCAAATTCAAGAATTTACGTAAACTCGTAAGAGTCAAGTAAAGTCAACTAATAAACTCATAAGAGTTTACTTCAGATGAAAAAGATTATATCAATAAATCTTAATCGAAATAAGTCTACAAAACTATATAACTTCAAATAAATAAAATTTAAAAATATATTGTTCATAGAAATAAATATTGTAAAACATAAATACTTGAATTATTTAATATATAATAAAAAAAGAATTGTAGCAGTGTCATGACGGAAGGGCACGAGAGACAGTGACAATCCGAATTAAGTAGCAAGAGAGGCCTAGAAAATTTCGTCGCTCACCACACCCTCCTGGTGTGCTGTGCGAATCTGCAGACTCTGCAGCATGCGATTCTGCATAATTTCGCAGTTCGCGCTCCTTCAACCCATTTCCAACCCTCTAACCTAACTTCTAACACATCTAATTCGTGATGGGGACCTATTTAAACTCATCTATCTGACAATCAGGTCATGAAACCCTAAAGCCCAACTAACCTAGTTTTTCTTAATTTCTTCCTGTTTCAAGCTCGTAGAATCGCTCCATACTTGCGATTCTACATAATCCTACCAATTTCATAATCGATTCTACCAAGTTTGCACAGAAAACAAGTTTATTTCTGAGTTAACTTAGAAGCCATGTCTAGAAACGTAGACTCGTACGAGTTAACTCAAGAATTTGATAACCATAACACACACGAAAACACACACACAAACCTACAAACACACATATAAACATACACACGTCTACAAACACAAATTTATTACACAAACACACATAATCATATTACACACAAATATATATTTGTGTAATATGATTATGTGTGTGTTTATCTATATATATATATATATATATATATATTACCTATACTCGTACACGCACATTACACACAAAAACATACACAAACACACATATACTAAAACACATACACATGGATATAAACTTCCAAACAAACAAACACATACACACACAAATATATATCACACGTACATACATACCCATATATAATCCACACACATACACAAAAACATACATATACAAACACATATACACACATACACACATTCTGAGACAATCCTACCCACACACCTAGATATCCACACATAAATACACACACATATTACAAATACAAGCTTATAAGATTTTACCAATGACGACTTAAGTACTACTTACTTTACCACTTCAAAAGTGGATGACTATTGAATTCAAAAGATGGTCACAAACAAAAAAAAGATAAAATTAAAACTCCATAAACACTATTGAACTTATAAGATCAAATAACAGCAAACAAAATTAAACTAAGACACTTAAACACTATTTGGAATTTAATGCAAAAATACCTCTACGGTTTGATCTCTAGCCAAGTAAGCCATGAGACAACAAATGAAAAGAAAGATGCAAACCTAGAGTGTGGCTTGTAAACTTTGGTTTTCAAGTTACACTCACTGTCTATTGCAATTTTAAACTTTAAGTTCAAGAAGTTTGGCCAAGAGATGGAAGAACACCAAAGGCTCTTCCAAGACACTTGGTAAAAAGGCCTTTTACAAATAAACAGGAAAACAGATTAAAAAACGGTTACAATGATAAAAATCAGACAAATTTTAAACTCTACACAGCTTCGTTGTTTTGGATCTCGTGTTTACTTGCTGTAAAAGCACTTGGACATAAAGAGGTGCTGTTGTTGTTTTAACAGTTTAGAGCTCACAGTCCATACTACACTTTGCTGTTTACCTTTCAGATCATACTTTACTTGCTGCTTTGTTGATTAGACTTTTTTCTTTTCTTTTATATTTTTTAACATTGAAACACCAATTCACTTGCTGTTTGCTCACTCTACTCTGATTTTGGCTGATGTTTCGTGACAGTGCTGATAATCAACAGTGTCTTCCCAACCTCTCCTGGAAGGCTACCACTTGTTAGGAAACTTCTTTCCAGCACCTTTCTGCACATTCCAACAAGCATACCAAAACAAAAATAGCAAATAACATATGATATGAAATTAGATGCATCAATCTGAAATTTTCAGTGAGACAACACCAAACCATAATGGACAAGACATAAAAGATAACGTGATGGAAAAAGATTTGGTTAGCTTTTCAAGGTCAATTTTGCACTACAAATTGGCTAAAATGAGTACCACAACTCTAGAGGAAAAAAACGCTAAGAAAATTCAGAAATGAGCTAGCTACTGGAAACTAAAACTTTATGTGTAATTGACAAGCTATCAGTTTCTAGGATATGAACTAGGCAAATGATTGAAAGTTAATATGACTCTGCACCTATCCAGTCACGTTCCTTCTCTTTTGATTGGCTATTTTCTACTCTTCCCCTCCCTTTTTTTTATCCAACATGTTGCAGCACCAGAATTTTGACAAGCAGATTATGCAGTGGCATATTACAATCAAAAATTGATTCAGCAGAATTGAATTGAAAGACACAAAAACAGTACAGCAGTTTGACTGAAGGAGTTAATAATGTGATGAACTCAACAATGATCTACTGCCAAGCATGAAAGACTCACACAAAATACACTCAAGCAAGTCCAATTTCGGTGTAATTGGTTAAGATCAGTGATCAGTGCTGCTGTTTAGTAACTTGCAACCAAGCTCATGTCAAGCATTTCATAGCTCATTTGGTATATGATTACTAGGCACAAGCATACTCAAAACAGGATGAAAAGCAATCTGAAAATTCAACGTTAACACTGGATTTAATAGACAGCAAAAGCAATATACAAGACTTGACAAACCAAATTTTGGTTTCCGACTCCACACTCACCACTGAATATGTTGCTAAAAGGAGTTATTGCAAATTCTAATCCAAAGTCAACTAAGGGAACACGAAGTTTAGGAACCAGTTTGATCACCACATTATGCAGAAAACATTGGGCAACAAATAGAAACTTTTCCAATAAATGTACATCTATAAATATTAACATGCCAAGGATGATAGATTGACAGGGAATAAATAAAAAGAATACCAAATAAAATTACACGAAGCAAGCAATTAAACGACAAAACAAATTTATTCATCTACACACTTCACAGTTGATATTTTTAAGAAACAAAAGTTTCTCTTTAATCTATATATTAAATTAACCAAATTAACGAACAATATGAATGGAAAAAGCTTAACTTTATGAAACTTCATCCCAATATGATAAATAAGGAAAAAGTTACCTCGTATCATTTCTCGGATGGTTGTGTCGGTAATTGCTTAAACATGAGGGCTTTCAATTTCCTTACACTTGTAGGTTTCAATACAGTCATTACCATACAAAGGAACTTTCTTAAAGGGATTTATAGCAACCAAACGGGGCCAGCTTTCGTCTGAATTAAATAGTCATTCACTTAAAGATGTTATGATTTGGAAAATAAATAAAAAGAGAAAATTAGGAGATATAAGCTTACATAGATCATACCTTTGTTGTATCCATATTGCAGGTTCAATAAAACTGCTAGTTCATTTAAATAACTAAGTTTTATGAGGTCATCCACTACATTAAGAATGTCGGGATTAGGTGGAATCAAATTATACTTTCACCTTTAAAACTCAGAAACAAACAGAGACACATATTACACACACAACTTTACGCACACGCAA
The DNA here is from genome assembly GCA_036885675.1 of Vigna mungo. Taxonomy (NCBI): domain Eukaryota; kingdom Viridiplantae; phylum Streptophyta; class Magnoliopsida; order Fabales; family Fabaceae; genus Vigna; species Vigna mungo. The sequence goes on along the minus strand of CP144692.1, from coordinate 49,228,329 downwards.
CCTTACACACATAAATATATTACACACACACTTACATATTGTAGACACAAACACACACTGCATCAATTTTGTGCAAACTGATTTAGACAGTTTGAAAGATTTGTGTTACTTCAAACGCAAAGCTTCCTTGTGTGACAGATTGCACTTCCAAATTGCACAATGAAATGCAACAATGACAATCAGTCAAAGGAGCGTATACAATTTTCAACACTGCAGACCTTAGCAATATTACACACAACTTTACACACACACACACAACTTTACATACACATAAATATATTACAAACAAACATACATATTGTAGACACAAACATAAACATACACACAATCTTACTCACACATAGACACAAAGAAACACACACAACCAAATAGACATGCACAACCACACACAAACAAAAACACACAATCTTACTCACAGATAGACACAAAGAAACACACACAATCAAACAGACACGCACAAACAAACACACACATCCACACACACAAACAAACAGACACGACAGCACACACAGAAACACACAGTCACACTCATACACACACAAACAAACGGACACGACAGCACACACAGAAACACACAGTCACAGTCATACACACACATAAGTTACACAAGCACACACACACATATTCACAAACACACACACACATATTACACACGAGAATAGACACATACACACACACAAACACATATATTACACATACTAACATATTTTCAAATAAAAAAACACACAAGAAACTAATAATACTTCTTTTGAAATAATAGAATTATTAGTTAAGATGTGAACCCGATGCATAAAGTATTATACGAGTATATATAAATTACTCTCAAGTCAAAGACCAACAATACCACTTACCCATGTGATAGCTATTAGCCTAAAGAGAACTAAATCTCTGGACCAGGATCTCAGCAATGCGACTACTCCTTCTTCAAACACTTCAACCGGGTTAGCTTTGAGGGCACATAGCTCTTCATTGGTTTCACGAGCAACCTTACACACAAGTCATAGATAATTTCAAATTTATTATTTTAAATGAAAGGAAACAATTTCATTAAAAAAATTGAAGACAGAAAGTAAAACAGTACATAAGGAAAGAAAAAATAGTTCAAAAACCTGCAGCTCTGATTTTCAAGGTAAAATTTCTCCAAGAATGTCAGCATACTATGGAACAAGCTAGTCTCCACCAAGCTTGACAAACTCATTTTTCTGTTAAAACGAGGATACATGCTTTATGTAAATTTTTAAATAAATAAATAAAATAAAACATGCCACAAATTGAATAACAATTGTTCTGCCTCAGATATTTATATTCTTCTGCACTTAATACCAAGTATTAACAAGAAAATAGATGTGTCATACATTAATACCAAGTATTGTTCCGTATTCATGGAACAACAATATATACACATATATCCTTGGAATTATATGAGCAAAGGAGGTAAATAAACTATATACCATAGCAACTGTTTTCTGAGGTGTTCTGTAAAGCTGCCAACCAGCCATCTTGGGCCCAGCACCAGAAAAACCACCTAGTCTTTCTTGGGGCCGATGAAAAAGCGACAAAGAATTATCAGCTGCTTCAATCCCTGGCCAGTGCTCCCCAGCATTGACCGATAATATGGCAGCATTGTGAATTGTTACATTTTTTGCACACCGTATGCCTCCTGTACACCCAATTAGTATGTTAGTAGGAAATCTCAGATGCCGTCTGACTTTGCAGAGAAGATTAACATGGTATGACACCAACTCTGAAACATTTTACCATATGACACAGATTTCTTATGCATTTGTCATGAAAAAGATTTGCTTTAACTTGTGCTAACATTCAGACACCACATACGTGAAGCATAAATACAATGGCAGAATTAAACAATGAGACATTTAGTTTAATGAATATTTGCAGAGGAAGCTACTCCGAGAAAACTCTGACATGGTGCTTCTTCGGCAATGGCAACTTTCAATAGTTTGTATTTACCCAAATCAAACAGAAGTTAAATGTCAAGAATGAAAATACATCGTAACAATGAACGGACTGCAATACCATCATCGTTTTCCCAAAAACGTAGCAGGCCATCAGTGGAACCTGAAATTAAATTTAACATTTTAGTAAGAACTTCTAGATAAAAGCTCAAGAAAAAATTGGGGAAGACGCACCTGTGATTACTCCTCTGTCTAAAGAGGAATATTCAACACATAATATTGGCCCTGCATGGCAAGCTAAGACAGCATCACAGGTTCCTCGGTTAACAGACCACATTCTTGCCGTCCAATCATCACTACCGGTAATCACAGTGTCACCAACCATTCTTATAGACCTGTATTTTTTGTGTGTGTATAGGGTCATGAATTTAATTTGTAAAAAATATAGTAATAGAATAGTAGGAATGCGAGTTTCTTTTGTTTACCGTATCCATTGTGTGTGTCCTGAAAGTTTATGCATCTGCCTACTAGCACGGATGTCCCATATGTTAGCAACCCTGCAGTGGAAGCAGCAGGTCAAGCATTACATAAACAGTGTATGGCAAATAACTGAATTGCACAAGGAAATCCTGGACTCCAACATTGTTTTTTTTTAACATACACGTCTCTTCCACCAGCAGCCAACACTCCCACATTGTCATCATATTCCATGCATAGAACAGCACTAGAGCAACGACCAACAGTTGCAACACATCTATCAGTTCTTACATCCCACATCTTCACAGTGCCATCATGGGATGCAGTTAACACCCCGTTAACCTGAGAGCGTGCGCACACAGCTGACCTACATGATTGGTTGGTTGTCTGAATTAAGTTTCAACGCTCCATTTTGTATATCAATAAATAATTTACATCACATATACTTTCTGTAGTAGAACAAACTAAACTAATTTTAAATAAAAATACCGGTCCATCATGGCCATTAAGCTCTTCTAATAGTTGAGTTGTTTGCTTATCCCACACCAAAACAGAGTGATCATCAGATCCTGACACCACCTTCCCCCTGTCTGAACTTATGGCCCGGACAGTTCTACATTTAAAGACAGAAGGAACGGTGCACATTGTTACTACTTCAAAAGAAGTCGACAAACCATACATGAAATTTAACAAGTGAGAGAGAACTTAGCATGGCCTTTTAAAGTTGCCCTAAGTTCAGAACCACGAAGACTAGGATCCCATATCTTAACCTGAAATTTGCACATGCCCAGCATATCAACTCTTCCATTTGGAAGGCAATGAAACATCTATTCAACAGGTAATTCCATATTTCCACATCATAAATATTGAAACTTACTGAGCAATTTGTGCTTCCACTAATAAAGAAACCAGCATCCTCACGGTCACCCACCAAATCCCACACTTCTCTTTTCGTAACACAATGGAGAGCAGTAATTGCACCATTATGACCCCTAAGTGTGCGAACATTGGTTTAAAGCTTTTTTTGGCCACCACTCAACAGATCTTGTTTGCGAGCTGTCCCATTATCATTTGAAGCTTGAACTATTAAGTGGTAGAGCAAAGTGATTCTGACATCTTACTCAAGAATTAAAACTTAATGATAGTGGCAGTTCGTTAAGTACCAGAGTTGCTTCCATCAGTCGTCCATTTACGAACACGACTAAATGAGCTGGATCTAATTGTTGGATTTCTGGTAAACATACTCTGCACCCAGCTTCTACCAACACCTGTTGCCTCAGTGGGTTGTTGGTTCTCATCTTTCGCGTCTTTAGGATGTGGGGATGTTATTCCAAGTGATAACACAGACTGTGCCTTTGCTGAGGAGATTCCCCAGTATCCATTACGTAATTGCTGGATATGAGATAAGAACCCTCTGATTTTTATCTGAATCAATCATATAAGGAATAATTCATTATCAGAGCTCAAATTTTCAAACGCATAAAATCTAGACATATATATAATAATAATACACAAACAAAGGAAAGAATTCACTCAAATTGGGGAGGGGGTAGATGACAATTTCTTTGTGCAAGTCTACATTATCAAATATACAACAAACAAGTTTATTGGATTTTTTCATACAACAGTAATCTCCCATGACTATCGTCAAAAGTTCTCAACCCACTTAAAAACAATAACAAGGGTGGTTTTTGTATGATATGAAAGCAAACAGGTTGCTTTCATCTATTCTGTATGCCTCAAAATAAGTCAACGTAAATTACTCCAGTTTAGTTCATAAAGTTTTTCTATGGTCTCAACACCCTGTAGCATGAATATCTCGCTTTTAAGATAAAAAGATTCAAAATTTCCTGAAGCCTGTTATCTGTCTCTACTCCTTTCTTAAATATCACTTTAACATTTCCAAAATTATAGTGTCTTGTAATTTCATCACTTGGACTGTTCCAAAGACCCAAATATCATCAACTTACAAATTTCTTGGATCCAATGCTGTTCCTTTCCGCAATTGTTTCAATCATGTACCAAGCATCGTTATCACGAAGTCCCAGTCCAGCCTTCATCATGCAGGCAAAAGAGGCTCGGTATTAAAAGCACCAAAAGACTTTAATGAAATTACAAAAGGTAACAAGGAAATTCAAGCACATAAATAGCCAAAACAATACCATGTGTGATGTCAACACAACAAGCTGAGCTGTCACCAAAGATGCATAGTTGGCAGACCTGGCAAAAAATGCAAATCCATAAACACCTACTTGCACAACATTAGTTTTGTTGCAATCATTGATGCTATTGTAGTATAATATCTTTGATATTATTAGGCTAAAAAAACATCAATTTATATCTTAAATATCTATACACCTTCCTCTTTTAAGTTTGTTTTTGTAGCATTGTTATGGTGTTAATAAGTTGTTGTCGCTACAAGACTGAAGACTGCACTAGTAGGAGCGAGCAACTCCTTGTCATGGGAAACCTTGGAAGATTGGGGTAATCTAAAGTTGCACACGCCTCCATGTTTTCCCCCATGGCATGTTATCATATGAATGCAGCCCTTAGACGGCTTGGAGAATCCTCTCTTTGCAAGTTGATTTTGAATTAAGTTAAAGTTTATGCTCAAGTTATACAAGTTATAAATGAAGCCTACAAAATTATCCCTTAATGTATAGTCTCTTCTTGATCTAACAATCTTTCCAATGTCTTCTTATATCTCTCAAATCAATACAATGTACAACAAACACTATTCATGACAAAATTAACAAGGTCACAACTCATATAAGTGCCTTGATGTAATTCTATCCTTATAAAGAAGTCCTTTTCTCGTCTCTTTAAGAGTTATCATACTAAGAATAGCTACCCTAGCAAAAAGATATTAGGTGGATAAAAGAATATAGCTATTAGCACCAAAAAGATACCATAGGGTAGAGAGTGAGAATATGTTTATAAAGAGAAAGTGCAGAAAATCAAAGGAAAACTAAATCCAAGAAAACCTAATCCTTACTTGTTTGAAGATTGCTCCATTAAATAGTCAAAATAGCCTTCCCAAAATCTGCAGGGGATGTGCATGAACCAAGTTAAACATAAAAAATTCCAGATAATGAAATCATGAAGAAATAATACATGTAATACATACCGTAATTCCTCCCAAATAGGTAAAGAGATAAGGTGACGTTGGCAATAGTCTGGCACATTGTTATTATCTTTCTTATACATATCAGATGAAACTTCAAGAGCATCTCTAATCGTCAACAGGTCATTTCTTGATGTTGCTCGATTGATAGCTGTTTTAAGCTGAAATAAAAAAATTCAAAAAGAGACAAGAAAGTTGAACTTTTACTCTAAAAAGAGAACTTTTACTCAAATAGAAGTTAAGGGAAATATTATATATGTAAAAACTATGATTTGATCATAGTAATTAGGGAAATTTGTACAGTGATAATTATGAATATTCTCCATTATTAGGCTTTCCTGTGAATGATTAAAAATAAAGAATTTACAAGTGTGATTCAACATACAATTCACAACAACAGAGAAACTCTCTCTATATACTATATATGGTGTGTGTGTGTGTGTATACACACATGTAGGTAGAGAGAAAGGACCGAGTTATTCCTAGAATAACATTCAGGGTTATTCCTTAGTCTCGCCCTTCATTTTCTCTTAATTTAATGCTTCTAACTAGAGGAAATGAACAATAATCTTTCTAAGGTAAGATTACTTTCCCCATTAAAATGTTGCCTGACATATTTATCAAGTCTTTAAAAAGATCAAGGATGGGTTATCTTTACAGCAAATTGGGCACATGTGACTCGTAAGCTCCAATTTGAGGACGGTATTATAATTATAGAAATATTGTGCAGATCCTATATAATCAAGAATATCTAGATTATATATGTAATATTATGAGCGTTTTTATTTATTCTCATATCACGTCTTTATCACTTGAGGATTGAGGATATCAAATGTCCTCTATTTATTGTATTGATTCTTTTTTCTCAATATAAATAAAATAAAGTATTTATGTTCTCTTAGAAACACATTGTTTGGACTCAATACCTTTCTTTTTCCTATAGTTTAACATGTCCCACAAAACTGACTTCTTAAATGAGGATTGTTCTAGATGTGAAAGCTCTACTTAAGTCGTCTCTAGCTGATATGGAGCTAAACCACCACCCTTGAGGTTGCAGCTAATGCAGGTTAGGAGTGACCACAATTAAGCCAACTCTCCAACAATCCCTCTCACTCCCAAGGCTATTGCCCTAGAGTGCGGCAAATGTAGGTGGCCAACATTCAGATTGCAAGGGAAAACTTGAACCCCTCAAGACCAGTTTCCAAGGTGAGGACTGTCCAAACTTGATAGATCATATTTCCAATCAATGTGAAACTAAACCATCACTCTTAAAGCTGTAATTAAGGTTGCTGCCAAAGGTTGCTACTAAGACGGCTTACAGGGTAATAAAGGCAGCTTTCGAAGTGGTCCAACTCAATACACTATATCTTTGTGGGAGATAACCTTATATCATGGAAGAGTAAAAACCAAAATGTTGTTGCCATATTAAGTTGGCAGAATATTAGGCAACAGGTTATTTATGTTAATCGAGAAGGTTGGCATGATACTCAAGTTGAAAAGTCGCCTCAAGTTTGCTTGGCAGCATATCAAGATTGCTACACGAACAAATGTCACTTGTAGATTCAATAAATTCAAAATGTTTCTTCTCAACAAGCGTAAACACATGACAGATTAAAAAGTTGAATACATAATTGAATAACATCTTTTACCAATTCTTTCACCGCAATAAACTGTTCTTCAGTGAGATGACAGTCCCAACCCTGGTAAAAAGATCCAGCATAAGATTCAATGTACCAGATTCCAGAATTATAAATAACTATCAGTGTGAGCTAAATAAAGCTTCTAACCGAATGTATATGCTCCCTTATACATGCAACAAATCCACTACCACCAATCCCTTCTGCATCAGATTCAATCAAAGCTGCAAAACCAACCACACAATCACTTTTTCGCAGGCTCTCCAGATTTCCAATAGTCATTTGTCTGTCAACAAACAACATATTCTCTCTACAAGTATTAACAAGAAATAGATGTGTCATAACATAATACCAAGTATTGTTGCATATTCAAAAGACGAGAGAGGATCATCTGTCGCTCCCAGTTTAAGAAGCCGCAGCCATAAACCCTGTGTTATGCAAAAGACAATGTAGAGAAATAGATTGCCCTTTTTTTATGACATGATAGAATTAAAAAAAATAGAAATGGTACAGAATAGAAATAAACATCATATACGAAGCATTACCCAACAAGCCCCCTCCCCTCCCACCCCATTGTGAGCTAGAGATAGCAGATAGGGGCACAATTTACTGTCCGTAGGATTGCATACAAACACTTACTCACCCCCAAGTATATGAATTTCTAAGTAATAGCTAATATTACAAATAATTAGTTACTTGTCTATTTACTCTTGTATAGCAACTTCCTTTTATTTCCATTATCAGAACAAATACACAAAAATATACACACAAAGTAATAAATATAAAAGGATCAAAGAGGCTACCTGCAACTTAACCTTAATATCTAGCACCATGCGGTCCCTTTCAGCCTGAAACCAATAAATCAATAATTTTAGGGACCACTTAAATCTGTATGTTGACACAATATAAATAGATATATAAAATAAAGCAGAAAGTATTGCATGTCAAAAACAAAATTCCATCCCACCCAATTACCAAATAACAAGTTATATGCATCACCACTCACCACATTAGTCCTTCACAAAATTCTTGGACTAAATTAGCCTTTCAAAGATTTAAATCAAAACTCATCATATTAGCTCATAAAAAATTGTCACCCAAAACAATTGATAACCACATCAATCCCACACATATAAAAATGACATTATATTTGTTATGAAGAGGGCCTAAAATGGGGACACAAAATAAAAGACTTATTAGAGCTTTTCAAGGACTAATGTGGTGACTATGGGTTTGGAGGACCAAATTGAGGGCTCTAAAATATTTCTAATAGATTTGTGAATTTTTCTAGTATATAAGTTTTTTGAATTTTTTATGTGTAGGTCACTTTTTAGAACATAAGCTATTATTTAACCTATGGACTATGACTGGAGAGGGACACTAGATTGTTCAAGCCATTACCTCTTTGGTGGGATAAAATGGTCTTAGTCACTCATATTTACACAATTATAATACTAATAGTAATTAGTACAGGCTAGTTACATATATTTCATTATTGGACATGAAAAGAGACAGCCAAATTTCACTTAGTTGAAGAGATTTTCTAGTTTATGAATTATGCTATGTTTGGCTTCTAGAAAGATAAAGCATCCTCCTACTCCAAACTTTTTCCTCTGCAAACATTGTTCTTCTATCAAAAATAATGATGTAAAAAGAGCCAAATGCCCTACAGTTCTAAGACTTCCCTATTAAAACAACTTCCCACATCTTCCTAATTGGTTATCTTTTTGGTTTTTCAGGTTAAAATGGGCTTGTAACGTGAGCTAACACACAAAGAAAAGGCTAGAAGCTCAAAATGAGGATGCAATGGAAAACAAATGGGTGGATGGGCTATTTGGCTAGGAGGCTAAAACAAAAGAAGGCCTGAATCACATCAAAAATGCATCACAGTTCAGCTGTATCAAAGAGAAAATGCACAAGTTCTAGAATGTCACTAACCTAGGTGTAAACACACTACAAAGAATTAAAGCTCAAGACTCTCTGCCAATGTTTGGCAGCCTTCCCAATGATCTTTCACCAACGCCAAACCCTGACCACTGTAGCCCAACTCCAGCAAACCCACAATAGACCTTGCTCCCCCTCTATGAGACATATTTATTGATAATAGCAGTTTTAATACCATAAATTTAGGATGCCAACGAACAAAAAGATACCTTTCATCATCAAAAAATTTGCATATATTGCAATAGTACTTCGCCATTGAAAATCCAATACATGAAGGTGTCATGCACATAGGCCCTATAGGCTGTATATTCAAACAGCGCATACACATCATTTCCAATGTTGCTTTTCTGTAATGATCAAGTAGATGATTAGAATTAAACAATATTATAAAGTATAAAGCACAAGAAATCCCATGAGAAATTTACCTGTTCATCGAGTGATCACTGACATTGTCATGACAAAATCTCCAAGTAAATATTCTTTCGTTGGTGGTGTTCGCGTTCGCCCCTCTCTTCCTCCCTCTCTCTCCCAAGCTTTTCAAATTCAATTTACGTAAATAGTCAACGCCCAGATCTCCAACCCCTCGTCATTCATACTAAAGAATGTAAAAGCTGTCTCTCTCTCTCGCGGAGCCTCTCACCCTCTGCGTTACAACCTCACTCTGTTAAGCAAAGAACCTTTTACAGGGTCCAAGAAAAAAGAAGGAAAGGAAGAAAAATCCCAAACAGCTCAATTCCAAACACAGAAAATCATAGCAGAGCAAAAGAAACAAACCTCTTGAACATAAATTCTAATTGCATTATGCCAATTCTTTGGTTCTGTGGTTATGGTTAGAATGGTTACAATGCATCCTTCCCTTCAAGAATCACTGTGATCCAATTCAACTGAATGCTGGATTGAAACTCAGTAAAATCCCATGCATTAGCAAACATTTAAATACTATGGGATGGATAATAAACTAGGGAAAAGAGATTTGCAGTAGGAGTACTCGCATGGCTAAAATCCTGGTCCAGAGATTTAGTTCTATTGATGAATTGACTAGGCTAATAGCAACAACAACAACAACATCACTAGTTCGTTGTTGTCGTTGTTGTCCTTCTTGTCGTTGTTGTTGTCCTTCTTGTCGTTGTTGTTGTCGTTCTTGTCGTTGTTGTTGTCGTTCTTGTTGTCATTCTTGTCGTTGTTGTCGTCGTTGTTGTCGTCATGGTTGTCGTCGTGGTTGTCGTCGGCGGCGGCATCGTCCTCATCGCTGTCGCCCTCCTCCTCGTCCTCGTCGTCCTTGTCGTCCTCCTCCTCGTCCTCGTCGTCCTCCTCCTCGTCCTCCTCCTCGTCCTCCTTGTCCTCCTCGTCCTCCTCGTCCTCCTCGTCTTCCCCGTCCTCCTCGTCCTTGTCGTTCCTGTCGTCCTCCTCGGCGTCCTCGTCTTCCTCGACGTCCTCCTTGTCGTTCTCGTCGTCCTCCTCGTTGTCGTCCTCCTCGTCCTCCTTGTCCTCGTTGTTGTTGTTCTTGTTGTTAGCCTAGTCAATTCATCAAGAGAGATTTTCAAGAGAGCTAAATCTCTGGACTAGGATTTCAGGCACTACTCCTACTTCAAACACTTCAACTGGGTTAGCTTTGAACCTCGTCGTCCTCCTTGTCGTCGTCCTTGTCGTCGTCCTTGTCGTCGTCCTTGTCGTCGTCCTCGTTGTCGTCCTTGTTGTCGTCCTAGTCAAAGATAATTGAAACAAGCTTACACACAAGTCATAGATAATTTCAAATTTATTATTTTAAATGAAAGGAAACAATTTCATCAAAAACCTGCAGCTCTGATTTTCAGGGTAAAATTTCTCCAAGAATGTCAGCATAGTATGAAACAAGCTAGTCTACACCAAGCTTGACAAACTCATTTTTCTGTTAAAACGAGGATACACGTATTATGTAAATTTTTAAATAAATAAATAAAATAAAGCATGCCACTAATTGAATAACAATTGTTCTGCCTCAGATATTTATATTCTTCTGAACTTAGTAGATTTAGCTTTTCTAAGTTATAAATAAAACATCAAGGCCGCTATTTAACAATTATATTAGTAGATATAGAAGCTAAAGTAATTCACTTACCCCTAAGAGATGAGGGTGCTCCAGCACATAGCTGATAAAATATATTATATGACCTTTCCCCTTCTTTGCATTGGACTACACTGGACTATTCACAAAATGGACAAATTGGAATGAATACTAACTCAAGAATGAATACCTTTTACAGCAAAACTGTTTATGGTATGGTCAACTGGCCAAGTCAGAAGCATCACATCGATTCAAGAGTTACAGATGTGAAAATAACAGTTAGATACTTAAAAGAGGAAGAAAAGTCAAACTTTCAATTACTTACTATGTAAACATACATGATTAAATATTTGCACCAGATATTTTTCCAGTCTCTCTGGAATGAATCTCAATAAACTTTCCCAGTGAAATTCAATCAAATAAAGAGATTTCAGCTCCAAATTTTAGAGGATCAGAAACCTAATGGATCAACCAAAAGAATCAATATAAAAATTATAATTCCGACTCCACACTCACCACTGAATATGTTGCTAAAAGGAGTTATTGCAAATTCTAATCCAAAGTCAACTAAGGGAACACGAAGTTTAGGAAACCAGTTTGATCACCACATTATGCAGAAAACATTGGGCAACAAATAGAAAATTTTCCAACAAATGTACATCTATAAATATTAACATGTCAAGCATGATAGATTGACAGGGAATAAATAAAAAGAATACCAAATAAAATTACACGAAGCAAGCAATTAAACGACAAAACAAATTCATTCATCTACACACTTCACAGTTGATATTTTTAAGAAACAAAAGTTTCTCTTTAATCTATATTAAATTAATATCAAACCAAATTAACGAACAATATGAATGGAAAAAGCTTAACTTTATGAAACTTCATCCCAATATGAAAAATAAGGAAAAAGTTACCTCGTATCATTTCTCGGATGGTTGCGTCGGTAATTGCTTAAACATGAGGGCTTTCAATTTCCTTACACTTGTAGGTTTCAATACAGTCATTACCATACAAAGGAACTTTCTTAAAGGGATTTATAGCAACCAAACGAGGCCAGCTTTCGTCTGAATTAAATAGTCATTCACTTAAAGATGTTATGATTTGGAAAATAAATAAAAAGAGAAAATTAGGAGATATAAGCTTACATAGATCATACCTTTGTTGTATCCATATTGCAGGTTCAATAAAACTGCTAGTTCATTTAAATAACTAAGTTTTATGAGGTCATCCACTCCATTAAGAATGTCGGGATTAGGTGGAATCAAATTATACTTTCACCTTTAAAACTCAAAAACAAACAGAGACACATATTACACAAACAACTTTACGCACACGCAACCTTACACACATAAATATATTACACACACACACTTACATATTGTAGACACAAACACACACTGCATCAATTTTGTGCAAACTGATTTAGACAGTTTGAAAGATTTGTGTTACTTCAAATGCAAAGCTTCCTTGTGTGACAGATTGCACTTCCAAATTGCACAATGAAATGCAACAATGACAATCAGTCAAAGGAGCGTATACAATTTTCAACACTGCAGACCTTAGCAATATTACACACAACTTTACACACACACACACAACTTTACATACACATAAATATATTACAAACAAACATACATATTGTAGACACAAACATAAACATACACACAATCTTACTCACACATAAACACAAAGAAACACACACAACCAAATAGACATGCACAACCACACACAAACAAAAACACACAATCTTACTCACAGATAGACACAAAGAAACACACACAATCAAACAGACACGCACAAACAAACACACACATCCACACACACAAACAAACGGACATGACAGCACACACAGAAACACAATCACACTCATACACGCACATAAGTTACACAAGCACACACACACACACATATTCACAAACACACACACATATTACACACGAGAATAGACACATACACACACACAAACACATATATTACACATGCCACAAATTGAATAACAATTGTTCTGCCTCAGATATTTATATTCTTCTGCACTTAATACCAAGTATTAACAAGAAAATAGATGTGTCATACATTAATACCAAGTATTGTTCCGTATTCATGGAACAGCAATATATACACATATATCCTTGGAATTATATGAGCAAAGGAGGTAAATAAACTATATACCATAGCAACTGTTTTCTGAGGTGTTCTGTAAAGCTACCAACCAGCCATATTGGGCCCAGCACCAGAAAAACCACCTAGTCTTTCTTGGGGCCGATGAAAAAGCGACAAAGAATTATCACCTGCTCCAATCCCTGGCCAGTGCTCCCCAGCATTGACCGATAATATGGAAGCATCGTGAATTGTTACATTTTTTGCACACCATATGCCTCCTGTACACCCAATTAGTATGTTAGTAGGAAATCTCAGATGCCGTCTGACTTTGCAGAGAAGATTAGCATGGTATGACACCAACTCTGAAACATTTTACCATATGACACAGACTTCTTATGCATTTGTCATGAAAAAGATTTGCTTTAACTTGTGCTAACATTCAGACACCACATACGTGAAGCAGAAATACAATGGCAGAATTAAACAATGAAACATTTAGTTTAATGAATATTTGCAGAGGAAGCTACTCCGAGAAAACTCTGACATGGTGCTTCTTCGGCAATGGCAACTTTCAATAGTTTGTATTTACCCAAATCAAACAGAAGTTAAATGTCAAGAATGAAAATACATCGTAACAATGAAGGGACTGCAATACCATCATCATTTTCCCAAAAACGTAGCAGGCCATCAGTGGAACCTGAAATTAAATTTAACATTTTAGTAAGAACTTCTAGATAAAAGCTCAAGAAAAAATTGGGGAAGACGCACCTGTAATTATTCCTCTGTCTAAAGAGGAATATTCAACACATAATATTGGCCCTTCATGGCAAGCTAAGACAGCATCACAGGTTCCTCGGTTAACAGACCACATTCTTGCCGTCCAATCATCACTACCGGTAATCACAGTGTCACCAACCATTCTTATAGACCTGCATTTTTTGTGTGTGTATAGGGTCATGAATTTAATTTGTAAAAAATATAGTAGTAGAATAGTAGGAATGCGAGTTTCTTTTGTTTACCGTATCCATTGTGTGTGTCCTGAAAGTTTATGCATCTGCCTACTAGCACGGATGTCCCATATGTTAGCAACCCTGCAGTGGAAGCAGCAGGTCAAGCATTACATAAACAGTGTATGGCAAATAACTGAATTGCACAAGGAAATCCTGGAGTCCAACATTGTTTTTCTTTAACATACACGTCTCTTCCACCAGCAGCCAACATAGAGCAACGACCAACAGTTGCAACACATCTATCAGTTCTTACATCCCACATCTTCACAGTGCCATCATGGGATGCAGTTAACACCCGTTCACCTGAGAGCGTGCGCACACAGCTGACCTACATGATTGGTTGGTTGTCTGAATTAAGTTTCAACGTTCCATTTTGTATATCAATAAATAATTTACATCCCAGGTTCCTCGGTTAATAGACCACATTCTTGCCGTCCAATCATTACTACCGGTAATCACAGTGTCACCAACCATTCTTATAGACCTGCATTTTTTGTGTGTGTATAGGGTCATGAATTTAATTTGTAAAAAATATTGTAATAGAATAGTAGGAATGCGAGTTTCTTTTGTTTACCGTATCCATTGTGTGTGTCCTGAAAGTTTATGCATCTGCCTACTAGCACGGATGTCCCATATGTTAGCAACCCTGCAGTGGAAGCAGCAGGTCAAGCATTACATAAACAGTGTATGGCAAATAACTGAATTGCACAAGGAAATCCTGGACTCCAACATTGTTTTTTTTTAACATACACGTCTCTTCCACCAGCAGCCAACACTCCCACATTGTCATCATATTCCATGCATAGAACAGCACTAGAGCAACGACCAACAGTTGCAACACATCTATCAGTTCTTACATCCCACATCTTCACAGTGCCATCATGGGATGCAGTTAACACCCGTTCACCTGAGAGCGTGCGCACACAGCTGACCTACATGATTGGTTGGTTGTCTGAATTAAGTTTCAACGCTCCATTTTGTATATCAATAAATAATTTACATCACATATACTTTCTGTAGTAGAACAAACTAAACTAATTTTAAATAAAAATACCGGTCCATCATGGCCATTAAGCTCTTCTAGTAGTTGAGTTGTTTGCTTATCCCACACCAAAACAGAGTGATCATCAGATCCTGACACCACCTTCCCCCTGTCTGAACTTATGGCCCGGACAGTTCTACATTTAAAGACAGAAGGAACGGTGCACATTGTTACTACTTCAAAAGAAGTCGACAAACCATACATGAAATTTAACAAGTGAGAGAGAACTTAGCATGGCCTTTTAAAGTTGCCCTAATTTCAGAACCACGAAGACTAGGATCCCATATCTTAACCTGAAATTTGCACATGCCCAGCATATCAACTCTTTCATTTGGAAGGCAATGAAACATCTATTCAACAGGTAATTCCATATTTCCAAATCATAAATATTGAAACTTACTTAGCAATTTGTGCTTCCACTAATAAAGAAACCAGCATCCTCACGGTCACCCAACAAATCCCACACTTCTCTTTTCCTAACACAATGGAGAGCAGTAATTGCACCATTATGACCCCTAAGTGTGCGAACATTGGTTTGAAGCTTTTTTTGGCCACCACTCAACAGATCTTGTTTGCGAGCTGTCCCATTATCATTTGAAGCTTGAACTAAACTATTAAGTGGTAGAGCAAAGCGATTCTGACATCTTATTCAAGAATTAAAACTTAATGATAGTGGCAGTTCGTTAAGTACCAGAGTTGCTTCCATCAGTCGTCCATTTACGAACACGACTAAATGAGCTGGATCTAATTGTTGGATTTCTGGTAAACATACTCTGCACCCAGCTTCTACCAACACCTGTTGCCTCAGTGGGTTGTTGGTTCTCATCTTTCGCGTCTTTAGGATGTGGGGATGTTATTCCAAGTGATAACACAGACTGTGCCTTTGCTGAGGAGATTCCCCAGTATCCATTACGTAATTGCTGGATATGAGATAAGAACCCTCTGATTTTTATCTGAATCAATCATATAAGGAATAATTCATTATCAGAGCTCAAATTTTCAAACGCATAAAATCTAGACATATATATAATAATAATACATAAACAAAGGAAAGAATTCACTCAAATTGGGGAGGGGGTAGATGACAATTTCTTTGTGCAAGTCTACATTATCAAATATACAACAAACAAGTTTATTGGATTTTTTCATACAACAGTAATCTCCCATGACTATCGTCAAAAATTCTCAACCCACTTAAAAACAATAACAAGGGTGATTTTTGTATGATATGAAAGCAAACAGGTTGCTTTCATCTATTCTGTATGCCTCAAAATAAGTCAACGTAAATTACTCCAGTTTAGTTCATAAAGTTTTTCTATGGTCTCAACACCCTGTAGCATGAATATCTCGCTTTTAAGATAAAAAGATTCAAAATTTCCTGAAGCCTGTTATCTGTCTCTACTCCTTTCTTAAATATCACTTTAACATTTCCAAAATTATAGTGTCTTGTAATTTCATCACTTGGACTGTTCCAAAGACCCAAATATCATCAACTTACAAATTGCTTGGATCCAATGCTGTTCCTTTCCGCAATTGTTTCAATCATATCGTTATCACGAAGTCCCAGTCCAGCCTTCATCATGCAGGCAAAAGAGGCTCGGTATTAAAAGCACCAAAAGACTTTAATGAAATTACAAAAGGTAACAAGGAAATTCAAGCACATAAATAGCCAAAACAATACCATGTGTGATGTCAACACAACAAGCTGAGCTGTCACCAAAGATGCATAGTTGGCAGACCTGGCAAAAAATGCAAATCCATAAACACCTACTTGGACAACATTAGTTTTGTTGCAATCATTGATGCTATTGTAGTATAATATCTTTGATATTATTAGGCTAAAAAAACATCAATTTATATCTTAAATATTTATACACTTTCCTCTTTTAAGTTTGTTTTTGTAGCATTGTTATGGTGTTAATAAGTTGTTGTCGCTACAAGACTGAAGACTGCACTAGTAGGAGCGAGCAACTCCTTGTCATGGGAAACCTTGGAAGATTGGGGTAATCTAAAGTTGCACACGCCTCCATGTTTTCCCCCATGGCATGTTATCATATGAATGCAGCCCTTAGACGGCTTGGAGAATCCTCTCTTTGCAAGTTGATTTTGAATTAAGTTAAAGTTTATGCTCAAGTTATACAAGTTATAAATGAAGCCTACAAAATTATCCCTTAATGTATAGTCTCTTCTTGATCTAACAGTCTTTCCAATGTCTTCTTATATCTCTCAAATCAATACAATGTACAACAAACACTATTCATGACAAAATTAACAAGGTCACAACTCATATAAGTGCCTTGATGTAATTCTATCCTTATAAAGAAGTCCTTTTCTCGTCTCTTTAAGAGTTATCATACTAAGAATAGCTACCCTAGCAAAAAGATATTAGGTGGATAAAAGAATATAGCTATTAGCACCAAAAAGATACCATAGGGTAGAGAGTGAGAATATGTTTATAAAGAGAAAGTGCAGAAAATCAAAGGAAAACTAAATCCAAGAAAACCTAATCCTTACTTGTTTGAAGATTGCTCCATTAAATAGTCAAAATAGCCTTCCCAAAATCTGCAGGGGATGTGCATGAACCAAGTTAAACATAAAAAATTCCAGATAATGAAATCATGAAGAAATAATACATGTAATACATACCGTAATTCCTCCCAAATAGGTAAAGAGATAAGGTGACGTTGGCAATAGTCTGGCACATTGTTATTATCTTTCTTATACATATCAGATGAAACTTCAAGAGCATCTCTAATCGTCAACAGGTCATTTCTTGATGTTGCTCGATTGATAGCTGTTTTAAGCTGAAATAAAAAAATTCAAAAAGAGACAAGAAAGTTGAACTTTTACTCTAAAAAGAGAACTTTTACTCAAATAGAAGTTAAGGGAAATATTATATCAAGATTGCTTGGCAGCATATCAAGATTGCTACACGAACAAATGTCACTTGTAGATTCAATAAATTCAAAATGTTTCTTCTCAACAAGCGTAAACACATGACAGATTAAAAAGTTGAATACATAATTGAATAACATCTTTTACCAATTCTTTCACCGCAATAAACTGTTCTTCAGTGAGATGATAGTCCCAACCCTGGTAAAAAGATCCAGCATAAGATTCAATGTACCAGATTCCAGAATTATAAATAACTATCAGTGTGAGCTAAATAAAGCTTCTAACCGAATGTATATGCTCCCTTATACATGCAACAAATCCACTACCACCAATCCCTTCTGCATCAGATTCAATCAAAGCTGCAAAACCAACCACACAATCACTTTTTCGCAGGCTCTCCAGATTTCCAATAGTCATTTGTCTGTCAACAAACAACATATTCTCTCTACAAGTATTAACAAGAAATAGATGTGTCATAACATAATACCAAGTATTGTCCCATATTCAAAAGACGAGAGAGGATCATCTGTCGCTCCCAGTTTAAGAAGCCGCAGCCATAAACCCTGTGTTATGCAAAAGACAATGTAGAGAAATAGATTGCCCTTTTTTTTGACATGATAGAATTAAAAAAAAAATAGAAATGGTACAGAATAGAAATAAACATCATATACGAAGCATTACCCAACAAGCCCCCTCCCCTCCCACCCCATTGTGAGCTAGAGATAGCAGATAGGGGCACAATTTACAGTCCGTAGGATTGCATACAAACACTTACTCACCCCCAACTATATGAATTTCTAAGTAATAGCTGATATTACAAATAATTAGGTACTTGTCTATTTACTCTTGTATAGCAGCTTCCTTTTATTTCCATTATCAGAACAAATACACACCCAAAGTAATAAATATAAAAGGATCAAAGAGGCTACCTGCAACTTAACCTTAATATCTAGCACCATGCGGTCCCTTTCAGCCTGAAACCAATAAATCAATAATTTTAGGGACCACTTAAATCTGTATGTTGACACAATATAAATAGATATATAAAATAAAGCAGAAAGTATTGCATGTCAAAAACAAAATTCCATCGCACCCAATTACCAAATAACCAGTTATATGCATCACCACTCACCACATTAGTCCTTCACAAAATTTTTGGACTAAATTAGCCTTTCAAAGATTTAAATCAAAACTCATCATATTAGCTCATAAAAAATTGTCACCCAAAACAATTGATAACCACATCAATCCCACACATATAAAAATGACATTATATTTGTTATGAAGAGGGCCTAAAATGGGGACACAAAATAAAAGACTTATTGGAGCTTTTCAAGAACTAATATGGTGACTATGGCTTTGGAGGACCAAATTGAGGGCTCTAAAATATTTCTAATAGATTTGTGAATTTTTCTACTATATAAGTTTTTTGAATTTTTTATGTGTAGGTCATTTTTTAGAACATAAGCTATTATTTAACCTATGGACTATGACTGGAGAGGGACACTAGATTGTTCAAGCCATTACCTCTTTGGTGGGATAAAATGGTCTTAGTCACTCATATTTACACAATTATAATACTAATAGTAATTAGTACAGGCTAGTTACATATATTTCATTACTGGACATGAAAAGAGACAGCCAAATTTCACTTAGTTGAAGAGATTTTCTAGTTTATGAATTATGCTATGTTTGGCTTCTAGAAAGATAAAGCATCCTCCTACTCCAAACTTTTTCCTCTGCAAACATTGTTCTTCTATCAAAAATAATGATGTAAAAAGAGCCAAATGCCCTACAGTTCTCAGACTTCCCTATTAAAACAACTTCCCACATCTTCCTAATTGGTTATCTTTTTGGTTTTTCAGGTTAAAATGGGCTTGTAACGTGAGCTAACACACAAAGAAAAGGCTAGAAGCTCAAAATGAGGATGCAATGGAAAACAAATGGGTGGATGGGCTATTTGGCTAGGAGGCTAAAACAAAAGAAGGCCTGAATCACATCAAAAATGCATCACAGTTCAGTTGTATCAAAGAGAAAATGCACAAGTTCTAGAAGATCACTAACCTAGGTGTAAACACACTACAAAGAATTAAAGCTCAAGACTCTCGGCCAATGTTTGGCAGCCTTCCCAATGATCTTTCACCAACGCCAAACCCTGACCACTGTAGCCCAACTCCAGCAAACCCACAATAGACCTTGCTCCCCCTCTATGAGACATATTTATTGATAATAGCAGTTTTAATACCATAAATTTAGGATTCCAACGAACAAAAAGATACCTTACATCATCAAAAAATTTGCATATATTGCAATAGTACTTCGCCATTGAAAATCCAATACATGAAGGTGTCATGCACATAGGCCCTATAGGCTGTATATTCAAACAGCGCATACACATCATTTCCAATGTTGCTTTTCTGTAATGATCAAGTAGATGATTAGAATTAAACAATATTATAAAGTATAAAGCACAAGAAATCCCATGAGAAATTTACCTGTTCATCGAGTGATCACTGCCATTGTCATGACAAAATCTGCAAGTAAATATTCTTTCATTGGTGGTGTTCGCGTTCGCCCCTCTCTTCCTCCCTCTCTCTCCCAAGCTTTTCAAATTCAATTTACGTAAATATTCAACGCCCAGATCTCCAACCCCTCGTCATTCATACTAAAGAATGTAAAAGCTCTCTCCCTCTCTCGCGGAGCCTCTCACCCTCTGCGTTACAACCTCACTCTGTTAAGCAAAGAACCTTTTACAGGGTCCAAGAAAAAAGAAGGAAAGGAAGAAAAATCCCAAACAGCTCAATTCCAAACACAGAAAATCAAAGCAGAGCAAAAGAAACAAACCTCTTGAACATAAATTCTAATTGCATTATGCCAATTCTTTGGTTCTGTGGTTATGGTTAGAGTGGTTACAATGCATCCTTCCCTTCAAGAATCACTGTGATCCAATTCAACTGAATGCTGGATTGAAACTCAGTAAAATCCCATGCATTAGCAAACATTTAAATACTATGGGATGGATAATAAACTAGGGAAAAGAGATTTGCAGTAGGAGTAGTCGCATGGCTAAAATCCTGGTCCAGAGATTTAGTTCTCTTGATGAATTGACTAGGCTAATAGCAACAACAACAACAACATCACTAGTTCGTTGTTGTCGTTGTTGTCCTTCTTGTCGTTGTTGTTGTCGTTCTTGTCGTTGTTGTCGTTATTGTTGTCATTCTTGTCGTTGTTGTCGTCGTTGTTGTCGTCATGGTTGTCGTTGTCGTTGTCGTCGGCGGCGGCGGTGTCGGCATCGGCGGCAGCATCGTCCTCATCGCCGTCTCCCTCCTCTTCGTCCTTGTCGTCCTTGTCGTCCTTGTCGTCCTCCTCCTCGTCCTTGTCGTCCTCCTCCTCGTCCTCCTCGTCCTCCTTGTCTTCCCCGTCCTCCTCGTCCTTGTCGTTCCTATCATCCTCCTCGGCGTCCTCGTCTTCCTCGGCGTCCTCCTCGTCGTTCTCGTCGTCCTCCGTTGTCGTCCTTGTCGCCGTCCTTGTCGTCGTCCTCCTCGTCCTCGTTGTTGTTGTTCTTGTTGTTAGCCTAGTCAATTCATCAAGAGAGATTTTGAAGAGAGCTAAATCTCTGGACTAGGATTTCAGCCACTACTCCTACTTCAAACACTTCAACCGGGTTAGCTTTTAACCTCGTCGTCCTCCTCGTCGTCCTTGTCGTCATCCTCATTGTCGTCCTCGTCGTCGTCCTTGTCGTCCTTGTCGTCGTCAAAGATAATTGAAACAAGCTTACACACAAGTCATAGATAATTTCAAATTTATTATTTTAAATAAAAGGAAACAATTTCATCAAAAACCTGCAGCTCTGATTTTCAGGGTAAAATTTCTCCAAGAATGTCAGCATAGTATGAAATAAGCTAGTCTACACCAAGCTTGACAAACTCATTTTTCTGTTAAAACGAGGATACACGCATTATGTAAATTTTTAAATAAATAAATAAAATAAAGCATGCCACTAATTGAATAACAATTGTTCTGCCTCAGATATTTATATTCTTCTGAACTTAGTAGATTTAGCTTTTCTAAGTTATAAATAAAACATCAAGGCCGCTATTTAACAATTATATTAGTAGATATAGAAGTTAAAGTAATTCACTTACCCCTAAGAGATGAGGGTGCTCCAGCACATAGCTGATAAAATATATTATAATTCCAACTCCACACTCACCACTGAATATGTTGCTAAAAGAAGTTATTGCAAATTCTAATCCAAAGCCAACTAAGGGAACACGAAGTTTAGGAAACCAGTTTGATCACCACATTATGCAGAAAACATTGGGCAACAAATAGAAAATTTTCCAATAAATGTACATCTATAAATATTAACATGTCAAGGATGATAGATTGACAGGGAATAAATAAAAAGAATACCAAATAAAATTACACGAAGCAAGCAATTAAACAACAAAACAAATTCATTCATCTACACACTTCACAGTTGATATTTTTAAGAAACAAAAGTTTCTCTTTAATCTATATTAAATTAATATCAAACCAAATTAACGAACAATATGAATGGAAAAAGCTTAACTTTATGAAACTTCATCCCAATATGAAAAATAAGGAAAAAGTTACCTCGTATCATTTCTCGGATGGTTGTGTCGGTAATTGCTTAAACATGAGGGCTTTCAATTTCCTTACCCTTGTAGGTTTCAATACAGTCATTACCATACAAAGGAACTTTCTTAAAGGGATTTATAGCAACCAAACGGGGCCAGCTTTCGTCTGAATTAAATAGTCATTCACTTAAAGATGTTATGATTTGGAAAATAAATAAAAAGAGAAAATTAGGAGATATAAGCTTACATAGATCATACCTTTGTTGTATCCATATTGCAGGTTCAATAAAACTGCTAGTTCATTTAAATAACTAAGTTTTATGAGGTCATCCACTCCATTAAGAATGTCGGGATTAGGTGGAATCAAATTATACTTTCACCTTTAAAACTCAAAAACAAACAGAAACACATATTACACACACAACTTTACGCACACGCAACCTTACACACATAAATATATTACACACACACACACTAACATATTGTAGACACAAACACACACTGCATCAATTTTGTGCAAACTGATTTAGACAGTTTGAAAGATTTGTGTTACTTCAAATGCAAAGCTTCCTTGTGTGACAGATTGCACTTCCAAATTGCACAATGAAATGCAACAATGACAATCAGTCAAAGGAGCGTATACAATTTTCAACACTGCAGACCTTAGCAATATTACACACAACTTTACACACACACACACAACTTTACATACACATAAATATATTACAAACAAACATACATATTGTAGACACAAACATAAACATACACACAATCTTACTCACACATAAACACAAAGAAACACACACAACCAAATAGACATGCACAACCACACACAAACAAAAACACACAATCTTACTCACAGATAGACACAAAGAAACACACACAATCAAACAGACACGCACAAACAAACACACACATCCACACACACAAACAAACAAACGGACACGACAGCACACACAGAAACACACAGTCACACTCATACACACACATAAGTTACACAAGCACACACACACAAATTCACAAACACACACACACATTACAAACGAGAATAGACACATACACACACAAACACATATATTACACATACTAACATATTTTCAAATAAAAAAACACACAAGAAACTAATAATACTTCTTTTGAAAAAATATAATTATTAGTTAAGATGTGAACCCGATGCATAAAGTATTATACGAGTATATATAAATTACTCTCAAGTCAAAGACCAACAATACCACTTACCCATGTGATAGCTATTAGCCTAAAGAGAACTAAATCTCTGGACCAGGATTTCAGCAATGCCACTACTCCTTCTTCAAACACTTCAACCGGGTTAGCTTTGAGGGCACATAGCTCTTCATTGGTTTCACGAGCAACCTTACACACAAGTCATAGATAATTTCAAATTTATTATTTTAAATGAAAGGAAACAATTTCATTAAAAAAATTGAAGACAGAAAGTAAAACAGTACATAAGGAAAGAAAAAATAGTTCAAAAACCTGCAGCTCTGATTTTCAAGGTAAAATTTCTCCAAGAATGTCAGCATACTATGGAACAAGCTAGTCTCCACCAAGCTTGACAAACTCATTTTTCTGTTAAAACGAGGATACATGCTTTATGTAAATTTTTAAATAAATAAATAAAATAAAACATGCCACAAATTGAATAACAATTGTTCTGCCTCAGATATTTATATTCTTCTGCACTTAATACCAAGTATTAACAAGAAAATAGATGTGTCATACATTAATACCAAGTATTGTTCCGTATTCATGGAACAGCAATATATACACATATATCCTTGGAATTATATGAGCAAAGGAGGTAAATAAACTATATACCATAGCAACTGTTTTCTGAGGTGTTCTGTAAAGCTGCAAACCAACCATCTTGGGCCCAACACCAGAAAAACCACCTAGTCTTTCTTGGGGCCGATGAAAAAGCGACAAAGAATTATCAGCTGCTCCAATCCCTGGCCAGTGCTCCCCAGCATTGACCGATAATATGGCAGCATTGTGAATTGTTACATTTTTTGCACACCGTATGCCTCCTGTACACCCAATTAGTATGTTAGTAGGAAATCTCAGATGCCGTCTGACTTTGCAGAGAAGATTAGCATGGTATGACACCAACTCTGAAACATTTTACCATATGACACAGACTTCTTATGCATTTGTCATGAAAAAGATTTGCTTTAACTTGTGCTAACATTCAGACACCACATACGTGAAGCAGAAATACAATGGCAGAATTAAACAATGAAACATTTAGTTTAATGAATATTTGCATAGGAAGCTACTCCGAGAAAACTCTGACATGGTGCTTCTTCGGCAATGGCAACTTTCAATAGTTTGTATTTACCCAAATCAAACAGAAGTTAAATGTCAAGAATGAAAATACATCGTAACAATGAAGGGACTGCAATACCATCATCGTTTTCCCAAAAACGTAGCAGGCCATCAGTGGAACCTGAAATTAAATTTAACATTTTAGTAAGAACTTCTAGATAAAAGCTCAAGAAAAAATTGGGGAAGACGCACCTGTAATTATTCCTCTGTCTAAAGAGGAATATTCAACACATAATATTGGCCCTTCATGGCAAGCTAAGACAGCATCACAGGTTCCTCGGTTAACAGACCACATTCTTGCCGTCCAATCATCACTACCGGTAATCACAGTGTCACCAACCATTCTTATAGACCTGCATTTTTTGTGTGTGTATAGGGTCATGAATTTAATTTGTAAAAAATATAGTAGTAGAATAGTAGGAATGCGAGTTTCTTTTGTTTACCGTATCCATTGTGTGTGTCCTGAAAGTTTATGCATCTGCCTACTAGCACGGATGTCCCATATGTTAGCAACCCTGCAGTGGAAGCAGCAGGTCAAGCATTACATAAACAGTGTATGGCAAATAACTGAATTGCACAAGGAAATCCTGGAGTCCAACATTGTTTTTCTTTAACATACACGTCTCTTCCACCAGCAGCCAACATAGAGCAACGACCAACAGTTGCAACACATCTATCAGTTCTTACATCCCACATCTTCACAGTGCCATCATGGGATGCAGTTAACACCCGTTCACCTGAGAGCGTGCGCACACAGCTGACCTACATGATTGGTTGGTTGTCTGAATTAAGTTTCAACGTTCCATTTTGTATATCAATAAATAATTTACATCACATATACTTTCTGTAGTAGAAAAAACTAAACTAATTTTAAATAAAAATACCGGTCCATCATGGCCATTAAGCTCTTCTAGTAGTTGAGTTGTTTGCTTATCCCACACCAAAACAGAGTGATCATCAGATCCTGACACCACCTTCCCCCTGTCTGAACTTATGGCCCGGACAGTTCTACATTTAAAGACAGAAGGAACGGTGCACATTGTTACTACTTCAAAAGAAGTCGGGAAACCATACATGAAATTTAACAAGTGAGAGAGAACTTAGCATGGCCTTTTAAAGTTGCCCTAAGTTCAGAACCACGAAGACTAGGATCCCATATCTTAACCTGAAATTTGCACATGCCCAGCATATCAACTCTTCCATTTGGAAGGCAATGAAACATCTTGTCAACAGGTAATTCCATATTTCCACATCATAAATATTGAAACTTACTGAGCAATATGTGCTTCCACTAATAAAGAAACCAGCATCCTCACGGTCACCCACCAAATCCCACACTTCTCTTTTCGTAACACAATGGAGAGCAGTAATTGCACCATTATGACCCCTAAGTGTGTGAACATTGGTTTGAAGCTTTTTTTGGCCACCACTCAACAGATCTTGTTTGCGAGCTGTCCCATTATCATTTGAAGCTTGAACTATTAAGTGGTAGAGCAAAGTGATTCTGACATCTTATTCAAGAATTAAAACTTAATGATAGTGGCAGTTCGTTAAGTACCAGAGTTGCTTCCATCAGTCGTCCATTTACGAACACGACTAAATGAGCTGGATCTAATTGTTGGATTTCTGGTAAACATACTCTGCACCCAGCTTCTACCAACACCTGTTGCCTCAGTGGGTTGTTGGTTCTCATCTTTCGCGTCTTTAGGATGATGTGGGGATGTTATTCCAAGTGATAACACAGACTGTGCCTTTGCTGAGGAGATTCCCCAGTATCCATTACGTAATTGCTGGATATGAGATAAGAACCCTCTGATTTTTATCTGAATCAATCATATAAGGAATAATTCATTATCAGAGCTCAAATTTTCAAACGCATAAAATCTAGACATATATATAATAATAATACACAAACAAAGGAAAGAATTCACTCAAATTGGGGAGGGGGTAGATGACAATTTCTTTGTGCAAGTCTACATTATCAAATATACAACAAACAAGTTTATTGGATTTTTTCATACAACAGTAATCTCCCATGACTATCGTCAAAAATTCTCAACCCACTTAAAAACAATAACAAGGGTGGTTTTTATATGATATGAAAGCAAACAGGTTGCTTTCATCTATTCTGTATGCCTCAAAATAAGTCAACGTAAATTACTCCAGTTTAGTTCATAAAGTTTTTCTATGGTCTCAACACCCTGTAGCATGAATATCTCGCTTTTAAGATAAAAAGATTCAAAATTTCCTGAAGCCTGTTATCTGTCTCTACTCCTTTCTTAAATATCACTTTAACATTTCCAAAATTATAGTGTCCTGTAATTTCATCACTTGGACTGTTCCAAAGACCCAAATATCATCAACTTACAAATTGCTTGGATCCAATGTTGTTCGTTTCCGCAATTGTTTCAATCATGTACCAAGCATCGTTATCAGGAAGTCCCAGTCCAGCCTTCATCATGCAGGCAAAAGAGACTCGGTATTAAAAGCACCAAAAGACTTTAATGAAATTACAAAAGGTAACAAGGAAATTCAAGCACATAAATAGCCAAAACAATACCATGTGTGATGTCAACACAACAAGCTGAGCTGTCACCAAAGATGCATAGTTGGCAGACCTGGCAAAAAATGCAAATCCATAAACACCTACTTGCACAACATTAGTTTTGTTCCAATCATTGATGCTATTGTAGTATAATATCTTTGATATTATTAGGCTAAAAAAACATCAATTTATATCTTAAATAAATATCTATTCACTTTCCTCTTTTAAGTTTGTTTTTGTAGCATTGTTATGGTGTTAATAAGTTGTTGTCGCTACAAGACTGAAGACTGCACTAGTAGGAGCGAGCAACTCCTTGTCATGGGAAACCTTGGAAGATTGGGGTAATCTAAAGTTGCACACGCCTCCATGTTTTCCCCCATGGCATGTTATCATATGAATGCAGCCCTTAGACGGCTTGGAGAATCCTCTCTTTGCAAGTGTATTTTGAATTAAGTTAAAGTTTATGCCCAAGTTATACAAGTTGTAAATGAAGCCTACAAAATTATCCCTTAATATATAGTCTCTTCTTGATCTAACAATATTTCCAATGTCTTCTTATATCTCTAAAATCAATACACTGTACAAAAAACACTATTCATGACAAAATTAACAAGGTCACAACTCATATAAGTGCCTTGATGTAATCCTATCCTTATAAGGAAGTCCTTTTCTCATCTCTTTAAGAGTTATCATACTAAGAATAGCTACCCTAGCAAAAAGATATTAGGTGGATAAAAGAAGATAGCTATTAGCACCAAAAAGATACCATAGGGTAGAGAGTGAGAATATGTTTATAAAGAGAAAGTGCAGAAAATCAAAGGAAAACTAAATCCAAGAAAACCTAATCCTTACTTGTTTAAAGATTGCTCCATTAAATAGTCAAAATATCCTTCCCAAAATCTGCAGGGGATGTGCATAAACCAAGTTGAACATAAAAAATTCCAGATAATGAAATCATGAAGAAATAATACATGTAATACATACCGTAATTCCTCCCAAATAGGTAAAGAGATAAGGTGACGTTGGCAATAGTCTGGCACATTATTATTATCTTTCTTATACATATCAGATGAAACTTCAAGAGCATCTCTAATCGTCAACAGGTCATTTCTTGATGTTGCTCGATTGATAGCTGTTTTAAGCTGAAATAAAAAAATTCAAAAAGAGACAAGAAAGTTGAACTTTTACTCTAAAAAGAGAACTTTTACTCAAATAGAAGTTAAGGGAAATATTATATATGTAAAAAATAAGATTTGATCATAGTAATTAGGGAAATTTGTACAGTGATAATTATGAATATTCTCCATTATTAGGTTTTCCTGTGAATGATTAAAAATAAAGAATTTACAAGTGTGATTCAACATACAATTCACAACAACAGAGAAACTCTCTCTATATACTATATATGGTGTGTGTGTGTGTGTCTACACACACATGTAGGTAGAGAGAAAGGACCGAGTTATTCCTAGAATAACATTCAGGGTTATTCCTTAGTCTCGCCCTTCATTTTCTCTTAATTTAATGCTTCTAACTAGAGGAAATGAACAATAATCTTTCTAAGGTAAGATTACTTTCCCCATTAAAATGTTGCCTGACATATTTATCAAGTCTTTAAAAAGATCAAGGATGGGTTATCTTTACAGCAAATTGGGCACATGTGACTCGTAAGCTCCAATTTGAGGACGGTATTATAATTATAGAAATATTGCGCAGATCCTATATAATCAAGAATATCTAGATTATATATGTAATATTATGAGCGTTTTTATTTATTCTCATATCACGTCTTTATCACTTGAGGATTGAGGATATCAAATGTCCTCTATTTATTGTATTGATTCTTTTTTCTCAATATAAATAAAATAAAGTATTTATGTTCTCTTAGAAACACATGGTTTGGACTCAATACCTTTCTTTTTCCTATAGTTTAACATGTCCCACAAAACTGACTTCTTAAATGAGGATTGTTCTAGATGTGAAAGCTCTACTTAAGTCGTCTCTAGCTTATATGGAGCTAAACCACCACCCTTGAGGTTGCAGCTAATGTAGGTTAGGAGTGACCACAATTAAGCCAACTCTCCAACAATCCCTCTCACTCCCAAGGCTATTGCCCTAGAATGCGGCAAATGTAGGTGGCCAACATTCAGATTGCAAGGGAAAACTTGAACCCCTCAAGACCAGTTTCCAAGGTGAGGACTGTCCAAACTTGATAGATCATATTTCCAATCAATGTGAAACTAAACCATCACTCTTAAAGCTGCAATTAAGGTTGCTGCCAAAGGTTGCAACTAAGACGGCTTACAGGGTAATAAAGGCAACTTTCGAAGTGGTCCAACTCAATACACTATATCTTTGTGGGAGATAACCTTATATCATGGAAGAGTAAAAACCAAAATGTTGTTGCCATATTAAGTTGGCAGAATATTAGGCAACAGGTTGGTTATGTTAATCGAGAAGGTTGGCATGATACTCAAGTTGAAAAGTCGCCTCAAGTTTGCTTGGCAACATATCAAGATTGCTACACGAACAAATGTCACTTTTAGATTCAATAAATTCAAAATGTTTCTTCTCAACAAGCGTAAACACATGACAGATTAAAAAGTTGAATACATAATTGAATAACATCTTTTACCAATTCTTTCACCGCAATAAACTGTTCTTCAGTGAGATGACAGTCCCAACCCTGGTAAAAAGATCCAGCATAAGATTCAATGTACCAGATTCCAGAATTATAAATAACTATCAGTGTGAGCTAAATAAAGCTTCTAACCGAGTTTATATGCTCCCTTATACATTCAACAAATCCACTACCACCAATCCCTTCTGCATCAGATTCAATCAAAGCTGCAAAACCAACCACACAATCACTTTTTCGCAGGCTCTCCAGATTTCCAATAGTCATTTGTCTGTCAACAAACAACATAACATATTCTCTCTACAAGTATTAACAAGAAATAGATGTGTCATAACAAAATACCAAGTATTGTCCCATATTCAAAAGACGAGAGAGGATCATCTGTCGCTCCCAGTTTAAGAAGCCGCAGCCATAAACCCTGTGTTATGCAAAAGACAATGTAGAGAAATAGATTGCCCTTTTTTTATGACATGATAGAATTAAAAAAAATAGAAATGGTACAGAATAGAAATAAACATCATATACGAAGCATTACCCAACAAGCCCCCTCCCCTCCCACCCCATTGTGAGCTAGAGATAGCAGATAGGGGCACAATTTACAGTCCGTAGGATTGCATACAAACACTTACTCATCCCCAACTATATGAATTTCTAAGTAATAGCTGATATTACAAATAATTAGGTACTTGTCTATTTACTCTTGTATAGCAGCTTCCTTTTATTTCCATTATCAGAACAAATACACACAAATACACACCCAAAGTAATAAATATAAAAGGATCAAAGAGGCTACCTGCAACTTAACCTTAATATCTAGCACCATGCGGTCCCTTTCAGCCTGAAACCAATAAATCAATAATTTTAGGGACCACTTAAATCTGTATGTTGACACAATATAAATAGATATATAAAATAAAGCAGAAAGTATTGCATGTCAAAAACAAAATTCCATCCCACCAAATAACAAGTTATATGCATCACCACTCACCACATTAGTCCTTCACAAAATTCTTGGACTAAATTAGCCTTTCAAAGATTTAAATCAAAACTCATCATATTAGCTCATAAAAAATTGTCACCCAAAACAATTGATAACCAAATCAATCCCACACATATAAAAATGACATTATAGTTGTATAACGAAATTTGAGTATTACGAAGTGAGATCCACATAATAGAATCACTTATAATCGCTGTTAATAACTTGGACAATCAATGTTATTTAAATAAGTGTGTTAGAGATTTTAAATATTTTAATCAATCAAATTAATATTACTTAAATAAGAGATTTTAAATATTTTAATCAATCAATTAATGTTACTTAAATAAGTGTCTAAGAGAGATTTTAAATACTTTAATGCATCAAATTAATGTTACTTAAATAAGTTTGTTAGAGACATTTTAAATATTTTAATCAATCAAATAAATGTTACTTAAATAAGTTTGCTATAGACATTTTAAATATTTTAATCAATAAAATATAAATTTAAATCAATCAAGGTTATTTCTAAATCAATAAAAGAAATTTAAATAACCTAGTGAGAGAGATTTTAAATATTTTAAATCCATAAAAGAAAATAACTACACCAGTTTAATATGAAAAAACCTAATTACTCAATCAGAAACTATAAAACTGAAAAAAGACTGTGACTTAAATAAGTTTAATCAATCAAATTAATGTTACTTAAATAAGTTTGTTAAGGAGATCTTAAATATTTTAATCAATCAAATTAATGTTACTTAAATAACTTTTTTAGAGACATTTTAAATATTTTAATCAATCAAATAAATGTTACTTAAATAAGTTTGTTATAGACATTTTAAATATTTTAATCAATAAAATATAAATTTAAATCAATCAAAGTTATTTCTAAATCAATAAAAGAAATTTAAATAACTTAGTGAGAGAGATTTTAAATATTTTAAATCCATAAAAGAAAATAGCTACACAAGTTTAATATGAAAAAACCTAATTACTCATAATCAGACACTATAAAACTGAAAAAAGATATCCATGCAAAATCTGTGACTTAAATAAGTTTAATCAATCAAATTAATGTAACTTAAATAAGTTTATTAGGAATATCTTAAATATTTTAATCAATCAAATTAATGTTACTTAAATAACTTTGTTAAAGAGATTTTAAATATTTTAATCAATCAAATTAATGTTACTTACATAAGTTTGTTAGAGAACAGGATTATACTTGACAACATTCTAAACACAAGTAAAAACAGAAACATAAAAAATCTAGACTAGCAAATAGTATTTGATTTAACCAATAAAAGTCCTAATTACTAATTTACTAATATGCAACTAAATTTGAACAAAACTATTCTTCTAGATTAAAGATAGAAAAATATACAGAATTCAAGAACTCACCCAACCCTGACGTAAGCAGAATGCGACTGCAGTGTCATCTCGTCGAAGCCGGTGAAATCGAACTGTCTGGCGAGCTTCTTGGCGGGAACATCAGACGACAAAAGCGCATTCGCGACGACGTTGTTGGGCACAACATTCTTGGGAGCACAATCACTCGCCTCACCTTAAAATTCCCATTAAAACTAATTGAAAAAAAAAACAGTAACAACCTCACTCGCTCCTCTACTCACCGATTATCAACGATAACATCAACAACAATAGAAAGAAAGAAAGTAGAAGAAGAAAAGAAAGAAGCAGAAGAATAGTCTGTGATTAAGAGAAGAGAATAGAAGAAAGGGGCTTCGTGTTTCTTTCGTTAGTGGTGTTCGCGTTCGCCCCTCTCTTCCTCCTTCTCTCCCAAGCTTTTCAAATTGAATTTATCATCTAAAAATTATTAATCTCCCACCAAATAAAGAAAGAAATTGCCCCTCCCACCAAATAACAATCAATTTTATATAACAATAAATTTTAAAGAAAAAATATAATTAACTATATTGACTAACTTGTATATTAATTTATCATCTAAAAATTATTAATCTCCAAAATAATTAATATTATTATCATTAATAATTAATTTAGACATTAATTTTCTTGATAGTTAAAATATTAATAATTAATATTAATGATTAATTTAAAATATAATTAATCATTAATTATAGTATTTAATTTATATTAGTGACTATTTTAGAGATTAGTGAATAATTACTTTTTGTGCCTAAAATTAATTATTTAAATATATTTTTTAAATATATTTTTTAAATAACTAAGTGAATAATTACTTTTTCAAGAGTGGGCATCAGGCTTGAAAATGTGAAAATGGAGTCCTTATTCCATGTCATGATAGTTCTACCACAAAGTTGAAGCCCTCTGGGGGCAACAATGGAATACAACACCTCAAGGTTGACACCCCGAAATTGCAAACTTCAAAAACTCAAGGGAAAAAGAATTAAAAATTAAGCAAAACCACAAAAACAAGACATGCTACTAAGAAATGGTTAAAAATTCAATCATAAAATACCTGAAGGTTCCCAGGACTTATTTCCTTTTTCTTGAATGAATATCGAGGTCTTGGCTAACAAAAAAATGTAAATATAAATATAGCTACTTTAATTGAGATGATCATAAAAAAGTTAAAATAGCTCGTTTTCGTCACTCACTGTGATACCTTTGGCTTCCAAACTTCTCGTCAAGCATTCTGTCAGAAATTGTCCTCCTATAGGAGAACTTATCACAGCCTATTGTAGACATAAATAGAGAGATAAGCAGACACATGAAACTTATATAAACATTAAACACAAAATACAAGGCTACGATTAAAATATAATAAAAATTCCTCTAAATTATATATCAAGGAAGAAAATGTTAAACATCGCCCACAGACAGATGAAGAAACATTAATATTGATAGTCATCCATGAAAACTAAATGGAACTTGCATGCCAACATGTCAAAGTCACCATCGGGGAACTTGCATTATTGCTTTCATAGTTAATACTTCCTGTATTTTACAATTTAATTATGCTTTGTTTCTGTAAACATCGAATTAAGTGGTCTACCACGGTGACTGCTCTGGCACACGACAATCGGGAAGCTGTCCTAAATATTACCTCAGATATGACAATTGTTGAGGGCCTTTTAGCCACAACAGTGACAAAAGCAATGATTAAAGATAAGCTAAAAAGAAAGAAATCTTGAAAACCATGAATAATCATATTATTTTGACAATGCCACAATTATACTCCTTCATACAAGGGTGAATACCAAAAACAACTCAACAATTTTCTTACATACTAAAAATAATTGTTGTCGTGATTATACAATTGGAAAATTCTCAGTTTTCGTCACAAATTTTAAAACAGTACCTTTTACCATGTTCTTTCATAGTCAGCAAAAGAAGATAAGACAATTTATCACATCATATTAAATATCTTTAAGAAATATATCAATGACTTACTTAGAACCCAAATCCAGTAGTGATCTTCTTAATGAAATAAGATGTTTTTGGAGCAATAATTCATACAAAGAAAAGTGTAATTAATAAAATTAGTCTTAAAATAGCATTAAATACAATAAGCATGTAAAAAAATGGACCAGGTCATCAGATATGAGTTCTATTTTTCAGGATAGCAAATAATACCTTTTGAAGAACATAACCATCCAGTACTGGTGCAACTGTAGTTGATCCAGCACCACTAAGTTTTGAAATAATGAACAAAACTACTCATCAGAAATGTAGTATTATAATGTGGCATGTCAACTACAATCAATGAATTTAAAGTAAAGTGACAACAAAAATTTAGTCACTTACTGAAAAATAAAAAGGAAGACAAGTGAATTGCACTATCTACTCATCAGAAATGCAGTATTATAATGTGGCATGTCAACTCCAATCAATGAATTAAAAGTAAAGTGACAACAAAAATTTAGTCACATACTGAAAAATAAAAAGGAAAACAAGTGTATTGCACTATCTTCCTAAAAGAATTCACAAGTACCCAATCTGGCCATTCTATTGAACATTATCATCAACACAGAACCAAAGTATTTGTCATCAGCTTAAAAAATCTCATACCTATCAACAACTAACGAGGTAGCACGCCCTGATGCAAAAGATGTGAGAACCTGGTGTCAAGAAAGATTCCTTCATTAACTAGTTCAAACTATATAAAATGCATTTTTTATCACTACTTTTTTTTGTTGCAACTTGCATGTAAAATTAAGATATGAACAGAGCAGTAAAAATCATATTATTTACCGCATTCTTCGCCAAAAACAATGCTGGTACTTTATATTTTTCAAACATAAGTTCTGCTGCCCTGGTGCAGAAAGAAAAGAATTATAAAAATGAAAATCTAAAAATCGAATAATTGAACCAAACGTTATTACCGAACATGAAATAATATAATAGTGTAAAGAACTAAAAGCCTAAAAACCAAAAACTGAAATGAGAGGGGGATGTTTTTATCAGAATACCTTTCTCTCTGTTCTTGAGTGTTGGAACATTGTTCGGCAAGTAGCATCGGTCGCTCTTTAGGATCAACTAAGAGGCATTCCATGAAAAAAACAGTCATAGTGAATAGTAGTACAAAACATAAAAAGAGAAAAATAAATTAACAGCAATGCATTAGAGAACAATACTTGACACATGGAAAAACAACATCACACATACAACTCGGATTGGTAAACATAAAATGAGATTAGTATAACATGTGTCCTGGCATAAATAACGGTGTATCTCAACCACACATCCCCTTTTTACTCTTTACATACTAGAGTTGACAAATTCTTGGGACCACCACATATGATAAAAATCATCACAAGATTCCAAAGTAAGAACCTTGGCAATCAACAACTGCATATGATATGTAAAGAAAATAATGATCCTGTATACCACCCAAAAGAGAAGAAAATGATGATCTTTCATTCCAGATTATACAACTTTTCAGTATTCAGAAACAACCTCAAAGCATGATCCCATATGTTGTCAACAATATTCCAGTCAACAATAACTCCATTCTTCAATGGTGAGAGCAGTTGAACAGTCTATCAGATAAATTACCCAAAAAAACATAATTAGTACAAAACTGAGTTAATTAAAGCCTAATTTAGCAAATATTTCAAATACCTCCATATAGTCTCGACGGTATCCCGAGGACTGAGATCCTATATAAAGTTTGCATTTTTCCTTGGTTCTGTCAGATTCATGATTTTTTTTATTGTTCTGTAAATCCACAGCAGATCCAAATGACACTCCAGCATGAACAGGTCCATCAATGTCCATTTGATCCATTGCACCAACAACCTAAATAATCAATCACTACATGTAACTATATATTTCCTATAAATTTTACAGATATCCCTTACAAAAATTTGTCATGCATTCTTCAACAGTATTATTTAAGATCAAGCACCAATAGTTATCTATTCACTACATGAATGGATTTGGTTCAAATAAAGAAAACGTAAACCAGGTATTATCTAGAGAGAATCAATTATATGTCAACGCATGCATCGTGATTTGTTATTCATATGCATGCATTGATTATTGATTATACCATCAACTACTGAAATTAGGTCATGTTAAGTATTACAGGACAAAAATCCAGAGCAGAACTGAAAATGAATTAATAGTGTAAAATTGATATAACTGCTCAAAACATAGACAACTCAATATACAATCTCATCCTCAATAGTATTGCGTGTCAACTCAATCCCCAAAAATTTTGAATATAAAAATTCGGTCCCATAAATTATACATTCTATGAAATTAATCCTCGCTAAGGTGTGTAAGGCTTGAGAAACCTTCAATATATAAAATAAATACTAATAAGACGCACTCAAGATTAAAAAAACACAGGAGGAATGCAAGAATTTTCGGAAGTTTAGGCGAGTGAATGTTGCATAAGCTTAAAACAGATGAGCATTTCACTTTCTATTTGATGGAAAAAGAGCAAGAATAGAAGGTTTGTTAAGAGTGTAGGTCATCCCAATATGAAAAATAAGGAAAAAGTTACCTCGTATCATTTCTCGGATGGTTGTGTCGGTAATTGCTTAAACATGAGGGCTTTCAATTTCCTTACACTTGTAGGTTTCAATACAGTCATTACCATACAAAGGAACTTTCTTAAAGGGATTTATAGCAACCAAACGGGGCCAGCTTTCGTCTGAATTAAATAGTCATTCACTTAAAGATGTTATGATTTGGAAAATAAATAAAAAGAGAAAATTAGGAGATATAAGCTTACATAGATCATACCTTTGTTGTATCCATATTGCAGGTTCAATAAAACTGCTAGTTCATTTAAATAACTAAGTTTTATGAGGTCATCCACTCCATTAAGAATGTCGGGATTAGGAGGAATCAAATTATACTTTCACCTTTAAAACTCAGAAACAAACAAACAGAGACACATATTACACACACAACTTTACACACACGCAACCTTACACACATAAATATATTACACACACACTTACATATTGTAGACACAAACACACACTGCATCAATTTTGTGCAAACTGATTTAGACAATTTGAAAGATTTGTGTTACTTCAAATGCAAAGCTTCCTTGTGTGACAGATTGCACTTCCAAATTGCACAATGAAATGCAACAATGACAATCAGTCAAAGGAGCGTATACAATTTTCAGCACTGCAGACCTTAGCAATATTACACACAACTTTACACACACACACACAACTTTACATACACATAAATATATTACAAACAAACATACATATTGTAGACACAAACATAAACAAACACACAATCTTACTCACACATAGACACAAAGCAACACACACAACCAAATAGA
This sequence comes from Vigna mungo, assembly GCA_036885675.1. NCBI lineage: Eukaryota > Viridiplantae > Streptophyta > Magnoliopsida > Fabales > Fabaceae > Vigna > Vigna mungo. The sequence continues at coordinate 49,190,265 of CP144692.1, read as the reverse complement.
CATGCACAACCACACACAAACAAAAACACACAATCTTACTCACAGATAGACACAAAGAAACACACACAATCAAACAGACACGCACAAACAAACACAGACATCCACACACACAAACAAACGGACACGACAACACACACAGAAACACACAGTCACACTCATACACACACATAAGTTACACAAGCACACACGAGTATATATAAATTACTCTCAAGTCAAAGACCAACAATACCACTTACCCATGTGATAGCTATTAGCCTAAAGAGAACTAAATCTCTGGACCAGGATTTCAGCAATGCCACTACTCCTTCTTCAAACACTTCAACCGGGTTAGCTTTGAGGGCACATAGCTCTTCATTGGTTTCACGAGCAACCTTACACACAAGTCATAGATAATTTTAAATTTATTATTTTAAATGAAAGGAAACAATTTCATTAATAAAATTGAAGACAGAAAGTAAAACAGTACATAAGGAAAGAAAAAATAGTTCAAAAACCTGCAGCTCTGATTTTCAAGGTAAAATTTCTCCAAGAATGTCAGCATACTATGGAACAAGCTAGTCTCCACCAAGCTTGACAAACTCATTTTTCTGTTAAAACGAGGATACATGCTTTATGTAAATTTTTAAATAAATAAATAAAATAAAACATGCCACAAATTGAATAACAATTGTTCTGCCTCAGATATTTATATTCTTCTGCACTTAATACCAAGTATTAACAAGAAAATAGATGTGTCATACATTAATACCAAGTATTGTTCCGTATTCATGGAACAGCAATATATACACATATATCCTTGGAATTATATGAGCAAAGGAGGTAAATAAACTATATACCATAGCAACTGTTTTCTGAGGTGTTCTGTAAAGCTGCCAACCAGCCATCTTGGGCCCAGCACCAGAAAAACCACCTAGTCTTTCTTTGGGCCGATGAAAAAGCGACAAAGAATTATAAGCTGCTCCAATCCCTGGCCAGTGCTCCCCAGCATTGACCGATAATATGGCAGCATTGTGAATTGTTACATTTTTTGCACACCGTATGCCTCCTGTACACCCAATTAGTATGTTAGTAGGAAATCTCAGATGCCGTCTGACTTTGCAGAGAAGATTAGCATGGTATGACACCAACTCTGAAACATTTTACCATATGACACAGACTTCTTATGCATTTGTCATGAAAAAGATTTGCTTTAACTTGTGCTAACATTCAGACACCACATACGTGAAGCAGAAATACAATGGCAGAATTAAACAATGAAACATTTAGTTTAATGAATATTTGCATAGGAAGCTACTCCGAGAAAACTCTGACATGGTGCTTCTTCGGCAATGGCAACTTTCAATAGTTTGTATTTACCCAAATCAAACAGAAGTTAAATGTCAAGAATGAAAATACATCGTAACAATGAAGGGACTGCAATACCATCATCGTTTTTGGAAAACGTAGCAGGCCATCAGTGGAACTTGAAATTAAATTTAACATTTTAGTAAGAACTTCTAGATAAAAGCTCAAGAAAAAATTGGGGAAGACGCACCTGTAATTATTCCTCTGTCTAAAGAGGAATATTCAACACATAATATTGGCCCTGCATGGCAAGCTAAGACAGCATCACAGGTTCCTCGGTTAACAGACCACATTCTTGCCGTCCAATCATCACTACCGGTAATCACAGTGTCACCAACCATTCTTATAGACCTGCATTTTTTGTGTGTGTATAGGGTCATGAATTTAATTTGTAAAAAATATAGTAGTAGAATAGTAGGAATGCGAGTTTCTTTTGTTTACCGTATCCATTGTGTGTGTCCTGAAAGTTTATGCATCTGCCTACTAGCACGGATGTCCCATATGTTAGCAACCCTGCAGTGGAAGCAGCAGGTCAAGCATTACATAAACAGTGTATGGCAAATAACTGAATTGCACAAGGAAATCCTGGACTCCAACATTGTTTTTTTTTAACATACACGTCTCTTCCACCAGCAGCCAACATAGAGCAACGACCAACAGTTGCAACACATCTATCAGTTCTTACATCCCACATCTTCACAGTGCCATCATGGGATGCAGTTAACACCCGTTCACCTGAGAGTGTGCCCACACAGCTGACCTACATAATTGGTTGGTTGTCTGAATTAAGTTTCAACGTTCCATTTTGTATATCAATAAATAATTTACATCACATATACTTTCTGTAGTAGAACAAACTAAACTAATTTTAAATAAAAATACCGGTCCATCATGGCCATTAAGCTCTTCTAGTAGTTGAGTTGTTTGCTTATCCCACACCAAAACAGAGTGATCATCAGATCCTGACACCACCTTCCCCCTGTCTGAACTCATGGCCCGGACAGTTCTACATTTAAAGACAGAAGGAACGGTGCACATTGTTACTACTTCAAAAGAAGTCGACAAACCATACATGAAATTTAACAAGTGAGAGAGAACTTAGCATGGCCTTTTAAAGTTGCCCTAAGTTCAGAACCACGAAGACTAGGATCCCATATCTTAACCTGAAATTTGCACATGCCCAGCATATCAACTCTTCCATTTGGAAGGCAATGAAACATCTTGTCAACAGGTAATTCCATATTTCCACATCATAAATATTGAAACTTACTGAGCAATCTGTGCTTCCACTAATAAAGAAACCAGCATCCTCACGGTCACCCAACAAATCCCACACTTCTCTTTTCGTAACACAATAGAGAGCAGTAATTGCACCATTATGACCCCTAAGTGTGCGAACATTGGTTTGAAGCTTTTTTTGGCCACCACTCAACAGATCTTGTTTGCGAGGTGTCCCATTATTATTTGAAGCTTGAACTAAACTATTAAGTGGTAGAGCAAAGCGATTCTGACATCTTATTCAAGAATTAAAACTTAATGATAGTGGCAGTTCGTTAAGTACCAGGGTTGCTTCCATCAGTCGTCCATTTACGAACACGACTAAATGAGCTGGATCTAATTGTTGGATTTCTGGTAAACATACTCTGCACCCAGCTTCTACCAACACCTGTTGCCTCAGTGGGTTGTTGGTTCTCATCTTTCGCGTCTTTAGGATGTGGAGATGTTATTCCAAGTGATAATACAGACTGTGCCTTTGCTGAGGAGATTCCCCAGTATCCATTACGTAATTGCTGGATATGAGATAAGAACCCTCTGATTTTTATCTGAATCAATCATATAAGGAATAATTCATTATCAGAGCTCAAATTTTCAAACGCATAAAATCTAGACATATATATAATAATAATACACAAACAAAGGAAAGAATTCACTCAAATTGGGGAGGGGGTAGATGACAATTTCTTTGTGCAAGTCTACATTATCAAATATACAACAAACAAGTTTATTGGATTTTTTCATACAACAGTAATCTCCCATGACTATCGTCAAAAATTCTCAACCCACTTAAAAACAATAACAAGGGTGATTTTTGTATGATATGAAAGCAAACAGGTTGCTTTCATCTATTCTGTATGCCTCAAAATAAGTCAACGTAAATTACTCCAGTTTAGTTCATAAAGTTTTTCTATGGTCTCTACACCCTGTAGCATGAATATCTCGCTTTTAAGATAAAAAGATTCAAAATTTCCTGGAGCCTGTTATCTGTCTCTACTCCTTTCTTAAATATCACTTTAACATTTCCAAAATTATAGTGTCTTGTAATTTCATCACTTGGACTGTTCCAAAGACCCAAATATCATCAACTTACAAATTGCTTGGATCCAATGTTGTTCCTTTCTGCAATTGTTTCAATCATGTACCAAGCATCGTTATCAGGAAGTCCCAGTCCAGCCTTCATCATGCAGGCAAAAGAGGCTCGGTATTAAAAGCACCAAAAGACTTTAATGAAATTACAAAAGGTAACAAGGAAATTCAAGCACATAAATAGCCAAAACAATACCATGTGTGATGTCAACACAACAAGCTGAGCTGTCACCAAAGATGCATAGTTGGCAGACCTGGCAAAAAATGCAAATCCATAAACACCTACTTGCACAACATTAGTTTTGTTCCAATCATTGATGCTATTGTAGTATAATATCTTTGATATTATTAGGCTAAAAAAACATCAATTTATATCTTAAATAAATATCTATTCACTTTCCTCTTTTAAGTTTGTTTTTGTAGCATTGTTATGGTGTTAATAAGTTGTTGTCGCTACAAGACTGAAGACTGCACTAGTAGGAGCGAGCAACTCCTTGTCATGGGAAACCTTGGAAGATTGGGGTAATCTAAAGTTGCACACGCCTCTATGTTTTCCCCCATGGCATGTTATCATATGAATGCAGCCCTTAGACGGCTTGGAGAATCCTCTCTTTGCAAGTGTATTTTGAATTAAGTTAAAGTTTATGCCCAAGTTATACAAGTTGTAAATGAAGCCTACAAAATTATCCCTTAATATATAGTCTCTTCTTGATCTAACAATATTTCCAATGTCTTCTTATATCTCTAAAATCAATACACTGTACAAAAAACACTATTCATGACAAAATTAACAAGGTCACAACTCATATAAGTGCCTTGATGTAATCCTATCCTTATAAGGAAGTCCTTTTCTCGTCTCTTTAAGAGTTATCATACTAAGAATAGCTACCCTAGCAAAAAGATATTAGGTGGATAAAAGAAGATAGCTATTAGCACCAAAAAGATACCATAGGGTAGAGAGTGAGAATATGTTTATAAAGAGAAAGTGCAGAAAATCAAAGGAAAACTAAATCCAAGAAAACCTAATCCTTACTTGTTTAAAGATTGCTCCATTAAATAGTCAAAATATCCTTCCCAAAATCTGCAGGGGATGTGCATGAACCAAGTTGAACATAAAAAATTCCAGATAATGAAATCATGAAGAAATAATACATGTAATACATACCGTAATTCCTCCCAAATAGGTAAAGAGATAAGGTGACGTTGGCAATAGTCTGGCACATTGTTATTATCTTTCTTATACATATCAGATGAAACTTCAAGAGCATCTCTAATAGTCAACAGGTCATTTCTTGATGTTGCTCGATTGATAGCTGTTTTAAGCTGAAATAAAAAAATTCAAAAAGAGACAAGAAAGTTGAACTTTTACTCTAAAAAGAGAACTTTTACTCGAATAGAAGTTAAGGGAAATATTATATATGTAAAAAATAAGATTTGATCATAGTAATTAGGGAAATTTGTACAGTGATAATTATGAATATTCTCCATTATTAGGTTTTCCTGTGAATGATTAAAAATAAAGAATTTACAAGTGTGATTCAACATACAATTCACAACAACAGAGAAACTCTCTCTATATACTATATATGGTGTGTGTGTGTGTGTGTGTATACACACACATGTAGGTAGAGAGAAAGGACCGAGTTATTCCTAGAATAACATTCAGGGTTATTCCTTAGTCTCGCCCTTCATTTTCTCTTAATTTAATGCTTCTAACTAGAGGAAATGAACAATAATCTTTCTAAGGTAAGATTACTTTCCCCATTAAAATGTTGCCTGACATATTTATCAAGTCTTTAAAAAGATCAAGGATGGGTTATCTTTACAGCAAATTGGGCACATGTGACTCGTAAGCTCCAATTTGAGGACGGTATTATAATTATAGAAATATTGTGCAGATCCTATATAATCAAGAATATCTAGTTATATATGTAATATTATGAGCGTTTTTATTTATTCTCATATCACGTCTTTATCACTTGAGGATTGAGGATATCAAATGTCCTCTGTTTATTGTATTGATTCTTTTTTCTCAATATAAATAAAATAAAGTATTTATGTTCTCTTAGAAACACATGGTTTGGACTCAATACCTTTCTTTTTCCTATAGTTTAACATGTCCCACAAAACTGACTTCGTAAATGAGGATTGTTCTAGATGTGAAAGCTCTACTTAAGTCGTCTCTAGCTGATATGGAGCTAAACCACCACCCTTGAGGTTGCAGCTAATGCAGATTAGCAGTGACCACAATTAAGCCAACTCTCCAACAATCCCTCTCACTCCCAAGGCTATTGCCCTAGAATGCGACAAATGTAGTTGGCCAACATTCAGATTGCAAGGGAAAACTTGAACCCCTCAAGACCAGTTTCCAAGGTGAGGACTGTCCAAACTTGATAGATCATATTTCCAATCAATGTGAAACTAAACCATCACTCTTAAAGCTGCAATTAAGGTTGCTGCCAAAGGTTGCAACTAAGACGGCTTACAGGGTAATAAAGGCAGCTTTCGAAGTGGTCCAACTCAATACACTATATCTTTGTGGGAGATAACCTTATATCATGGAAGAGTAAAAAGCAAAATGTTGTTGCCATATTAAGTTGGCAGAATATTAGGCAACAGGTTGGTTATGTTAATCGAGAAGGTTGGCATGATACTCAAGTTGAAAAGTCGCCTCAAGTTTGCTTGGCAGCATATCAAGATTGCCACACGAACAAATGTCACTTTTAGATTCAATAAATTCAAAATGTTTCTTCTCAACAAGCGTAAACACATGACAGATTAAAAAGTTGAATACATAATTGAATAACATCTTTTACCAATTCTTTCACCGCAATAAACTGTTCTTCAGTGAGATGACAGTCCCAACCCTGGTAAAAAGATCCAGCATAAGATTCAATGTACCAGATTCCAGAATTATAAATAACTATCAGTGTGAGCTAAATAAAGCTTCTAACCGAATGTATATGCTCCCTTATACATTCAACAAATCCACTACCACCAATCCCTTCTGCATCAGATTCAATCAAAGCTGCAAAACCAACCACACAATCACTTTTTCGCAGGCTCTCCAGATTTCCAATAGTCATTTGTCTGTCAACAAACAACATAACATATTCTCTCTACAAGTATTAACAAGAAATAGATGTGTCATAACATAATACCAAGTATTGTCCCATATTCAAAAGACGAGAGAGGATCATCTGTCGCTCCCAGTTTAAGAAGCCGCAGCCATAAACCCTGTGTTATGCAAAAGACAATGTAGAGAAATAGATTGCCCTTTTTTTATGACATGATAGAATTAAAAAAAATAGAGATGGTACAGAATAGAAATAAACATCATATACGAAGCATTACCCAACAAGCCCCCTCCCCTCCCACCCCATTGTGAGCTAGAGATAGCAGATAGGGGCACAATTTACAGTCCGTAGGATTGCATACAAACACTTACTCACCCCCAACTATATGAATTTCTAAGTAATAGCTGATATTACAAATAATTAGGTACTTGTCTATTTACTCTTGTATAGCAGCTTCCTTTTATTTCCATTATCAGAACAAATACACACCCAAAGTAATAAATATAAAAGGATCAAAGAGGCTACCTGCAACTTAACCTTAATATCTAGCACCATGCGGCCCTTTCAGCCTGAAACCAATAAATCAATAATTTTAGGGACCACTTAAATCTGTATGTGGACATAAGAAGCAGTAATGTCCTATTGGTTTTAACTTACACTCTCTCATGAGGGATCCTTATGTGTACGCAAAGATTTGGCATATTGGGAGATGTTCCATTTAGAAAAGACTTTTTGAAATGACTGAAAGGGATTTGCAGTCCTGGCATTGATATAAAAATAATGATAAACTTAAAACATCCTTTACCCGTTTCATAATTGCTTGCATCTACCTTGGAGCATGTCTTCCTGAGTACTCAAAGGCGTTACTAACTGCTGCAAGAGTCTGTTTCCTCTTTTCTTCGAGGTCATCTGTTTTGATATTTACAGGGAACTTATCATAAGTGTATTTGGCCCCAGATCCTGAAGAAACAAATAGTTATGACCATAAGCAGTTTAGCAGGTATTCACAACAAAATCATTTAGCTAGAACCTTGTTTATAACATGCCACCTGATATTCCAATATCAGAATTTGATACTGTTAAAATCTCAGTTTCTACTGGGGATGAAGGAAGAATTGACATAGGATTTTGACCCCTTCCAATTGCATCTTGCAGCTTGTCAAGCAGATTATTGTTGTTTTCATCAGAACCTACTCCTTCTTCGATCCTTGCTCTTCTCTCGCAAACCTAGCACGTGGGTGGTCCAAATGAATTGTTCGAATCTTCCCCCCATAGGCAACAGCTGCCAAGGGCTTCAAAACGCCGTCGTTGCACTTAAGATACAGGCCCAAAAGCACAGCAGAGCAGCGGCCCAGCAGTGTGCAGCATCAGTCTAGCCTCTCAATATATCCAGCCCCACGGCCCAATGTATTTTTCTGTTGACTTTTTCACCCAGTATGCTTCCTTTTGACCAAGGCCAGGCCCAATTATCCTAGGGCCTTTCTGCAACTTCAAAAAGTAAGAAAGAAGAACCAATCAGCAAATATGAAAAAGGTAATTAAGCAATTAAAAACTATTTAACCAAAATAAAGAAAAAGATTTTTAGTAAAAGAATTTTGAACAAGAATTAATTTCCTAACTATTTACAAATACTAAAAAATACTCCTAAAAACCTATTTTTAACTAAAATTTTACAAAACTACAAATTTAAAAAAAAATCCTAAAATTAACCTAATTTCAGACAAATAAAAACTAAATTGGACTAACAGGAATGGAACGACCATTCGAAAGAAAAATACGAAACAGCTCTATTCCGAACACAGACAATCAATGCAGAGCAAAAGAAACAAACCTCTTCAACAGAAATTCTAATTGCAATATGCCAATTCTTTGGTTCTGCGGTTATGGTTAGAGTGGTTACAATGCATCCTTCCCTTCAAGAATCACTGTGATCCAATTCAACCGAAGTGAATGGTGGATTCAAACTCTGTAAAATCCCATGCATTAGTAAACATTTAAATACTATGGGATGGATAATGAACTAGGGAAAAGTGATTTGTATAACGAAATTTGAGTATTACGTTTACCCTATTGAAACAACTGTAAAATCTGGTCAGAAACTGTCAACTCAAAATCTTTCACAATCGAGAACTACAAATAGTAGACAAGTAATCATGCAAAAACTGTGAAATTCAACTAATAACACCAAAGTATCTATCTAAACAAGTTTAAAACTAAAAAAGAAATCTAAGAGTCAATATATAAAAACAACAAATAACTAGGAATGTCCCTATTAAATCTGGAAACGGACACTACAACAAGACAAAGACTCAAAACCACTCTTAGAATAGCAAAGAATACCTAATTAACATCTCTACTACACTTTTAGAACAGCAAAACATAACTGAAATGTTCTTAAAATAATAAAAGAAAATACACAAGTTTAATATGAAAAAACCTAATTACTCACAATCAAAAACTATAAAACTGAAAAAAGATATCCATGAAAAATTTGTGACTTAAATAAGTTTAATCAATCAAAATAATGTTACTTAAATAAGTTTGTTAAGGAGATCTTAAATATTTTAATCAATCAAATCAATGTTACTTAAATAACTTTGTTAGAGAGATTTTAAATATTTTAATCAATCAAATTCATGTTACTTACATAAGGTTGTTAGAGAACAGGAATGTAACTTGTAAATGAATCTAAACTACCTAATCAAGCTAAACTGTACTAAGGCAGATTAAAACTACAACTAACTAATTAAGGAAACCAAAGATACAAATATAGCTATCTAACTAAAAAAAACTTAAATAAGTAACTATACTTGACAACATTCTAAACACAAGTAAAAACAAACTATGCTGATACAAAATCTAGACTAACAAACAGTATTTTAACCAATACAAGTCCTAATCACTAATTTACTAATATGCATCTAAATTTGAACAAAACTATTCTTCTAGATTAAAGAATTAAAATATGGTATTTCAAAGTACATAATTCTAACTGAAAACAGAATCTGTCTCTTCTACTGGAATTAAATAAAAAAAGTAAAAACAGTAACTAGTTTAAATTGTGCAGAACTAAAATGATAAGGAAAATTAAAATAGAAACAAATTGAAATGATTCCAATCAGCTATATACATGAGGGTCATCTCCTTAGTATATCAAAGAAGACCTAAACACATACACAATCTTACTCACACATAGACACAAAGAAACACACATAACCAATCAGACAAACAAATAAAGATATAGAGACGATTTAAAGGTAATTTAACATTTTGTACAAGGTCCAATGGGTATCAAAAAAATTACCTCCTCAAGGGTAACTGTCCCAACAACACCAGGTAAACTTTCATGCCCTTGTCTCTGTTCCATAACTTTATGTCCAAGAGCATCACTTTCCATGATAAAATCCAAGTTATCAACACAAGATACATTGCCAATCATGGCTGCTAGGTGTTCACTATCTTTCCAAAGGGCATCTAAGTAACGAGGGCTCTAAAATATTTCTAATTTTCTAGTATACAAGTTTTTTGAATTTTTTAGGTGTAGGTCACTTTTTAGAACATAAGCTATTATTTAACCTATGGACTATGACTGGAGAGGGACACTAGATTGTTCAAGCCATTACCTCTTTGGTGGGATAAAATGGTCTTAGTCACTCATATTTACACAATTATAATACTAATAGTAATTAGTACAGGGTAGTTGCATATATTTTATTATTGGACATGAAAAGAGACAGCCAAATTTCACTTAGTTGAAGAGATTTTCATGTTTATGAATTATGCTATGTTTGGCTTCTAGAAAGATAAAGCATCCTCCTACTCCAAACTTTTTCCTCTGCAAACATTGTTCTTCTATCAAAAATAATGATGTAAAAAGAGCCAAATGCCCTACAGTTCTCAGACTTCCCTATTAAAACAACTTCCCACATCTTCCTAATTGGTTATCTTTTTGGTTTTTCAGGTTAAAATGGGCTTGTAACGTGAGCTAACACACAAAGAAAAGGCTAGAAGCTCAAAATGAGGATGCAATGGAAAACAAATGGGTGGATGGGCTATTTGGCTAGGAGGCTAAAACAAAAGAAGGCCTGAATCACATCAAAAATGCATCACAGTTCAGCTGTATCAAAGAGAAAATGCACAAGTTCTAGAATGTCACTAACCTAGGTGTAAACACACTACAAAGAATTAAAGCTCAAGACTCTCTGCCAATATTTGGCAGCCTTCCCAATGATCTTTCACCAACGCCAAACCCTGACCACTGTAGCCCAACTCCAGCAAACCCACAATAGACCTTGTTCCCCCTCTATGAGACATATTTATTGATAATAGCAGTTTTAATACCATAAATTTAGGATTCCAATGAACAAAAAGATACCTTTCATCATCAAAAAATTTGCACATATTGCAATAGTACTTCGCCACTGAAAATCCAATACATGAAGGTGTCATGCACATAGGCCCTATAGGCTGTATATTCAAACAGCGCATACACATCCTTTCCAATGTTGCTTTTCTGTAATGATCAAGTAGATTATTAGAATTAAACAATATTATAAAGTATAAAGCACAAGAAATCCCATGAGAAATTTACCTGTTCATCGAGTGATCACTGACATTGTCATGACAAAATCTGCAAGTAAATATTATTTCGTTGGTGGTGTTCGCGTTCGCCCCTCTCTTCCTCCCTCTCTCTCCCAAGCTTTTCAAATTCAATTTACGTAAATATTCAACGCCCAGATCTCCAACCCCTCGTCATTCATACTAAAGAATGTAAAAGCTGTCTCTCTCTCTCTCGCGGAGCCTCTCACCCTCCGCGTTACAACCTCACTCTGTTAAGCAAAGAACCTTTTAAAGGGTCCAAGAGAAAAGAAGGAAAGGAAGAAAAATACGAAACAGCTCAATTCCAAACACAGAAAATCAAAGCAGAGCAAAAGAAACAAACCTCTTGAACATAAATTCTAATTGCATTATGCCAATTCTTTGGTTCTGCGGTTATGGTTAGAGTGGTTACAATGCATCCTTCCCTTCAAGAATCACTGTGATCCAATTCAACTGAATGCTGGATTGAAACTCAGTAAAATCCCATGCATTAGCAAACATTTAAATACTATAGGATGGATAATAAACTAGGGAAAAGTGATTTACAGTAGGAGTAGTCGCATGGCTAAAATCCTGGTCCAGAGATTTAGTTCTCTTGATGAATTGACTAGGCTAATAGCAACAACAACAACATCACTAGTTCGTTGTTGTCGTTGTTGTCCTTGTTGTCGTTGTTGTCGTTCTTGTCGTTGTTGCTGTCGTTCTTGTCGTTGTTGCTGTCGTTATTGTTGTCATTCTTGTCGTTGTTGTCGTCATTGTTGTCGTCATGATTGTCGTTGTCGTGGTTGTCGTCGTTGTGCCCGGCGTCAGCATCGTCCTCATCCCCGTCGTCCTCCTCCTCATCCTCCTCCTCGTCCTCCTCCTCTTCCCCGTCCTCCTCGTCCTTGTCGTTCCTGTCGTCCTCCTCGGCGTCCTCGTCTTCCTCGGCGTCCTCCTTGTCGTTCTCGTCGTCCTCCTCGTCGTTCTCGTCGTCCTCCTCGTCGTTCTTGTCGTCCTCCTCGTTGTCGTCCTCGTTGTCGTCCTCATCGTCGTCCTTGTCGTCGTCCTCGTCGTCCTCGTCGTCCTCGTCGTCAATTTCCTTACACTTGTAGGTTTCAATACAGTCATTACCATACAAAGGAACTTTCTTAAAGGGATTTATAGCAACCAAACGGGGCCAGCTTTCGTCTGAATTAAATAGTCATTCACTTAAAGATGTTATGATTTGGAAAATAAATAAAAAGAGAAAATTAGGAGATATAAGCTTACATAGATCATACCTTTGTTGTATCCATATTGCAGGTTCAATAAAACTGCTAGTTCATTTAAATAACTAAGTTTTATGAGGTCATCCACTCCATTAAGAATGTCGGGATTAGGTGGAATAAATTATACTTTCACCTTTAAAACTCGGAAACAAACAGAGACACATATTACACACACAACTTTACGCACACGCAACCTTACACACATAAATATATTACACACATACTTACATATTGTAGACACAAACATACACTGCATCAATTTTGTGCAAACTGATTTAGACAGTTTGAAAGATTTGTGTTACTTCAAATGCAAAGCTTCCTTGTGTGACAGATTGCACTTCCAAATTGCACAATGAAATGCAACAATGACAATCAGTCAAAGGAGCGTATACAATTTTCAACACTGCAGACCTTAGCAATATTACACACAACTTTACACACACACACACAACTTTACATACACATAAATATATTACAAACAAACATACATATTGTAGACACAAACATAAACATACACACAATCTTACTCACACATAGACACAAAGAAACACACACAACCAAACAGACACGCACAAACAAACACACACATCCACACAAACAAACAAATAAACGGACACGACAGCACACACAGAAACACACACCAACACAAACACACAGTTACACTCATACACACATAAGTTACACAAGCACACACGAGTATATATAAATTACTCTCAAGTCAAAGACCAACAATACCACTTACCCATGTGATAGCTATTAGCCTAAAGAGAACTAAATCTCTGGACCAGGATTTCAGCAATGCCACTACTCCTTCTTCAAACACTTCAACCGGGTTAGCTTTGAGGGCACATAGCTCTTCATTGGTTTCACGAGCAACCTTACACACAAGTCATAGATAATTTCAAATTTATTATTTTAAATGAAAGGAAACAATTTCATTAATAAAATTGAAGACAGAAAGTAAAACAGTACATAAGGAAAGAAAAAATAGTTCAAAAACCTGCAGCTCTGATTTTCAAGGTAAAATTTCTCCAAGAATGTCAGCATACTATGGAACAAGCTAGTCTCCACCAAGCTTGACAAACTCATTTTTCTGTTAAAACGAGGATACATGCTTTATGTAAATTTTTAAATAAATAAATAAAATAAAACATGTCACAAATTGAATAACAATTGTTCTGCCTCAGATATTTATATTCTTCTGCACTTAATACCAAGTATTAACAAGAAAATAGATGTGTCATACATTAATACCAAGTATTGTTCCGTATTCATGGAACAACAATATATACACATATATCCTTGGAATTATATGAGCAAAGGAGGTAAATAAACTATATACCATAGCAACTGTTTTCTGAGGTGTTCTGTAAAGCTGCCAACCAGCCATCTTGGGCCCAGCACCAGAAAAACCACCTAGTCTTTCTTGGGGCCGATGAAAAAGCGACAAAGAATTATCAGCTGCTCCAATCCCTGGCCAGTGCTCCCCAGCATTGACCGATAATATGGCAGCATTGTGAATTGTTACATTTTTTGCACACCGTATGCCTCCTGTACACCCAATTAGTATGTTAGTAGGAAATCTCAGATGCCGTCTGACTTTGCAGAGAAGATTAGCATGGTATGACACCAACTCTGAAACATTTTACCATATGACACAGACTTCTTATGCATTTGTTATGAAAAAGATTTGCTTTAACTTGTGCTAACATTCAGACACCACATACGTGAAGCAGAAATACAATGGCAGAATTAAACAATGAGACATTTAGTTTAATGAATATTTGCAGAGGAAGCTACTCCGAGAAAACTCTGACATGGTGCTTCTTCGGCAATGGCAACTTTCAATAGTTTGTATTTACCCAAATCAAACAGAAGTTAAATGTCAAGAATGAAAATACATCGTAACAATGAAGGGACTGCAATACCATCATCGTTTTCCCAAAAACGTAGCAGGCCATCAGTGGAACCTGAAATTAAATTTAACATTTTAGTAAGAACTTCTAGATAAAAGCTCAAGAAAAAATTGGGGAAGACGCACCTGTAATTATTCCTCTGTCTAAAGAGGAATATTCAACACATAATATTGGCCCTGCATGGCAAGCTAAGACAGCATCACAGGTTCCTCGGTTAACAGACCACATTCTTGCCGTCCAATCATCACTACCGGTAATCACAGTGTCACCAACCATTCTTATAGACCTGCATTTTTTTTGTGTGTATAGGGTCATGAATTTAATTTGTAAAAAATATAGTAGTAGAATAGTAGGAATGCGAGTTTCTTTTGTTTACCGTATCCATTGTGTGTGTCCTGAAAGTTTATGCATCTGCCTACTAGCACGGATATCCCATATGTTAGCAACCCTGCAGTGGAAGCAGCAGGTCAAGCATTACATAAACAGTGTATGGCAAATAACTGAATTGCACAAGGAAATCCTGGACTCCAACATTGTTTTTTTTTAACATACACGTCTCTTCCACCAGCAGCCAACATAGAGCAACGACCAACAGTTGCAACACATCTATCAGTTCTTACATCCCACATCTTCACAGTGCCATCATGGGATGCAGTTAACACCCGTTCACCTGAGAGTGTGCGCACACAGCTGACCTACATGATTGGTTGGTTGTCTGAATTAAGTTTCAACGTTCCATTTTGTATATCAATAAATAATTTACATCACATATACTTTCTGTAGTAGAACAAACTAAACTAATTTTAAATAAAAATACCGGTCCATCATGGCCATTAAGCTCTTCTAGTAGTTGAGTTGTTTGCTTATCCCACACCAAAACAGAGTGATCATCAGATCCTGACACCACCTTCCCCCTGTCTGAACTTATGGCCCGGACAGTTCTACATTTAAAGACAGAAGGAACGGTGCACATTGTTACTACTTCAAAAGAAGTCGACAAACCATACATGAAATTTAACAAGTGAGAGAGAACTTAGCATGGCCTTTTAAAGTTGCCTTAAGTTCAGAACCACGAAGACTAGGATCCCATATCTTAACCTGAAATTTGCACATGCCCAGCATATCAACTCTTCCATTTGGAAGGCAATGAAACATCTTGTCAACAGGTAATTCCATATTTCCACATCATAAATATTGAAACTTACTGAGCAATCTGTGCTTCCACTAATAAAGAAACCAGCATCCTCACGGTCACCCACCAAATCCCACACTTCTCTTTTCGTAACACAATGGAGAGCAGTAATTGCACCATTATGACCCCTAAGTGTGCGAACATTGGTTTGAAGCTTTTTTTGGCCACCACTCAACAGATCTTGTTTGCGAGGTGTCCCATTGTCATTTGAAGCTTGAACTATTAAGTGGTAGAGCAAAGCGATTCTGACATCTTATTCAAGAATTAAAACTTAATGATATTTCCATTATCAGAACAAATACACACAAATATAAGTTTATACTACACCAGTTTAATATGAAAAATCCTAATTACTCAATCAGAAACTATAAAACTGAAAAAAGTCTGTGACTTAAATAAGTTTAATCAATCAAATTAATGTTACTTAAATAAGTTTGTTAGGGAGATCTTAAATATTTTAATCAATCAAATTAATGTTACTTAAATAACTTTGTTAGAGACATTTTAAATATTTCAATCAATCAAATAAATGTTACTTAAATAAGTTTTTATAGACATTTTAAATATTTTAATCAATAAAATATAAATTTAAATCAATCAAAGTTATTTCTAAATCAATAAAAGAAATTTAAATAACTTAGTGAGAGAGATTTTAAATATTTTAAATCCATAAAAGAAAATAGCTACACAAGTTTAATATGAAAAAACCTAATTACTCATAATCAGACACTATAAAACTGAAAAAAGATATTCATGCAAAATCTGTGACTTAAATAAGTTTAATCAATCAAATTAATGTTACTTCAATAAGTTTATTAGGAATATCTTAAATATTTTAATCAATCAAATTAATGTTACTTAAATAACTTTGTTAAAGAGATTTTAAATATTTTAATCAATCAAATTAATGTTACTTACATAAGTTTGTTAGAGAACAGGATTATACTTGACAACATTCTAAACACAAGTAAAAACAGAAACATAAAAAATCTAGACTAGCAAATTGTATTTGATTTAACCAATAAAAGTCCTAATTACTAATTTACTAATATGCAACTAAATTTGAACAAAACTATTCTTCTAGATTAAAGATAGAAACATATACAGAATTCAAGAACTCACCCAACCCCGTAAGCAGAATGCGACTGCGGTGTAATGCCGCCGAAGCCGGTGAAATTGAACTGTCTAGCGAGCTTCTTGACGGGAACATCAGACGACAAAAGCGCATTCGCGACGACGTCGTTGGGCACAACATTCTTGGGAGCACAATCACTCGCCTCACCTTCCCATTTTCCCATTAAAACAAATTGAAAAAAAAAACAGTAACAACCTCATTCGCTCCTCTACTCACCGATTATCAACGATAACATCAACAACAATAGAAAGAAAGAAAGTAGAAGAAGAAAAGAAAGAAGAAGCAGAAGAATAGTCTGTGATTAAGAGAAGAGAATAGAAGAAAGGGGCTTCGTGTTTCTTTCGTTGGCGGTGTTCGCGTTCGCCCCTCTCTTCCTCCTTCTCTCCCAAGCTTTTCAAATTGAATTTTCGTAAATATTCAACGGCCAGATCTCCTTCCCCTCGTCATCCCACGCTCCTCCGCTAAAGTGTCAATCTCGAGGTGCAAATTCATAGCAGTCTCACTCCTCTTTAAATAAGTTTGCTATAGACATTTTAAATATTTTAATCAATAAAATATAAATTTAAATCAATCAAGGTTATTTCTAAATCAATAAAAGAAATTTAAATAACTTAGTGAGAGAGATTTTAAATATTTTAAATCCATAAAAAAAAATAACTACACCAGTTTAATATGAAAAAACCTAATTACTCAATCAGAAACTATAAAACTGAAAAAAGACTGTGACTTAAATAAGTTTAATCAATCAAATTAATGTTACTTAAATAAGTTTGTTAGGGAGATCTTAAATATTTTAATCAATCAAATTAATGTTACTTAAATAACTTTGTTAGAGACATTTTAAATATTTCAATCAATCAAATAAATGTTACTTAAATAAGTTTGTTATAGACATTTTAAATATTTTAATCAATAAAATATAAATTTAAATCAATCAAAGTTATTTCTAAATCAATAAAAGAAATTTAAATAACTTAGTGAGAGAGATTTTAAATATTTTAAATCCATAAAAGAAAATAGCTACACAAGTTTAATATGAAAAAACCTAATTACTCATAATCAGACACTATAAAACTGAAAAAAGATATCCATGCAAAATCTGTGACTTAAATAAGTTTAATCAATCAAATTAATGTTACTTAAATAAGTTTATTAGGAATATCTTAAATATTTTAATCAATCAAATTAATGTTACTTAAATAACTTTGTTAAAGAGATTTTAAATATTTTAATCAATCAAATTAATGTTACTTACATAAGTTTGTTAGAGAACAGGATTATACTTGACAACATTCTAAACACAAGTAAAAACAGAAACATAAAAAATCTAGACTAGCAAATAGTATTTGATTTAACCAATAAAAGTCCTAATTACTAATTTACTAATATGCAACTAAATTTGAACAAAACTATTCTTCTAGATTAAAGATAGAAACATATACAGAATTCAAGAACTCACCCAACCCTGACGTAAGCAGAATGCGACTGCGGTGTCATCCCGCCGAAGCCGGTGAAATCGAACTGTCTGGCGAGCTTCTTGGCGGGAACATCAGACGACAAAAGCGCATTCGCGACGACGTTGTTGGACACAACATTCTTGGGAGCACAATCACTCGCTTCACCTTCCCCTTTTCTCATCAAAACTAATTGAAAAAAAAAACTGTAACAACCTCACTCGCTCCTCTACTCACCGATTATCAACGATAACATCAACAACAATAGAAAGAAAGAAAGTAGAAGAAAAAAAGAAAGAAGAAGCAGAAGAATAGTCTGTGATTAAGAGAAGAGAATAGAAGAAAGGGGCTTCGTGTTTCTTTCGTTGGTGGTGTTCGCGTTCGCCCCTCTCTTCCTCCTTCTCTCCCAAGCTTTTCAAATTGAATTTTCGTAAATATTCAACGGCCAGATCTCCTTCCCCTCGTCATCCCACGCTCCTCCGCTAAAGTGTCAATCTCGCGGCGCAAATTCATAGAAGTCTCACTCCTCTTTCCTCCTCTGCCCTTTGATTCAACTCTCCTAAAACCCACTTTTAATATTACCCGTTCAAGGTCGACACTTTTGTCTTTTATCCTACGCCTCTGCGCGCTGGAGTTACAGCCTAAAATATAAATAAACAGAGAATTTGGCGCTAAAATAAAGCAGTCCCATCCGAGTTGTTGACTTCTGAGTGCAATTCTTTTGAACTAACTTTACTATCATTTCATAAACATTCAACACAAAATTTTGCTAAAGTCTTTAATATCCTTTGAATTATATTGAAATTGAGTTAGAATATTTTAATTTAATATCTCAAAAACACTAAATTATTTTAAAAAAAATTGATTAGATTCTGTAACAGATTATAATTGGCATCAATAAATATTTCATATTTATGATATGATAACTCAGTAATTTTTTTCCTTCTTCTGAAGCAATTGCAAAAATTGGTAAAGAAAATTAAATGTGATATTTTTGGTGGGTAATAAATTGGAAAGGAAATGACATATTTATATGTTGTGTGAGGAGAGTAGATGAAAATATGATGGCTGTATGGTTTAAAAACCACTTCGATTGGCCCGGTATAAGCTAACATGAGACTTCATCGTAAAAGTCAATTCATTATTCCATTCCTTTTCAGGTGAGAGTTACAAAAGATTATCATCATTCTCCATTTTCAATTACTTTGATTAGCATCAAGAAAACAACATCAAATTTAATCCCAATACAAACGCTTTAATTGTGTTAATGTGGGTGTTTCTATTTAGTAATAACATTGTTATAGTAAAAAAGTATTATCATATAGAGTTGAATAAAAAAAAATTAAAACTTTTTTTAATTTTTTAAAATAATATAAAACTATCAGGAATTCTCTTAGGACAAAGAAAGAAATTGCCTCTCCCACCAAATAACAATCAATTTTATATAACAATAAATTTTAAAGAAAAAATATAATTAACTATATTGACTGACTTGTACATTAATTTATCATCTAAAAATTATTAATCTCCAAAATAATTAATATTATTATCATTAATAATTAATTTAGACATTAATTTTCTTGATAGTTAAAATATTAATAATTAATATTAATGATTAATTTAAAATATAATTAATCATTAATTATAGTATTTAATTTATATTAGTGACTATTTTAGAGATTAGTGAATAATTACTTTTTGTGCCTAAAATTAATTATTTAAATATATTTTTTAAATATATTTTTTAAATAACTAAGTGAATAATTACTTTTTCAAGAGTGGGCATCAGGCTTGAAAATGTGAAAATGGAGTCCTTATTCCATGTCATGATAGTTCTACCACAAAGTTGAAGCCCTCTGGGGGCAACAATGGAATACAACACCTCAAGGTTGACACCCCGAAATTGCAAACTTCAAAAACTCAAGGGAAAAAGAATTAAAAATTAAGCAAAACCACAAAAACAAGACATGCTACTAAGAAATGGTTAAAAATTCAATTATAAAATACCTGAAGGTTCCCAGGAAACGTCAAGCATTCTGTCAGAAATTGTCCTCCTATAGGAGAACTTATCACAGCCTATTGTAGACATAAATAGAGAGATAAGCAGACACATGAAACTTATATAAACATTAAACACAAAATACAAGGCTACGATTAAAATATAATAAAAATTCCTCTAAATTATATATCAAGGAAGAAAATGTTAAACATCGCCCACAGACAGATGAAGAAACATTAATATTGATAGTCATCCAATGAAAACTAAATGGAACTTGCATGCCAACATGTCAAAGTCACCATCGGGGAACTTGCATTATTGCTTTCATAGTTAATACTTCCTGTATTTTACAATTTAATTATGCTTTGTTTCTGTAAACATTGAATTAAGTGGTCTACCACGGTGACTGCTCTGGCACACGACAATCGGGAAGCTGTCCTAAATATTACCTCAGATATAACAATTGTTGAGGGCCTTTTAGCCACAACAGTGACAAAAGCAATGATTAAAGATAAGCTAAAAAGAAAGAAATCTTGAAAACCATGAATAATCATATTATTTTGACAATGCCACAATTATACTCCTTCATACAAGGGTGAATACCAAAAACAACTCAACAATTTTCTTACATACTAAAAATAATTGTTGTCGTGATTATACAATTGGAAAATTCTCAGTTTTCGTCACAAATTTTAAAACAGTACCTTTTACCATGTTCTTTCATAGTCAGCAAAAGAAGATAAGACAATTTATCACATCATATTAAATATCTTTAAGAAATATATCAATGACTTACTTAGAACCCAAATCCAGTAGTGATCTTCTTAATGAAATAAGATGTTTTTGGAGCAATAATTCATACAAAGAAAAGTGTAATTAATAAAATTAGTCTTAAAATAACATTAAATACAATAAGCATGTAAAAAATGGACCAGGTCATCATATATGAGTTCTATTTTTCAGGATAGCAAATAATACCTTTTGAAGAACATAACCATCCAGTACTGGTGCAACTGTAGTTGATCCAGCACCACTAAGTTCTGAAATAATGAACAAAACTACTCATCAGAAATGTAGTATTATAATGTGGCATGTCAACTACAATCAATGAATTTAAAGTAAAGTGACAACAAAAATTTATATACTGAAAAATAAAAAGGAAGACAAGTGTATTGCACTATCTACTCATCAGAAATGCAGTATTATAATGTGGCATGTCAACTCCAATCAATGAATTAAAAGTAAAGTGACAACAAAAATTTAGTCACATACTGAAAAATAAAAAGGAAAACAAGTGTATTGCACTATCTTCCTAAAAGAATTCACAAGTACCCAATCTGGCCATTCTATTGAACATTATCATCAACACAGAACCAAAGTATTTGTCATCAGCTTAAAAAATCTCATACCTATCAACAACTAACGAGGTAGCACGCCCTGATGCAAAAGATGTGAGAACCTGGTGTCAAGAAAGATTCCTTCATTAACTAGTTCAAACTATATAAAATGCATTTTTTATCACTACTTTTTTTTGTTGCAACTTGCATGTAAAATTAAGATATGAACAGAGCAGTAAAAATCATATTATTTACCGCATTCTTCGCCAAAAACAATGCTGGTACTATATATTTTTCAAACATAAGTTCTGCTGCCCTGATGCAGAAAAAAAAAATTATAAAAATGAAAATCTAAAAATCGAATAATTGAGCCAAACGTTATTACCGAACATGAAATAATATAATAGTGTAAAGAACTAAAAGCCTAAAAACCAAAAACTAAAATGAGAGGGGGATGTTTTTATCAGAATACCTTTCTCTCTGTTCTTGAGTGTTGGAACATTGTTCGGCAAGTACCATCGGTCGCTCTTTAGGATCAACTAAGAGGCATTCCCTGAAAAAAACAGTCATAGTGAATAGTAGAACAAAACATAAAAAGAGAAAAATAAATTAACAGCAATGCATTAGAGAACAATACTTGACACATGGAAAAACAACATCACACATACAACTCGGATTGGTAAACATAAAATGAGATTAGTATAACATGTGTCCTGGCATAAATAACGGTGTATCTCAACCACACATCCCCTTTTTACTCTTTACATACTAGAGTTGACAAATTCTTGGGACCACCACATATGATAAAAACCATCACAAGATTCCAAAGTAAGAACCTTGGCAATCAACAACTGCATATGATATGTAAAGAAAATAATGATCCTGTATACCACCCAAAAGAGAAGAAAACGATGATCTTTCATTCCAGATTATACAACTTTTCAGTATTCAGAAACAACCTCAAAGCATGATCCCATATGTTGTCAACAATATTCCAGTCAAATATGTATCTCCTTGCTATACGATCCTGTTTGTACTTGTCAAAAGGATATTCAATAAGCTATTCCTCAACCTGTTTGCTCCATCTTTTTGGCACTATTAACAAATGTTGCACTTTTATCAAATCCTTCAAGCAAAAGAATCCGAAGAGCTTCTATTCCATCTTGTAATGTAAAACTCAACTGAGATAATTTTATGACCGTTTAGAACTTCCACGTGTGGCAAGCCAGTTGTCAGTTCAAACTTCAAAAAGTGAACAAAATGCATACCTCTTCTCTTTCCTGTTTAGTGAACGTGCGAAGAACAAATGCTACAGGATCCATTTTACCGGGAGGTCGTCCGATGCCTAATCAGCAATAAAAATGAATGGTATTATAAATTATTGTAATATAGATGTATTATAAATTACTGAAATGGTATGAATTTACCAATTCTTAAACGAGGAAAACCAGTATTCCCTTTGAAATGATTAATAACACTCTTCATTCTGCCAAAAAACAAGGAAAATGAAAACAGTGACACTTAATTTCTCTTTCGATTTGAAAGAAACAAGGTAAATGCTTATTGCTATATCA
The DNA here is from genome assembly GCA_036885675.1 of Vigna mungo. NCBI lineage: Eukaryota > Viridiplantae > Streptophyta > Magnoliopsida > Fabales > Fabaceae > Vigna > Vigna mungo. The sequence goes on along the minus strand of CP144692.1, from coordinate 49,167,027 downwards.
CCCAGTATAAATTATCATAATACAAATAGTTAGCCTTCCGGCATGCCTTGCCCTCAGAATATTGCAACCTTCTTTCCACCCTCTTCCAAAACTTATATACAGTTCCACCAATGCACTCCCCCCCTCCAATCCCAACACAAAAAATGAGTTTCTTAAACTTGCACGGTAAAAAACCACATAAATCAAATGATTTGATGCACAGACAAGGAGGCTGATTTATCTCTACATATTATTTCAGCAGAGAAAGAGAGTTGTTCACTTTTTTTTCCCTATAGTAATTTTTCTAGTTCTCTGTATGTTTGTCATACAGCCACTCGAACACCCTTTGCCCCAAGAGTGAGCGAGGATATCATCTTGATCATTAGCCAGACAACAAAAAATTTAACCTCATCAGATGAAAATAAATAGTTCCTTTCCAAGACAAGGCATGCGAGTCTAGCATCCCACAACCTAATATTTTGCCTTGATCCAGATGAGCATGAAAAAAGATGATTGTGCAACAAAGTATTTTTCTAGCTAAGCATTTCCCCGACCTTGTGGGTGTGACTAAAGGCAGATAAATATCACATTTCAACTTTCAGAAATACGAAGAAATCCAGGCCTTGCTATTCACAACAATGGACATGTTGATTTATAGATTCAAAGGTGCCAAAGCAGGCATACACCCAGTTCTGTAGCAAAAAGAGTGCGCAAATAAAGAAAATTATAATTACCCATTGTGGCCTCCATGTCCACCCTTTGATAGAAGCCGCAATTTAGCAAAAGGTAAATCCAAGTCATCAAAGATCTGAAAAAGAAAATCATCAATGCCATATTGCTTTAAAAGTAAAAAGAACAAAGTAGTCATAGCATAGATATTATACCACAAGTACTTGCTTTAGTGGAATCTTGTAGTACGAAACTATGGCCCCAACCTTCAAAATAGATCGAAACAGCAGCCCACAATAATCAAAATATAATATTTATTACAGTGAATTCTTTGGAAGTGAAGGTCCAACTTGGAATATAGATATATTATGACAAGGACATAGACATGTAGACATGGAAATTTTTTTAAAAACCATATAATACATGACTGTATACTAAAACGTATAAATTTAACCTCAAGAAAGAGCTTTAAATTAAAAGAAATAATTGATGTCATAAGAGTAAACATGAGTCATCATAGCATAGCTACAACAAAATGCCATTGCTGTAAAACAATTGAACATTATATCCAGATACACACATACAGATTCACCGCTAGAATTCATAAAAGTCTGTTGTTTTGCAAGTATGACTGGGACATCACCTATTAAACCTGCAATCAGAAAACAACTTCCGTCACGAATGGGCACATGCAAATACTTAAATTTTAATCCATTTACTTGTATCACCAATATTCTGAAAGCTTGTGGAACCAGCGTCTGTCTGCAATTTTTGAAAATTTAAGCAAAAACCATAACATGGCAACTACATTAATTTGGTGATTAAATACTGATAGATTCAGGTTTGGCAAGAAATTCTCTCACACTTAACAACAACAGAAATCCCGAACCACAACGCAATTGGGCTTATCTAAAAAGTAAAAGTTATCATCATAGCGCAGAAAACTGAATACAAAAATGATGCTAAAACAGGTAAGGATGATGAGGAGTTAGGAATTCAGAGTTCAGACATATATGTTATAAGTATGCAAGGCATATCATATCTATCAATCTGAAATAGTGGCATAAACTAACCGACCCTAAAACTGATTATATACTGGTTAAATTGCATATGTATTTTAAATTGTACAATGTACATGTAAGACAGCTCCCAAAAAAATTGCCACCTTGCGAGATAAACTTAAATGCTCGTAACTTTGTACAGTGAGATAACGCAATGGTTAGAAGCATTGCAGAAAAAGAAAACGAGCATTATTCCTACTTGTGATATCTAGGAGCAAGAAAGAAATCATATCTTTACCAATAACCTAGAGTCTCTATAAAAAGATAAAACCAAATTAATTGAAGAGAAATATTAGAGGCAGGGTTTTCTCAAGGTCTATCTAACCTTTCCCAAATAAAGCTTTGAAGGAAACAGTGTTCATAGATATCCCTTCAGCTTCAGCTATGGCATCAACCATCTCAAAGCCCACCTGAAAATATAAAGCTCCAAAACAGGTTATAATAATATCAATGTCCAAAAATGTAACGCAAAACTGATTTTATGTTTATGTTGTGTAACTATCCAGAATGAAAAGATGGAGAGGGTATGAATAGTGTGACTGACAGACATTGTGGCGAGTGGCAGCGTACTTTTTGCCTGGATTACCGAGGCCAACGATTAACCAAGGTAAATTTTCCTTCTTCTTCTCTTTGGACTCGGTTGATATGGAAGCGGAAGAAGTAGAAGAAGAAGAACTTTGAATGGTCATAATGCGATTGCGAGACGAAGAAGATAGAGAGAAGAAGGGCCTTGAGAATCGACACCCGTGAAAGGGGATTTTCATGGACGATACCCAAAAACTACAAATGTTCATACTTTCAAACGTCAATCAAACAGAAACATAAAAGATAAACCCTAAAAAAGAAGAATCGAGGAAGCTAGGTTGGAAAGTAACAGGAAGAACAGAATAACGCATGTTAATAATAAAAACGACGCCGTTGCCGGGGATCGAACCCGGGTCACCCGCGTGACAGGCGGGAATACTTACCACTATACTACAACGACTTGGTGATACTAAGGTTTTAATTTATAATATCTATCTTTTATGTACTGAATTTCACGGAGGTGCTTTTACGATAAAAATAGTTTGATAACTGAATTCGTATGGCAAACTGTAGGAATAGTCTTAGTACTGAGACGTGTGTCATGTTATTAGCAATGAAAAAAAAAAAATCTTATGGAATATCAAATTGTAATTGTTACATGAGAAAAAAAATATATTAATTGGATCTAACATAATATTAAACATAAAAGTAAAGTAGTTTTTTATAACTCAAACCACTATGCTAAAAAAAGGAAAATATTAAAAAACATTTTCTTATTGAAAGAGAAAAAAATAGGGTGATGTTTTGAAATCAACGAAAATATCCTTCCAAAAAAAAACCTGAATACTAAGTTTTACCATAATATTTATAGTATTGTACAACATATATATTGCCTTTTTTACATATTTTGTTTTTGATATTTCTCCCTCAATATTATTTACTGTTTATTTATCGTCATAAAAAATATATTATCATTCATAATCGTCATAGTATTATTCTTTTCTTATTTTTATTTCTTCCGTATGAGTGCGACACATTTTACTTTTTATAACATATTTAATTTGATTGCAAACTTTTAAAATTACCAGTTTTTTATATTTCAAATTTAACTATTTAGGTGGATAATATTAACTAGTTACTATTCATCACTCTTTTCTGTCATATATAAATCTTTCTTTTACTTGATGGATATTCCATAAAGACCCTAGAAACATAAGAATGAAGAACATTTATGTATTATAAAATTCATTTATACTAAATTAAACGTTTAACGTCGTCAAGTCGTTGTAGTATAGTGGTGAGTATTCCCGCCTGTCACGCGGGTGACCCGGGTTCGATCCCCGGCAACGGCGTCGTTTTGCTTTGCTTTTTTTTTCTTCTATGTGAATCAGGTTGGTCCACCCGTGAAAACGGGCTGAAACCTATGACTTACAGGCCCACAAGCTGACCCATATGTTGGCATGCATTTCTACTGGATAATGAATTTATAAATTTTTCTAATACATCATGAATTTAACTGTGGCCTAATTTAACAACATTTTTATATATTGCACCATGATTTTAAAAAAAGAAAAAAAATAATCAAAACTCAAATAAATTAATTTTCTTAAACAAAAGGTCCTCAACAAACTTTGTCATTCTTCATCTTCCATGTCAATAACATTGGAAGCAATTTTGGATGATCCTTCATGTAGGAGCATATTTTATAATGAATATATTTTCCATCATTTGTTGCATACATTGAAACAAAGACAATAACTATGTATGAATTTACAATAAAAAATAGTGTTAAGCAAAGTCAAATAATTAACTTCAACAACAAATTTATGTTTCCAACTAGAAGTGCAAATAACTGCTTTCACATTCTCAAACAAAAAGTGGTTATTAGAAAAGGTAATTAAGAGGCGATGGATATCCTCCTGCAAAGGTAAAAAGTAAAAAAGAAAATATCATCAACAATCACTATCTGTAATGAACAAAACACAAAGACGTCAAGAAACTCAAGGGACCATTAGGAAACAGAATAATAACAAGGTTCAGAAACCTATTCTCAGTGTAATGCTCATCACTTTTCCAGGACTATGCATTTTTGGTAAGCAGAGATATTGGGCACCTATTTTCTATGAAAATAAATATCTTTTTCCTATAAAAGATGATTGTACCGAATAGTATAACAAAAAAAGGGAAAGGGACAAGAAGCAATTTTGCAAAAGTTTTACCTAACATTAAAGAGATATTTGCAAAAGCACTAAATTCAAGTTTTCTCTACCCAAATTACTCCATATCTTAATATATATAAAATTGATTCAAACCAAACCTATAAAAGTATACTAATTCAAATATCTATCATATCATAATTCCTACTAATTTCAATTTTGCAAAATTGTTATAAGGAATCTGACCACTGCTTCAAGGTTCCATCATAAATTTTCTATCTTGATTTTTATATCATTTTTATACAAGCATACCTTCAAACTTCAACTCTATTTTAGAATGCACATACAACTAAAACATTTCAATTCTCAATACAATTATATCTCTAAACTTAACGTTCCAGACCAATCTTTTACATATTACCTTTTTCTACTTCATCATCCAACCTATTTTAACATATAGCCATGTATATCAAAATTGAGATTTTAACGTCTAGCTTAACAAGATTTATCATATAACCAGCAAAGCAAAAATAAAGATTTTAATGTATATACAACCTAATCACGCATAATAGAATAAAATGTATCTCCTTATTTCCTTTTTCATATTATAACCCGTGGTTATTACAACCTAATAACATCACCAGAACAAATACTCTCACCTGAATAAATACGCTCATACCATAATTTATTCAATATCAATCACACAACAAAATTTCTATAATCAAAAGACATCAAACTCAACCATCGAAAACAGAATCCAAAGCTAAAAGTAGTTTAGCTTCCCATACATGGTTCAAAACTTCTCCCAATAAAACAGTGATATGATATATTTTGACAATAAATACATTCACAATCAAAGATTCAAAACTCAATAGGTCCAAAACCACAAAGTTCACAGTTTAACTCAGTTTATAATTTTCTCAAGCAACACAAACCAACATGGTCAAAAGGAAATATTTAGTATACATTAACATACTCACCTTACGCCGGCGGAAGGACACAATAGCAAGGGGGTGCGAATAACGGCGAAGGACACGGTGGGTCGTCGACGGTGAAGACACGTGACTTCTGGGAAGATGATCGGTGGTCCTCCGGTGGCGGTTCAACGGCGAACGACACGGTGGCAACGGCGACAAGTGGGAAGAGACGCGAGTAGTCGGCGTTTTCGGGCCGTCACGGTGGAAGCTTCTGTCCAAGAGACGGTTCTGTCCGCCAGTGGCCTTCTCGAAGAGACGATTCGAACCGCCGGTGGCCGTTGAAGGGAGACTTACGGCGGAAATTAGAGGACTGTGGGAAGAGCCGCGACGGTGGGTCCTGACTCTGGTGGCCGTTGATCGGCGAAGGACGGTGGCAACGTCACAGACCTTTGATCGTTCGGAGACAACATTTCTCTCTTTAGGGTTCCTTTCTCACAATCTCAATATGAAATTTCAATTCAAAATGTTTCTTTCACTTTCTGTGCTGTCCTCCGATAATCCATCTCATTTTTTAAAAAATTTTTGTTAAACTGCAGCCAATCACAAACTGACACCAGGTGTCAAAAATTTGTTACTTCAGGATAGTCATATTATCATTATCCTTTTTTAAAATATGTTTCATAAAAGTTAACGTAATTGAAATGATGGGGATAGGAGGAGTTTTTTTGAGGATCCACATGGGTCCCATAGAGAGAAGGAAGAAAAGAAAAGAACTTAAAATAAAATAAAAATATAGATAGGAAGGGAGAAAGAGCTGTATCCGTAAAGCAACGAGCAATGTGGAGGGAATAAAGAAAATTAAAGTAAGAAATTGTGGAAATGTGATAAGGGGTGGTTTAGTATATGGAAGAAGTTGGTGTTAGGAAATTGATGTTAAAAGGTTTATATATTATATTAATATAGTACGTATTTTATAAAGAAAGTATGATTATATATTATTACTAATATAATACAAATATAGGTATATATTTATACATTTGAGAAGGAGGGAGTTACGTATTATATTTATATATAAATAATATGGTAGGTTAATATTTTATATATATATATATATATTATCTTGGTGATGCTTAGTGATACGGGTGATAAGCCACAGGAGATTAGTATATTCTATATGTTTTTGAGTTTAAATTATTAAATTAAATAATTTTATTGCTATTTGAAAGTTTTGATATGGGTGATTTTATGTATATATTTCGATAATGATAATTATGAAAATTAATAAGATTTATGCTATATATTTTGTGACCGATAAAAAAATGTATATTGTTGAGATTATGTATATGTTTGGAATTGTGAATTGTGGTTCAAAAGTATGTGAATTGGGAAGGAATAAAACATGATTTCTACTGCGTTGATGGTGGTAAATGTAGAATCTCTCGGTGAGATCCTTAGTGTTTTAAAATGAAAGTAGGGGCTCAGTCTTAGGAGTCATTCTGACGCTTTAATGGTCAATCAAACTCACTTAAAGAGGTTGAACCATGTGGTGAGAAGTAGCAGGAGGTCCTTAGTCTTGGGGGCTCCCAGAATGCCTCAAGGCACGAAACTGACTAACCTCGTGAGTGTGGCAGGGTGGGGAACCCAAGTTTCATGAGTCACCACGGGTGCAAGACTCGCCATAGCCCGACTCTCATTTTAAAGTCCGGACGAGTCAAGTCTAGAAATTGCATGCTTAAGTGATATTTCTGAATCTGTTTGATATAAGTTGTGCTTGTATGTTACATGTTTAATACAATTGTATGAATTTATATAATTAGCTCACCCTTGTCTTTGTTGTTTGTGTTTATGTATGTTGTTTGATTCACTGGTGCGATGATCATCCATTCTTGGATGTGAGCAGAGGAGAATGACGTCTCCGTTGAGAACGCTTTGGAGGAGAACCACGACACTGCTGTTGTTTAGTTCCTTAGGATTTTTTTTTTTCCTTTTTTTTTAAAACTGCTAAATTTTATTTGAACTTTGATGTATTTTGACAAACTTTAGTATCTTCCCACTTGTTTTAAATTTCTTCTAAATTTTCATGGATTACTGTAATCCTAACTTAAGTACCTTAACACTCTAACTGCTTTATTATATCATTTATGGTGACGTCTTGATTTTTGTATACATATATGTTATAAAATAGGGATGCCACAATAATTCCTTTAGGTAACATTTGTAATTTACTTTTCTTAAGTTTTAATATTTTAATTTAATCTCTCAATAAATTAAAATATTATTTATAATAATTTATTTATAATTTTTAAACAATAAATATATCCTTCTAGACACAATTAATTATATCATTTCATAAAATTGGTTAATAAAATATAATAAACTTAGCACATAATTATTTATTATATTTGTGAATGATCCAATGGTTAATGTAATACTCAATTTAATTAAATGTTAAAAAGTGTACAACACTAAAAAACAAAAACAGGAAGAAACTCTGACATATACTTCTAGTTTTGGAAGATTTTCAGTGTATATGCTGAATTGGAGTGAATTTGAAATGCATTAATTTTCTTTGGCATTAGATTGATGCACAGGTTGAACATGAAATTGGTGCTTGAATATGGAATTATAAATTATTATAGGTGTGACAATATATATATATATATATATATATATATATATATATATATATATATATATATATATAATATCAATAAAGCTTTTCTCATATTCTTTCTAAACAAGAACAATTTATAAATTTTTAGAACTCATATAATAATCTTTGATAACTTTTAATTTTCGAAAGAAGGTGTCATTATTAAGATAATAAGAATTATTATATTTTTATAAGTTTATAATTGTTTACAATGTAATTTCAAATCATGATAAAAAAAAATAAGGCTCTATTAAATTTAAAGTTTGAGGGTTAGAATATCATTATCAAAGGAAACAATATAAAAAAAAAATTCATATGTATTATATTTAACGATTTTATATTTACCAAAAAATTCATATTTTTTAATATTTAAAATTAAATAAATAAAATAACATCTATATTTATATAAAGGGTATTTTCTCTTTTTTTTCCCTGTTTTTCAATTTTACTTTCAAAATATTTTGTTTTAAATTAAAATAATTATTTTATTAGTTTTATCTTTGATTTTTTTTTAAATTTCGATTTAACTGTTTTTCTATACTTAACTATGTTTTTAATTGTGAAACTAATTTCATATTAAATAAAAATTATTTACAATAAAATTATAAAAATATTTATATTTAATTTTATAATTATAATAATAATAAAAACAAACATATACACGTCATATATGTATTTTCATTAGCATATAATAGTGATATTATTTGCGAAAAAACATATAAAATAATCACATCACTTAATTAATAAAATAAAAAATTAAACAGTAAAAAATCAATTAAAAATATAAAAGAATTTGAGAATTCAATAAAACAAATATATGATTCAATTAAAAATATCTAAACTTGTATGAAATTTAATTATTAAAATCGATAAATTACGGTATGACAAGTATAATGACCTAATGTATTTTTTTTTTCACATCTTGACAAATAGGCTGAATATTCATTCTGGCATTGTATATTCCTTCACTTAATTTCTTTCTAAGAAATCACGTTAGGTGGTTACGAAATTTCATTGTACGTCATGAGAAATTGTGATAGTAATTTGTAGAAAGAAGAGAAAAGTTTTCATAAAAAGGAAAGTGACATAATTTTATGAAATGTATTTTGGCCACATATTAAAGATTTTGGTGCAGACTTTCGTGATTTTACGTATGCAATGTCAACGAAAATGGTCACAATTCAACAACACATTTCAATGTTTTTTTTTTCTTTTGACAACAATAATTCCTTAAGGCCACAAATAAATTGTGGTTCCAAAGACATGAAAGGCACTGTGTGGTCGGAAAAGTCCTTCAAACGTTGCAATCGCTCAATGACCAAAGTCCTCCATTGCACCTTTTGATTCATTACTTACTTTTAAACCTTCTTTTCCATTATTCAAACTCCTCATCACGCGTGTCACACAATCTCTAGCTCAAAATTCTTAATTTTCCTTCAGCTCGTTAAGTGCAGTTGAATTAAAATTAAAAGATCAACATTAGTGTTTCGGTATATCAGATTCATGGTTTTAAAGTCAGATGAGTTAGGAATTTAAGTATAAGTCAAAGTTTTACATTAGATAAAAATGAAAAGGTATATAAAGATGAAAAACTCGTTAACTCATTACTTTAAAGTTTTTGATAAAGAATGATATCAATCTCTTATGTGATTTGATTCATATTTCATTAGTGTTTGTGTCTCCTGGTGAACCTCTCTCTCGATAGATCCAACAAGGTGATTCGTGTAGAATTTAAATACAGTTTTAATATTTAAGTTCTCTCACTATTATTGTTTAAATTGTTCGGAAAGCATCAAAAGACATTTTAATGTCATAGTCAATTCAACATTAGCAATTCAGATATTAATGATGCAAATTATTTTGTTATTTACTTCAAACATGTATTTATAAGTTTTATAGTAGATTTTTCATTAACACTGATATAATTACAGTTCAATTATGAATATTTGCATTTTACTTCTAATTTAGTTAACATTAAAATTAATTGTTCTAACTCATGATTGACCAATTTACTTCAATAATTGTTCTATCTTGAAGGTAATTCACATGGTTTAAATAATTCTAACGGTCTAATTTGTGACTAATTATTGAATCATATGATAAGTTAAGTTGATGTGTGTTAAATTGAGTTTCGATTATTTAATAAATTTGTATATTAAATTTTCCTTTTAAAAAATCCTTTCCAATAGATCATTTTAAATAAGGTTTTCTTTCAAATCAAAATAAGAGATAAACACTATAAAGTAATTAAATGCAAAATAAATAGTATTGCAGATATTTCGTTTTAAAATAGACAATTATTTCCATCAAAAGGTACAGAAAGAAACTATGATATTTCCCCTAATGTCAAATGTTGATAAGTCTGGAGTATCACTTACATAAATGATTCGACAGTGGTTATTAACTTATGTATATGTATTTACAGGTTTGGATAAAATGGAGAGCTTCGGAGTTTCTTAAATGGTAATTAACCAAAAATAAAGAATAGTTTTCAATAATATTTAATAACAAAATGTATAATTAAGAACAAGTTTGCATTGTTTCTTTTTTAATCATTATTAAGCTTTTTATAACAGAGAAAAATTAAATGATAAATCGATATTGATATAAAAAGGTGTTTTCAATATCTTGCTTGATAAACAAAACAGAAGAAAATGTATCTTTGAAGACCACTCTTTATTTACTAGCTTACAGATTAGATTAGAGAAAAATAGTACGTAATTCCCACCTTACTTTAATTACCATAATTTTCCAAATTTGATTTTTAGATTCTTTTAATAAATTTGGTGAAGTCTTGCATATTATAGATAATGAGGTTGGGAAAAAGAACATCTTTCTATCTATTTGTTACATATACGTATGAGACTTTGTTATATGTATAAAAGAAGTGATTGATTATTTCATTATATACACAATAACACACATCTTACCCCTAATTAACAACTTTGAAAGTAATTAACTTAAAAAAAAAAAAGATTATTCTTATGCATACATTTGGAATCAACAAATTGATGCAGGCCAATCAACAAGGATCAAACGCGTTGTGATTTACGACGCCAGAAAATGTCTCTGCCCTACAAATTGATGCTATAAATACATTTATAATACTTGAGTTGTTTGGGTTAGAAGTATAATGTTGATGCTATATATAAAAAAATACGTGAATCTTCACATCATAGTTTGATCAAGGGATTGAAAATATAATGTTTTTATCTTATGTAATAACTTTATATTTTGATTACAAATTAAGATTAAGATTAAACATAATTTAATTTTTTCTTTTTTTTTACCTTTTCTTATTCGTTCTCTTAGTTTTCTAGTGTCAATACTGATCTAGCAGAGTACTTTTGTCGTTGATGTTCTTTTCGATCTCTAAGCATTTCATTGTTTCATCGAAAATTTTCTCTGTTCTTACCGTACTCCAACTTAGTAGTTTTCACCGTCTATTCAAGATTGAGTATTGAACTATAAACTTAAAGAACCACCTACAAACGTGGATAAAATCATGACAGAGTTATATACTTTCAAACAAACAACATCTAAATTATATGATTATTGATTTTAGCTATATTATTATATTGATTTGAAATTCAGACATTATTTTTTATTATGAAACTGATAATGTCTTTTAATAATAAAAGTTGGAATTGGAACAATAACAAATTTAGATAAACCATTATCTCCCTGCAATTGCAAAACATGTTCTAAAATGTGTAAGTATTAACAATGCTGATGAAGATGGGAAACCCATGATGGTATCTTAAGTAGGTCGAAAACGATGAAACTACTTGGTCATGCAAATTAATGTTTTTGTTATAAATTTGTTTAAAATCAACACATCATAACTACTAAAATAAGGATGAGGATTATCCATTGTAATGGGTAGGTGGCATATTAATGTGGAATGACTTTTGATATCAAAGACACAGAATAGATAGATGAGAAAGTGATGTTTTAACTCTGGGGAACCTATGTTGAGTGGACAAGTTGATGGTTTTTCTAAAGGTTGTGCATCAACACCAAGACTCTAAAATGAGTGGTTAAGGAAAAAGAACTTTCTTTACGTTTAGGGAATAGTTCGTGAGTTTTAAATATAGAAATCATTAAAATAATGATACATAATTTATGGTTAAAAAATTATTAAAAAAAATTATTAAAGAACTATGATCGAGTGGTTAACGTACAATTTTGCTACCCTGTTTTTTAGATGCTGCTCGTTGGAGTTGCGTTTGGTATTCATCATGGCAGATAGCTCTTCTAATTCAAACTATGTTTATAACACACATGCCATTGTCAATACTATTTTTTTAAGAAATGTAAAGAATCTCGTAAATCTAACTTGTCTCTTCCTAACAACAATTTGTCTTCACGCATACAATTTGAACCTTCAACTACTTAAAAAACTTTTAGTTTTTTTTTTCACGATTATAAAACCAAAAACATATAATGAATTGCAATAATAATAATAATAAATAATTATAATAATGATAATAAAAAATATTTTTAAGATATTTTATTTCCCATAACTCAATCTCTTAATTAAAAAGATGAAGAAAGGTGGCAAACTTAAAAATTTAGACTAAACAAAAGTCACAAATTCGGTCCGCATTAATGGGAGGGAAGATCGGTAGCTTGATGATGTTAGCGGAAATTCGAAATCCAATTTGAATTTAGATTCGAATTAAACATGGATTGATGTTTTGTTTAAAATTAGGATAATTCCATTTGATTTTTTTTTGTAATAAAAAAAATAATAGGTAACGAAGAATAATTTTTGAAGCATGGTTGTTTATTTTGATAAAGCTATCAAAATAAACAAATTTCTAGTCTATACCTTCGTAAATAAGGAGTTTTAATTTTTTAGGATATTATCCGCAATCATAAAAAGACAATTTTCTTTTAATATAGCAATTTGTGCAACTAACTCGTTTTTAGCAGTATTTTCTTAATGTTTTAAAAGTATGTAATTCTTTTATTTTAATTATAATTTAACATGGGTAATTTTATTTCATTATTAATAAATCTAAAACATGTAAATTATAGATTCAAATCAAAAGATATTATATTTTTTAAATGTTGTGGTTGAATAAAGTAATTTCATGTACCTAAAGATAATTTGTGACAAAATGGTTTGGTGTTAGATGTGTTTGGTCAATTAGAGAAGAGAGATGTAAAAAAGAATTTGATTTTGCGTGATTGGTGGAATGATAAAATTTTATACTATTTGTACTCGTTTTTACTTTAGTCTATTTGTTTTATTAAATAAACTAAATTTCATAACTTTAAAATTTTTGTTTTACATATAATATTAAAAAATTATTCTAATTCCATTTTCTTTATCTCTTATTTTCTCAAAACCAAAAGGCAACTTCAGTGAAATCGCTCGATTAATCATTTATTTGCATTATATTCACATGAGAGACACTTCTCTAAATAGCTTAATAATATGTCAATAATTACATGTATATGTATATAAATATATTTGAAAGTAATGAAATGAATTAAAAATTAATAATATTATACGATAAAAGAAATGTGTAAGAAGGAGGTGGAAGGAGCATGTGAATGAGGTCGGGGGTTGGTGGTAGCATCACACGCAACAACAAAAGCTGGTGGTAGCATTTCAGTTAAATATAAATATATATAATCATTTTACTTAAAAAATAAAATTAATTTAAACAATTAAAATTTTAAAATAAAGTAATTTGATGTATAAATTTTAATAAAAAATTAATGTAAAAAACACTTAATTGAATCATTTTAAAAATAAATAAAAACTGAATCAAATAAAAATTCAAAATCTAATCGATTTTTTTATAAAAGGCAAAGGAAAAAGAAAGAATTTTCACCTAAAAGTTATTTAAAAAAAAACAGTGTGAGATTACTTCTGTAATAATGTCTCATGTTTTTATGTAATTTTCAAGCTTTCTAGAAAACAGCACATGCTAAATTAAAATTATTTTAAATTGTCAAATAGTTTTGATATTTTAAATTTTAAAATTGTGAAAACATAATATATTGTGTAAAAGATAATTCTGTTGATGTCAAAAAATGTATGCGCCATCGTTGAATACATTAAAAAGTTAAAAAGGCATTACATAATATAAATGAATATTTAAGTATAAATATATATATATATATATAACTATTTTAATTTAGCAATCTCAAATTCGATTACCGAAAATATAACTAGGTTAAAATGTTCAAGTTCTGAGGTCGCTGATGATGGCAGCAAAACCTGGCCTGAGGAAGTTATCTTCTGCAGGGACCCACACAGTTTCTTGAAAACAACAATTACAGTAACGTAGCTGAAAAAAAATGGAGATAAGAAATAATAATAATCATAATTTAAAATTTTCATTTAAAGGAAGAGAAAAAATTAGAAGAAACTGGAAAGTAGCCTAGAGTTGCAATAATTAATTAATAATAATTAATGAAAAAGAAGATGTATGATCAAAGAGATGCAATTGGTATATGACAACTCAAAAAGAGGTAAACGTTTTCACACGTACGAAGCGGCAAAACACGTGAGTTTCTAGATGTTTGACAAATTTTCAAAGGTTGTTTTCTTCTCTGTCTTGCCATTGCCACCATCCAAATCGAAAGTGGTTTAGCATTTGCATGCTTCCGTCCTCATCTATTCTCCTGCTTTTTTTTTTATTATTTCTATGCTGCTACGGTCAAAGACTTTCAAAAAGTTCTCTAATTCTAATGTCACCCCTGCATAGTCAAAAAACCAACGCTTCCCCTCTCTCTTTCCTTGCTTCCTCAATCAAACTATACACAAAAAAGTGATAACCAGACACTTCTACATTTGTAATTCGGGTAAGGTTCCACCTACCACTTCAACTTTCCAACAACGCTGTCTCTGTCTTTCGTTGCTACTTTTCTTCCTTTTCAATCTCTTATCTATCCTTCGTTTTTTCACCTTGTTCCCCGTTTCTTCTCTCTGTTTTTCTTTTCTCTTTCATGGGTGTCTCCTTCTGCTGTACGTGCTTTCGTCCTGTTCCTTCTCTCGCATTCTTTAATTTCCATAGATCAACTTCTTCACCTGAAAATGCTATAGGATTTCTGTTTGAGTTAAAAGGGGCGTGCATGCATTTAAAAAAAAGACAACCTTTAAAAACATAAGTGGGTCTAGTTCTGTTTTCTTTTCTTGTTTCGCCTATGATTTAGATTATATTGTTTGTGTTTTGCAAAGGCTTGGCTGCGAATTTGGTTTGCCCTTTTTAGTACGATTTTAATGGGACATGTTTGCATTAGTTTTGGTTAATTGAGTTTTTATTGACTGGATGGAACAGTCACAGTACGATCGGTTGATACGAAAGGTGAGGCAGGGGACACTCAGAAAGAGATGGCTCAGACCGGAAGAGTTATACAAAACTGTGTTTATGCTCCTAATCCCTACCATGAATGCACCGAGGCTTGCTTGCAAAGGATCAAGGAAACCAAGCCTGGCAAGTCAACTAAGAATAAAAAGAGTTCTGGTCAGTTCTTTTCCTGTTTCCTCAACTTTTCTCATTAACTGTTATCAGTCTATTTCGGGCATCAATCTTATTTTTTTTCTTATGAGTACCACTTAGATATAAATTGCACAAGTTGTGGATTTTGGGTTGTGGCATTCTTTTCTAAAAATCACTTCTTTTGTCCTATAGAGTGAACTGTTTAATTGGGATGATGTGCCTTTTACTCACCTATATAAGAAGGATTCTGATTCTGGCCAAGGTTTTAAATTTGTAGTCTCCGTCATGTTTTTTCACCTCATGTCGCCTCTTTGGCGAAGAAAATGAGAAGAAAGAGTGAGATTTATGTTGATTTTGGCTTAGTATCCTTGATCATTTGGTAGAACACACATCCTTGATCATAGTATCGTTATACCTATAGACTGAGGATTCCCAACCACTCGTTAGCGCCTGATCTGAGGTGTGGCTCATCCAAGACATTGTGGATTGGGACCTTTAACACTGGAAATTGCAGGCAGATGTGGCTGCAATTGCGATGCTGATGCAGTCCTAGTGAGTTAACTTTTCGGCAATAACTGCGATCACTGACCACTTTTTCAAACCTTGTTCTCTGCATTTAGTTTCCTGTTCATTCATAATTGAACAACTCAAAACCGACTGATACTCATGTTTTATTTCAACAAATCAAACCTAGAACAACCGTTCAAAACTTGAATTGTCCCATCTTCATCCAACTGCTAATGCAATCAATGCCCGAAAAATTGACTGCTTTCAATCCTACTAATTGCTTTCTGCTACATGTTCCTGTTCTGCATGTCTGTTTTTCTTGCGCACTTTATGGACATTTGTGAACACTTGTAAGATCTGTCTTTTTTTTTTCAAAGATTATCGCAGAAGTGTTACAGATGGTGAACTTGGGAAAAAGATGAATGAAGGAAAACGCAGGCCCTCCTCAGGTTGCCCTAAAGCATCTAACCCATACCATGTCTGTGATGACAACTGCCAGAAAAGAATGACTGGGGCTGATCCAGGTTTCCCTCCATTTCTTATCTGCCATTTAGGATTTCTGTGATATAAATTCGGTGAAAATTTTCCCATATTAATCTATTTAATAACTTGTGAAATGTGTCTTGTGTTGAATTTCTGCACTCAGAGAATTGTAAAGCAAGATTTCTCCATTTATCTGATTTAATCTTCTTTCAGAAAAGATCTGTGACATGCACACACACCCCATATGAAAAGACTGGTGTCATTAATGATTGCACTACTGTACTGAGTGTCATTTCTTTTTACAATTTAACCATTACACAGTCCATTATCGTATAAACCTGCACCATATATGTAATTGGTTTGTCCAGTTAAGAAATATATAGTTAATGCCATTCATACTGCAAGGATAATATAGACATTGATTATATATTATAATACGAATGGACCACACGCTTCAGCAGGCCATCATGCTATTATTTATCTATGATTCAACTTTAAATGGTGGTTAAGAAAACCGCTAGCAGCCTGCTAAATTTGTTTGACCAGTCAAATATGTTACTTGGAATACCTTAGATCTTCCACTGTCAATATGTTTCTTATTACTATTCTGAGTATTGTTTTAAATTGCAGGTACCATGTCATTGAACTTTGACAGGAAAAAGAAGGTTGGTCCTAAGCCAGAACTCCCCGTTCTTGACAGCATTCCGCCCTCAAAAATCGGTGCTATTTATCTCTCCGATGCTTCATCGCCATTATCGAGTTATTCTGAACAGACAAAAGGGGATTCAAAAAGAAACGAGTTAATACCGGTTTCTGGAGAAATACATGTCCTTGATGTCATGGTAGTGGCCTCTCTTTTCTCCTTTTTGGTCAAACCTCGCATTTTCTTCGGTCAAAAATTTCTGTTTATATTATGGCCTAATACAAGCAAACCAAGTAAGCATATATCTGACCTGTCTCTTGTCATTGTTTCTTTGAAAGCCTACCAACAACAAGGTCCAATCAAAGCAGAATGGGGACAAAAATGCTTCACAAAAAGTAGTTCCAATCACCTCTGTTTATGAGATGGGAGGTCTCACTAAACCAGATGGTGGGTCCATGAAATTTTGCTTCTCTGGTGCTCTCCATGACAACGAAGACAGTGACGGCGAGGAGACCGAGTCGGTGGTTTCCGAGGCACGTGTCCCTGTCGGAAAATACCATGTGAAAGAAAGCTTTGCTCCCATCCTGAGATCCATCTTTGAAAAGTATGGTGATATAGGAGCAAGCTGCCACTTAGAATCAGTTGTGATGCGGTCATATTACGTGGAGTGTGTGTGCTTTGTGGTCCAAGAGCTACAATCTACACCAATTATGGAGTTGACAAAGTCTAAAATAAAGGAATTGTTAGCCATTATTAAGGACGTAGAATCTGCACAGCTTCGTGTGGCCTGGTTGCGAAGCATAGTTGATGAAATTGCTGACAGCATGGAACTGATCGATGAGCACCAAGTAGCAGAAATGGCAAAGGCTAACTCTGACCGTGAAGTGGAAACACTGAACAAAGAGCTAGAATCAAACCTTGAAAGTTTATCCCAGAAAGAACAAGAAGTAACGGATATCAAAACAAGAATTGAAGAGATCAGAAAGCGATTAAGCGAGCTTCAGCTCAGGTCTTCTGATTTGGACAAGAACATCATGTTACTGAGGTCCAAGGTTGATCATTTAGATAGCAAATCTTTTCTAGATGGATTAGTGTAATGAAACCGCTTAGCCAATTTCTCTTTCAAATTTCCCCCTCAGTTATGATATTGCTTAAATTGTAGAATATTGAACTCAATAAACGCATCACGCACGTATATTTTTAAGCTAGGCAAGGTTTTATATCATTACGTATTGCACCCACACATGCACATTTTTAAACTGTACTTTCATTTATTTTTACTTATATTTAAATATCCCAACAACATTGGGTTGAAAATGTAGTCATGTAACGACAAATTCAAGACTTTATGTTATTTCCTTCTAAAATGTATACCTTTCTTTTTTCAATTATTCACATGATAAAATGTGGTCGGTGTTTCACACCATGCTATTATGTTTTGGTTGGTGAGAATGAGGAAAGGGATTTTGCTTTTCTTCTTTTTCTTGTGGACTGAATGCTTCAAAGTCTTTTGATATTGGAAAACTATACGTGATTATTTTAAAATGATTTACACATATTTTTTATAATATTTTAATATCATTTACGTATTATTATAATATGATTGATATGATGATTTTTATAATAATAATTATTGATTATAAATCAATTTTGAACTAATCACATAATAATACGTAAATAATTTAAAATATGTAACATCCCAATAATATATAACAAAAGCTATATTTTATTCTAGGAGTTGTCATAAATAATATTAAAGAACAGTAGAAAGGAACGAGTAAAGAGGTAAAAACAAGAGCTAACATATAATATAAACTTTAACTATTCAAAGATACACCAACCGGGAATTCAAAATTTAAGTCTAGGACGGACGGCTTTACAAAACAATTTAACCGACCGTAATCTACAGAAATTAAAATAAACAACTTCTAACTAAGGACCGGGCGGTCCTTCAAAGTTCTCCGACAGCATGTCCAAAGCTTGCTCCGCTTGCAGAGCTTCTTCCAGTGACTCATCTTGAGTTCCTTCTGCTCACACCCAAAAGGACGATCATTGCAGTGAAGAGAACAACCGTACGATCAAATACCGGACGACACACATAGAAAATACAAAGACCAACAAGGGTAAGCTTATAAAATTTCAATAAGAATTCAATTAACACACACATCACAATCAAACTTTATGAATCCCAAGATTTTCATTCACAACCAAACGATAACATCAACAATTTAAATCATTTTAAAATTTGTCCGGATGGTATGACCCCGTATGCTCGCCGCTCTCTGCACCTGGGTGGACCTGGCTGGGATACACTCAACAAACCGCCACCCGAGGTTAGTCCAGTGAAACCATCTCGGTATAGAAATACTCTGAGACTAAAGGACCTCCTGCCATTCCCACACATGAGTTACCCTCCTCTACTTGAGGTGGCGTAATCACGGAATATCAGGATAGAGTCAGAACCTGAGCCTTTTGCCACGGTCATACTAAACCAAATAAAATCAATCATGAGAAGTTCCTCCTTGGAATTCTCTTACACAATCAATTAAACCGGTCGGTTAACACCGAGTATGAACTTATTTCTCCAGGCTACTTTAATAAGTGACACAAGATCGACAATTTAGATCAAATAGAATACAATAACAATTTTAGACCGAACGTCTTTGAGACCAACATCAATAAATGAAAAAAAAACTCTCTTCAACCCAAGTGAGCGTTAGTACAAAACCGAACGCTCTATGAGAAATCAAATATCAGTATAAGACCAAACGTCTTTCAAATAATTAAAACTGTTTTAACCTGCACGGTTTCAGAATTCAAGTACTGGTATAAGACCTAGTACTTGTCAAATAAATACTCATCGATAGAAAACGAATGCTCAGTGTATGACTGAACGTTCTAAATAACTAATATGACACCGAATACTCGGTCTATGACCAAGTAATTCAGTGCCGGCCGTTCAGTGTAAGACCGGACGTCCTTTAATAGATAAATTCGAATGACTAACTAAACAAAGTAGTTGAAGTCTCCAACTGAGTTATCAGATCAATTGTTTTCAGGGAAACTGAACGGTCCTAATGACCTTTCGATTACAGATTTAGAATTTTTTCTAAGTTATATATATATATATATATATATATATATATATATAATATCATACCAGAATCATTCATGCAGTACATCAACAACATAACATACTTTTCATATTTAATCCAAATCTTACAAAAATCATATGCTCAAACCATCATACACTAATTCATAAAACATAATCCAAATGAAATTTATTATAAGCTTCCCTTACCTCTATTCCAGCTAACTTCTAGTTTCTACAACAAGATTGACCGGACGTCCAACTGCTCCGATTTGAAAACTGATCGGATAGGATGAAAGCTCTTGACACCCGAAGTAATAATTCTGAAGGAAGTTGAGGATCGGAGATGAAACGGTGGTCTGAGTTCTAGAGAGAAGATCTAGAGTTTAGAGAGAAGAAGGAGAAAAATATAGTTTTCAGAATATTAGGTTTGCTGAAGAAGAAGAAGATTGCATGCAAAAAGTATTTGCATTGTTTTCTTCTTACCTTCAACACTAACGGTCGACCACTCCCCGGCTGCCACCTGGTTTCCACTAAAAAGTCCAGTCTAACCCAAACGCACCACCTGTTTTCCACTTTCAGGGTTTTTCCTGCTCTGCCGCCTCTGCACGAATTACGAAGGGAGGTAGTTTAATGTTTGCATAATTGGTCTCCCACTCACCAGGGGAGTGGGAGACCGGCCGGTCGACACGTGGCCGTGTCTAAAAATGCTTAAATTAATGGGATGTGACAAAATATATTGTAAAAAAAATATTTATCAAAAGAATCATTATTTTTTGTTTACATGGTAGTTGAAAAAATGTTGTAAAAAATTTATTTGTCAAAGAATCATTACTTTTTTGTTTATATGGTAGTCGGAAACAAAAAAATGTGAATAAAACAGGGCAGAAAATAACTTTGGACAATACCCAAACAAAGGATGATAATGGTTCGGTCAGGTTGTTGCATTAAAAAGACAACCAAGTAGCTGATGGTATTTCTATCTTAGTTTAATATCTATTTTGGTCTCTCTTTTGAGGGTTTGTTCAAAGTGGTCCTCTCTTTTTCAAAAGGTTCACTAAAGTTCTATACATTTTGCACATTTTGCAAAAACTGTTGAAGTTAATTCTCTTGCTAATGACGTTAATTCTGCTAACGGCAGAGTTGTCAGGGTAGCAAATATTTGATGACGTGTAATTATGCTGGCTGTTATGTGTGTTAAAAAAAATTTATTAATTGTGATGTGTAATTAAATAAAACTAGGATTAAAATAAAAAATGAAATTAGGATAATTTGGGGGTAATGGTAACTAGGGTTTATCAACATCTTCAATCCAATAATCTTCATAAGCGGTAGGGATTTTCTGGTCATCGAGGATATCAGCAGCATGACAGTCACGAATTGCTCCGTTGTTTACTCGATAGATTAAGTACTGAAGAACTGGCTAGAAGAAAGCAGAATGGTGCTCCAAAGAGAGATGAGACCTCTTCCAATACGTTAGTTGATGCTTTATTTTGGGGTCATATATCAAGTACTGTAAGTTGCATAGAATGTGAGCATTTCTCAACAGTGTATGAACCTTTTTTAGATCTTTCAATTTTTGTTCAAACTAAGAACCCTCCTCTTCGGAAGGCTCAAGCAGTACCTCGAACCCTAATGGTGGAGAGCCAAATTTGGTTATTGCTGGAGAGCCTCAACATATGCAAGTGCTTGACAATGGTGCAACGAAAACCTCGGAAGATTTTTCATGGTTGAATCTAGTTTACTGTGCGCAAAGAAGATTACTAGATTGAAGGTGAATGACCAGAAAATTTCTGGGTGCGCTTGTGAAGATTATTGGATTCAAGATGTTGATGAACCCTAATCCCAAAAAAATCCAGTCGCAATCGCAAATTTGGGTGAAATTTGAATCTCACCATAATCAATTTACCTGATTACTAATTACCTCCAAATTTCATTTTTTATTTTAACCCTGATTTTATTTAATTACACATCACAATTAATAAATTTCTTTAACACATAACCGTGCAATTAAAATCTGACACGTCATCAAATATTTGTTATCCTGGCAGCTCTGCCGTTAGCAAAATTAACACAGTTAGCAAAAAAGACTAACTTGAACCGTTTTACAAAATGTAGAACTTTAGTAAACTTTTTAAAAAAGAGAAGTAAACCTTTTATGTTCGCTGTTTATATATGTTTTTTTGGTGTTCTTGAATATAATATAAAATTTTAAAAAGATTCCGAAATTTTGGACTATGCCGACACTTTTCAATCAATTTCTGAGAAGTATTCTAGAAATTTGTAAACGTCTTTTAAATTTATTTTTGGAATATGTCGAATGCATAAGAAAATAAATTTACTTCAATAACACATTTAATGAATACATAAAATCATTTTACATGTAATGATTTTTTTTTTTAGTTTTAGGATCTTAAATATTATGTCAGGTTATAATGTTCTGATAAAGAAGTCTATAAAACTTAAACTTTAAATTTATGTACCCTTACTATATATATTTATAATTTGTTTGTGTAAAACAAGTTAGGAATGTAAATAATTTAGTGGTAAACGAAAATCTATGGCTCTAAATTTTGTTAAAATTAATTATATTACTGGTTTGATATGATTAAAACATATTTTTAAAGAAGTTACAATTTTTTTATATGATAGGTTAGTTTGGTGGATTTATTTTATATCTTCATTTCCTCTTTGACTTATATGTTCTCTCTAGTTTATTTATTTTTTATTATTTATTTATAAATAATTCCAGTTAGAATATTATCAAATATATATTATTTTCTACTTAACAATAATTGATTTGGAATAAGTTTTCTTTTTATTTTAAAATGTTTTCATATCTGGTTCTATTTGTGAGTATTCCAACATTATATTTGTTTTGTCCATTGACATTTTGATAAGTATTTTCATTAATTTGGTACACACAAAAATTAAAAATAAGTTTAAAATAATTTTTTCTATATACATGTGGCAATATGTATGAGTAGTATTTTTTTTAGTTTTCAAAATTAATCTATTATTATGATTTAAATATAAAAATGATTACTAATATATTATTTTCAAAAAATATTGGTTATATTGTTTAGTTAAAATGGTTATAAGCATTGTTAATTATGGTAAGAAAAAGATTTGGTAGCGTCGTTTTAATTTTTAATAGATATATCATATTGAACTAAAGTTATTCAGTTATGAAAATTTTGAAAAATTAAATATTAAAATTTTATAAGAACTAAAACTGTATATTTATAGAACTATAAAAAAAACGGATTTTAAGTAAAAATAATAAAATAAATAGGTACAATATTTTTATTTGTTATTAAAAGATAAATTAAAAAGATAGAGGTGATTTTTAAGGAGTGAAATCAAGAATACTAGGTAAGAATCCAAATAAAATCATGAATAATAGGAAAATCCTTTATAAGTCGTAGCACTACATTAGAGAATAACACAAACCCTAATTCCAAATTGGTTTGAGAATAACGTATGCGGGATTTAATTGCCACCAATAATCTTCAAATCCGAATCCCATTCCAAACTCTTTTTTCTTCTGTCGTTAAGGTTCGTAGTCTCTTCTCTTTCGTTTAATATTCATTGCGAAGTGCGAACTCAACAATAAGCAACAACAGATTCCTCTATTTCGATTTCACCTGTAATTTATGTTTTTTCAATTCCAATTTCTGTTTTAGCTACTTGTTGCTTTCAATTTTTGAAATAAGAGGTTTCATTAGGGTTTTGACGAAAACGTGTTTGCTTGCTATGCGGTAACGCAACAGATCAAGGGATAAATTCTCTGCGCGACATGTCGGGGGAACGAGCAGTGCATCCCGATTGCCGGAATGCTAGTAACCCTTTTCATGAATGCAGTGATTACTGTTTTAGAGTGATAGCCGAAGCCAAAATTAGGTCGCAACAACGACAATCTGGTTGGTGTTTCTCTCTACTAACTGTACTGTTATCTATTTATTTGATTATGTTCACATCTAAATTCCTTCTTGGACCGTTGTTTTTCCGGAAATGGTCACTGTGCTAAGTAAGTGGATAACTAAGATTACAGAATTTTTGTTTAATTATCTTGATTTTTTTCTTTCGTGGCTAAAAAAGTTGCTGTATTTTTTTGTTATAGGATGCTAGTGCTAAGTTTAACTATCCATATTTACATACCGTTTTCGATGTCTATCAGAAGTTGGGCAAGCTAGTGGTGGAAGTGACTCTAAGCAAGACATCCCAAACGAGTCACACGCGGATGAGGAAATACATGATGACGGACCCAATTTTGAAGAAAATACTGACAGTGACCCTGACCAGCCTCCTGAACAGGAAGCTGAGCAAATAGAGACTGACTACACAAAACTTTCTGGGAGACAGAAAAAGTGGATGGAATTGAGAGCCAAAATGGTAAAGTGGTGAAAAGTCCCTTGTTTATAAGAATTTATTTATTTCAAGAAAACCTTAGATTGTTGTTCTGTTTTCCTTGAAGCAAGAAGCAAAAAAACGTAATCAAATTGAAATAGCTGCTGAAAAAAAGAGGATGGAAGCTCCAACCGAATCTAGGGGTGTTTCAAAACAGAAATGGCTTGAGGATAGGAAGAAAAAGATTGGAAAACTTCTTGATGCAAATGGACTGGATATGACAAACGCATATATGCTTGACACACAGGAAGCAGCAGAAGTAAAATACAAGAAATGGGAGAAGGATCCTGCTCCATTCGGATGGGATGGTATGTTCTGTACATTCAGTATGTTATTTTTGTGGCTGGCTTGTGTATAAATGCAGATTGTTGTACTATTCTATTAGTGTGTAAGCTCCAATGCAGTTCTAAAAAAATTCAGATTTTCAAACCTGAGTTTTAGAGCTCATTTCTTGGTTAACTTAAGAGTATGATGTCTTTTCTTTAGAAAATTATACTAGATTGAGTAAAGATTTTTGCATGTTTAGCTTTACAGTTTTTTAGAAATGAGCTATTTCTAAAATCCCAGTGAGGAAAGGCTCGATTGTTGTTGTTATTCTATACTTAAAAAGTTCTAGAAGTACTTTTTAGACAGAAAAGCTCAAATCAAATATTTGTCTAGATATTTTTTTAACCATACAATACTCCTACATATAATTTCGGATATTTACATTCTCGTTATTTGAGATCTAAGGAGAGTTCTATCTTACGAGAAATAGATTCCTTATTATCTCTGTGTGTAATTGATTGAAAAATTATCCCAGGGAATTTTCATATTGTAGAGTAGTGAATGAATCTAATAATATTCTATTTTATCAGTATTCAATCAGAAGTCATTATACAATGCATACAAAAAGCGGACAAAGAATGTTGAAGTCGATGTAGAAGAATATAATAGAATGAAAGAGGCTGATCCGGAGTTCTACCGAGATGCTTCGAGTCTCCAGTACGGAAAGGTATACTACCAAAACATTGATATATTTTTTCAATGTTTGCATTCCATTACAATTCATTTTTTTGTGACTAGCGGTCTTTCCTTTCATATTAGGCACCAAAAATCTCAGAGGAGAAGGTTGACAGGATGGTACAGGAGCTCAAGGATAGGGAAGAGAAACGCAAGTCATTTAGCAGGAGAAGAAGGTTTCACGAAGAGAAGGATATCGACTCAATCAATGACCGTAATGAGCATTTCAACAAGAAGATCGAGCGAGCCTTTGGGAAATACACACTGGAGATTAAAAATAATCTTGAGCGAGGAACTGCATTACCTGACTAAGGTTATGTGGTGAAATAAAAAATGTTCTGATACTGAAAAGTCTCAATGGTGGATTGCACTTTTTAGAGTGCCTTTTGATCATGTAATATTATAGTCTAATACTCTGCAATGCACATCTGGAGTCATTTTGAACTTCAAGTAGTGCATGCTTGCTTTGATCATGTAAAATCTTTCACTACATTGGTGTTAATTTAGATGTACTTACGAGTTTAATAACAAATAATCGAGATATCTATGATTTCGTTGTTTTATTATTTTTCGTAAGTGTAAGTAAATGTAATCATACATTATTTCCAAAATGTTAAAGACAATTTGTTTTTTATTGGTTATGATGTTCAATTGTTCAACTATTATACATTTGTTCAACAATTAAAAAAAAAATCACATCAACGTAAGACAGTACAGTTAACTGAAATTAAGTTCAATTTTTAAAAACTGAACCATAAAATAGTATATAAAGTTCAAT
This sequence comes from Vigna mungo, assembly GCA_036885675.1. Taxonomy (NCBI): domain Eukaryota; kingdom Viridiplantae; phylum Streptophyta; class Magnoliopsida; order Fabales; family Fabaceae; genus Vigna; species Vigna mungo. Next base: position 49,140,690 of record CP144692.1, on the reverse strand, counting down.
TATAAAATAAAATAGTATATAAAGTTCAATTATAAAACAGTATATACAGTTCAGCAGCCTTACTGACACCCTTCCCATCACTACATAAATATGCTGTTTCTTCCTGAGTATATACCTCCCCACGTATATTTAAGCCTGAGTCTGTTTGGAGATAGGTATCTTCCTCCATCCTTTTCTTTGGCAACATGTATGCATTTTTATGTTTGGATTGAAGGAAAGATTTGAATGAGATGGATTGGAAATCATACAATGAAATTGGTTATGCTGTATGGATTACTTAGTTTATAATGGAATTTTATTGAGTTAAAAGAAATCTGGATCTACTTTCTAATAAAAACGCCTATTTATCTACCCTCCATCGTAGGATTGATAAGATGGAATTGGATATTTTTTTCACACATTTATCTTTCCTTAGCTTGTAGCCTCACGGTCAAAGCTATATATAAACTCAGTTCTTTACACCTAAATTACTATAGCCATCAAAACCCATTTCAATAAAACTCCCAGACTGAACTATGATGATACATCATTCTAAAAATCATTTCTACAAGTCAAACGAATGATGAGTTTATAGGAAAAAATAATGTCATAACTTTTAGGATTTTGGTGTTTTTGATATGAAGTGATTATAATTTTCTAATCAGCCTATCCAGTTGTGCAAAAAATTAGTCTCTTGAAACTTATTTTATCTGTAAATTAGTCGCTTACCCAATTATGTATGCTATAAACTAGACGTTTGTTCTTTTAAAAGAAATGTTACCACTTTTCATGTTTGTTTCAGAGGCAAATTAAGCGACAGAAATCACCACAATAATGAACTAGATGTTTGTTTCAGAGGCATTTTTCATTGCAATTTTCAAAAATGAAATCACCACGATAATGAACATTGAATCTAGCACAGAAATAATTTGGTCAATTAACTCGAATAAAACTCTTCCGAAACATTTCACCGGATACACTGACACCAACGAAAGAAAACTTTAATTTGACTAGAGCTAAGCATTAACTATTTCAATTTGGTAAAATGTTTGGAAAATATCCTATTTTTCCAAATTTGTGAGATAACCCTTTGATCAACCAGCCACTGAAATTTAAAAAAAAAAAAATCATAAATAGACTACATGCGAGTTATGTCGAAACTCCGAGAAAGTAAACATTCAGTTGGTTTTAAGATAAAAAACACTCAAACATGCCAGAACTCTGTCCTCTTTTCTTCTGAAGAAAATAAGCTGAATCCTCAGGTATAAGTTCATTTTATGTTTAATTAATGTTTCAAATGCTACAAACCCATCATGATACTGTTATTAAGGTGACAGTCTTTGTATTCACAATGTCATCATACACGAAAAGTAAAGACTAACGACAGAGCCCAACTCAACACACAAAAATTGGTCATTTTTGCAATTGTAGGCCCTTATAGGATTGAACCATGTGTGTTTATAGCTTTGAACTTGGCAAACCTGCATATAAAAAGACAACATGGAAGTCCTATTAGAAGGACCTACCTCCTATTTGAATAAACTTTTCAACCAATATTTATAAACAAAATTTATTTTTTATCTTTTCTAAAATCTAACAATAACTTTGAATAAAACTAGTTTTAAATTGAACTAATAAAGTGAACAAGATTTCATTACCCAGAGCTTTTGCATTGACAATGCTTGGGCATGCAGCTGGTGGCTGGGCATTCTCATTGAGGAATGGTTCCACCCTATTGGCATCAAACCATACTGGGTACCCTTTAATCTTACCCTGCAAATTTTATAATTAAAGAATACAATCAGTTTTACAAGATACATGGAATTTTCATTTACCATAGAAATAAGTCCTACATGGAGAAACATGTACCAGAACGTTTAGAGCTGCTAGTGTTGCCATTCCCTCACGGGTCCACTGCAAGAAAACACATACATCAAATAATTTAAAGTGAGTCAAACCATAAAAGACTATTTTAATACAGAAAATTCTTCAGCATAATGTAAGTGTTAGCATTACCTTGGAAGCAGATGCAATGTGGGGTACCACAATGGCATTCTTCAAATCTGCAAGACCAGGTTTCATGTAGGGCTCGTCCTAATAAAAGTTTCAATTTCAAAAAGACTTAAAAGATGGTTTTGTTATAATATAGAATCCAATTATTCAGAGATCAAAAAAAGGTCAGTTACCTCAAACACATCAAGTCCTACTCGAAACAGTGGATTCTCTTTTAAATGCTCCACTAGTGCAGCTTCATCAATAACAGGCCCTCTACTGCAATTTATAAGAATTGCTTCCTGTAACAAGGGCATCATCATTAGCAAAATGCAATTTGCATCACTTTATTTCTGTAAATAATCGAGAGCAAAAATATGCTGCTTAAATAACTAATTACCTTCTTCATCTTAGCAAGTCTTTCCTTGTTGACTAGATGATAAGTGGTTTTATCCAACACAGGATGGAGACTAATCTGTAGAAGCACGAGCACCCATGATAAAACATATGAGTTGGAATAATCAAATGTAACAAGTTACTGCTAATACATTAAACATTATAAATCAAATTCTTACTATATCCGCCTCCTGGAGGACCTCATCCATGGATGATGCCCTTTTCCATGTCACTGGGGTTTCACCACTTGCTTTCAAGAATGCACCATAAGCTGGAATAGGTAAAAAATAACTGTTGGTTCACAATTCACAGTAATTTGGTTTACAGATAGGACTTGGTAGAAACATGCCTGTGACAAACTTTTCTAGTCGTGTGGACTGGTAGAGATCAAAGTAGATTAGGTTCATCTTGAACCCTTCAACCTGATGCAGAGGAAAGGAACTTTATTGTCATCACCAAAGAAAAACGCTATATAATGAACTTTCTTGCAGAGCACCTCTAAAAAATTTAGACATGAAAGAAGATTAAAGTAAAGAAATCAATATGTCAGTGGTTATATTTATGAGTAACAAGTTTAGCATACAGCTAAATCAAATGAACCTGATATGGGAGAGACAATCACAATGTGGGATTGCAACATATTGAAAATTTACCATCATTCTTGCATAAGCAGATCCAATACGACCAGCTCCAATTACACCAACAGTTTGTCCCTTGAGCAAGTTTCCAACAAATCTGTCACAGAAACAAAGGCAAGAGCAGTTTATTACAGCTTTCTGAAGAGTGTGTTACTTGCAATTCAGTGCATGAAAACTGACAAAGAACGATGAATACAAATTTCATGGTATTTAACATTACTTTTCACATCATGAAAAAGAAAAGTAATGTGTAAAATATAATTTTCATACAAATGAGGAAGCCATCCATCATATAGTCCTGCCCTCATGAATTCATCTGCCTCAACTATCCTTCTAGCAGCTGCCAAAGACAGCGAAGCTGCCAACTCTGCTGTTGTCTCAGTGAGCACACCCTACAAATAAAATCATAATGTTATAACAAACGCAACCTCTTCAGGTTAACACTTCATCTTTTGCTAAAAAATTCAGTAAGACTTCCATGAAAAGAAAATAGAATGAGAAAATCAAGTTGTACATATGATCATTTGAAAAAATTAAACGAAAGAAATTCCATAAATTTAAGTGCACAAGTTATTTTAGTTACTAGTAAAGCTTAATTAATTCTACATTCTTATTTACTTTTTCTACAAGTCCTATAAAAAGTTCAACCAAACTATGCCTAAAATAACTTCAGCATAACATATGAACTAGCATTTTAGTAATCCTTGCTGCACCCTTTATATTCCAATAAAAGCAACAAAAAAAATCCTCAATTCACAAAAATTAAGATACACATTCAATATATAATGTAGCAGTAACATCAAAAAGAGGGAAGAAAAGATATAGCTCACAGGAGTGTTTCCAACAGCAACACCATACTTGTTTGCAGCATCAACATTCACATTGTTATAACCAACAGCCATGTTACTGAAAGCTTTACCTCCAGCTCTGCTCAAAGCAGAGAACAACTCTTCTCCCCAGTCTTCGGTCAACTGCAAAGAAACTCCATCAAATACCCACCAAGCCAAAACCAATAAAAACCCACACCAGAACTAAAATGATATGATATTTTCCTTTTATAAAACAAACAAATACTACAACGCATGAATTTGCAGTGTGATGCTCCAATATATTGATCACTGTTACCTGTCCTATAACTCCATCGCACTTAGCACCAATCAAAGCAATGATGTCTTCAACTGACAGTATCGTTTTCTTTTCAGTACATATCTGCATAGCACGTGCAAGACAAACAACGAATCAAAATTTTAACCATAGACATGCTTAGAAGTTGTCTTAACAAAAGCAAGAAACATGGTATAAAAAGAAACATAGGAAGTATGATTACTTCAAGGCGACAATCATTCTGAATGAGAAGATTAATCCAACGTGTTCCAGGCATTGATTTTGTGCTGATGACCCTGTATTTGCCATTTGGATTCCATACCTCAATGGACACTGGCTTGGCCATGAAGGTAGCAAAAGTGTGAAGTGGCTATGGATAGTGGAAGTTGAGGTTGTAATAATTTCAGTTGGTGTTTGCTTATAATGTTAGAGACTGATGATCCAGTGTGCAACAGAGCAGAATAGTAATTTATCTATGACCAATAGAATCGGTGCATGGAGAAGACTTCGACGTGAAAGTCCTCGAACAATTTTGAGATAACGTGAAAACAAAACAAAATAGGATGAGGCTGTGGTTGGAGTGTCTTTGGGCCTCTCGTTAGGATAATGTCCATTTTATTTCCTTAAAGACAAATATAACCTTATGTCTGTGGCTCATATCATAGTTACCAAAATTCTTCTTCTCTATCCTTTCCATTTTCATTAATTTTATATAACTTTCAATTATTAATTCTATTTTATTACCCAATAGTGAGAAAGAATCTTATTTTTCCTGTACAACAGATGTAAAATGCAAATTAAAAATTAGGGAAATGCATACAACAAATAATAAAAAATATACCTGTTAAATAAATTTTCATTGATGTCAAATTCCTTAAAAAAACATACATTAAACTAGATATGTTTCAAAGCAATATAGAGAGAGAAAAACATCACTTGATACATATTACAATGGTAACTTGAAACACAATCTTCTTATTCTTCTTATCCATCAACTCGAATCGACAAACATCTCCAGGCTTCAATTGACACCCTCTAATAAGTTCACACCAACCACGGGTGAATCTACAGTGAGAGTCTAGCTTCACATCCCATGATCTCTCCCCAACTTTCAGGGTCACTGCATTTGAATGAGGAATACCATGATATTTTAAGAAATCCTTTGGAAGATACTGCATAATACACAGTAAATCTAATCAGTCACATGACAGAAAACATGTTTGCATTTCTAAAACTCCCATCTAATTAATCCTACCAAAGAATGGAAATCCTTAGGTTTGAGGCAGACACTGAAGTGATTCTCTAACTTCCTTTCTTCGCATTCAGGAATTGAATGATCTAAAACAAATAAAAACAAATCAAAAGGTGAAGAAACATAGCATGTTAAAGTTGTAAATAGTAAGCACTGTTTAAGAAACACCAATAACCTGAAAACCTGGGAGAACTTGATTCTTCTGTGTCTCTAAAAATTATAACTTTGACTGAAATTCCCGATTTCTTGATTTTCTCAAAAACACATACATCCCCTAGTTGCAAGTTATTATCCTTTACAAAATTCTTCCATCCAGTAGTAAAATTTATTTGATAACTGCTATTATTACGATAAAATTCAACATGCCAAGGTCTGCTTTCAGATGTCCAAAGAGTAACATGGTCATGCTCATCTTCTTCATCTTCTGTTATGAAACTATTAGGCACCACCTGTGTTAAATTAAAAATAAATAACATCAGAATTACAAATTAATTATTATAAATATGATTTGATTGTTTGGGAGAAGGGTACCATCATATGTCTTTGAATATATGATGGTTGCATTTTACGAATGAAGAAGGGATTCTCAGAGCGGAAAGATTCAGCTCTCTCCATAGCAGTGCAACTTCTAGTTGAAAAATTACACTCAGAGGGTTTTCTTTTTGTACCTGTTGCAACATTAGAGTGAAAAGAAAAGAACAAAGGGTTACAGGATCTTCGAGATTTTGAAAAATAACAGAAAAAAAAAAACAAAGATCCAACATCTCACCTCTTTTTTGGAATTTTGTACTATGAAAACCATTTGCACGTTGTTCATCTAACTCCTCCTTGATGCTACGAGATGGACCACTTCTATTTGCAACACCTTCAGAGATATTAAGTGTGTTTCCACAGTTGGTTTTCACTTTCTTGCCAAAACGACAAGACGGTAAAGAAGATTTTCTCTTCTTGAAGTGTAGTGAAGAATTACCATTACCATTCTCAGCATTATCTAAAGTTGCTTCCTTTAAAGGGTACATAATTTCTAAGCCAGTACGATGAAGTATGACCACCTCAAACCGAGACATACCCACATATTTGAACATCAAAAGATCATCTTCATCCAAAGAATAAAATTCTGCAACTTTCTTCCATTTATCAATTAACCAAATGTCAGCACCAACTTTTCTCCACTTCACTTCCCATTCGGCACCTTTGGGAAGAAGAAGATTCAGTGGATTTGATATATCTTGCCAGTATTTACTCACAAAACTCCGAGGTATTCTCTGTCGTGAAATATTCAACACAGTCAATAGCATTAGCATAATACTAAATGGAAAATGAGAGTCACCCCTTCAAAATCTTGACTAAAAATGGTACTTGATAAATGAAATATTTAAAAAAAAATGAATCAAAAGTTACCAGATCTCCGTTTCGAAGTGTGTCTGCATCAATTTTCTTGAAGAAGTGAATGACACTACCATCACCAGAAGACATTGTTCGACCTTTGCAAAGTATCAGCTTTCATATGTTAGAAAGTTGAGGATGTCTTTTAAATTATGATTCATAGAACAATAAATGCATATAACTGTTCACCTTTGCAATAAATTCCTTGGAAAGGGAAAAGACTATATTCTTAATTGACCGTTGATTATATATGGATCAAACTATGATAGAAATAGAAGTTGTTGTTGAAGGAGTAACCAAGGTTCAGGTAACTGAACCGTTTCCATGACATTGCAAGAGAAAAAAGGAATTGATTTCCATGACCCTCAAATCGATTATGGCAAGAGAAAGGCAAAAATTTGGTTTTACTTTTTTTAATTAATATAAAAGAAAACAATAAGAATAATATTAAGTTGTTTCAGATGAATTATCTGTTTGTTTGCATGCTTAATGGGTTCAGAATTTTGTGTTCAGCGATAAGAGATACGATGTCCAGCTATTAATATTTTGTCATTCCTAGCTTCTATGCTGATAAAGATAAAGATGAATTAAAACTAAGAGACAACCAATTCCTTTTAAATGAAATCGATTTAACATATATTGAGACAAAAAGTAAACTCAATTCCAACATAACTTATTCTAACCACATATTCTAATATGGAACCGATTCTATAAACTCACTATCTATTCCCCAAGTTATATTATGTTATTCTTTTATTTTTTAAATTTTATATTTCAAATAAATTTTTAAAAACATATTATAACATCAAAAATAATTTTGTAATCTTAATTTTTATTCTATAAAATATTTTTTATTTAATCGAATTAATTAATTAAATTTTTTCAAACTTTATATTCAAAATCATTTTCTTTCTCTTTTAAATTTAAAAAAAAATATATATATATATATATATATATATATATATATTAAAAGTAAATTCACCCAGTTATACATAAATAATGATACTCAGACAATATTTGAACATCATCTACTATGATTCTATCATTTACTGTGATTATGTGATTAATCTAAAATTACTTTACAATCAATAATAATCATAAATATCATCATAGACCAATCACAAAATAATCATAAATATCATCATAGACCAATCACAAAATGACATATATGATGTTCAAATATTGTAAAAAAAATATTTTCATATATATATATATATATATATATATATATAACTGATGCACCCGTTATTTTGAAAAGAAACTATTATCAGCAGTCATAAAAAGTAAATAGACAGGAGGATCATACCATTCGTCAGTCCTATATGCTCACCTCCTCACATGCTGCAACCTATCTTTATTTATCATTTCCCATAAAAACATTAGCAGACACATCATTGTCCTTTTTGATTCTTCATATTGCTTATTTATTATTTCTCATTACATTCAAAATGTTCAATAAAATGATATCATCACACACTTTACGTTTGTTTGATACAAACTATAATAATAAAATAATTATAAAAATATTAAATTATATATTTTTTTAAAATAAATAAATAAAAATAATACTGAATGTAAAAAAATTAAATATATTAAAGAATATTTTTCATATTTAATTCATTTATTTCTTTGCTTGTAACTTCTAAGAAACAAACACAACCATTACTTCAACAATTAATATTTATTTTTAATGTCAACAGTTGTGCAGTAACTTTTCTCCTTCATTCCTGCTTTTGAAACAGCTGAATGTTAAAGTATTTTTTGTAGTTTTATTTTTTCACTTTTTCTTTATATAAAGCTGCACCTTTTCCCCATTTTTCTGCTATATATAGACTAGTGTGCAAGAGGCTAAATTAACTCTTTATAGTTTATAGTTCGATATGTTCAATTTTATAACAGCCAGTTAGATATTTTTATATTTCATATGTTGTTTTCTTAAACCAAACTCATTTTTAAACATAACAAAGTAACTTACTCTATTCCTTTTTTTACCATAAAATTTTACAGCTTCATGTCTTTAGCGTTTCCTTTTATTGCACAAGCTTTGATAGGTATATGGATGTGTTTAATTATGGGAAATCTAATAATAAAAAATGCATATTTTAAGAATGTTATAATTTTTCCAAACACTTACTTATAAAAAACATACATTAAACTAGATATGTTTCAAAAGTAATATATATAGAGAAAAACATCACTCGATGCATACTCCAATGGTAACTTCAAACACAATCTTCTTCTTATCGATCAACTCGAATAGACAAATATCTCCATACTTCAATTGGCACTCTCTGATAAATTCACACCAACCACTGGTGGATCTACAGTGAGAGTCTAGTTTCACATCCCATGATCTCTCCCCAACTTTCAGTGTCACTGCCTTTGAACGATGAATCCCATGATTTTTTAAGAAATCCCTTGGAAGACTCTGCATAATACACATTGAATCTAATCAGTCACATGACAGAAAACATGTTTGCATTTCTAAAACTCCCATCTAATTAATCCTACCAAAGAATGGAAATCCTTAGATTTGATGCAGACACTGAACTGATTCTCTAACTCCCTTTCTTTGCATTCAGGAATTGAATGATCTAAAACAATAAAAACAAATCAAATGCTGAAGAAACATAGCATGTTAAAGTTGTAAATAGTAAACACTGTTTAAGAAATACCAATAACCTGAAAACCTGGGAGAACTTGATTCTTCTCTGTCTCTAAAAATTATAACTTTGAATGAAATTCCCGATTTCTTGATTTTCTCAAATACACATACGTCCCCTAGTTTCAAGTTATTATCCTTTTCAAAATTCTTCCATCCAGAAGTAAGATATATTTGCCTACTGCTATTATTTCGAATAAAATGAACAGGCCAAGGTCTGCTTTCAGATGTCCAAAGAGTAACACTGTCATGCTCATCTTCTTCATCTTCTGTTAGAAAATTGTTCGGCATCCCCTGTGTTAGTTAAATAAAAAATAAATAACATAAGAATTACAAATGAATTACTACAAATATGATTTGATTGTTTGAGAGAAGGGTACCATAACATGTCTTTTAATATATGTTGGTTGCATTTTACGAATGAAGATGGGATTCTCAGAGCGGAAAGATTCAGCTCTCTCCATAGCAGTGCAACTTCTAGTTGAAAAATTACACTCGGAGGGTTTTCTTTTTGTACCTGTTGAAACATTGGAGTGAAAAGAAAAGAATAAAGGGTTTCAGGATCTTCAAGATTTTGAAAAAGAACAGAAAAAAAAAAACAAAAACAAAGATCCAACATTTCACCTCTTTTTTGGAATTTTGTACTATGAAAACCATTTGTATGTTGTTCATCTAACTCCTCCTTGATGCTATGAGATGGACCACTTCTATTTGCAACATCTTTAGAGATATTATGTGGGTTTTTACAGTTGGTTTTCACCCTCTTGCCAAAACGACAACTTTGTAAAGAAGATTTTGCCTTCTTAAAGTGTAGTGAAGAATTACCTTTACCATTCTCTGCATTATCTAAAGTTGCTTCCTTTAAAGGGTACATAATTTCCAAGCCAGTTTGAAGAAGTATCACCACTTCAAACAGAGACATACCCACATATTTGAACATCAAGATATCATTTTCATCCAAAGAATAAAATTCTGCAAATTTCTTCCATTTATCAATTAACCAAATGTCAGCACCAACTTTTCTCCACTTCACTTCCCATTTAACACCTTTGGGAAGAAGAAGATGCAGTGGATTTGATATATCTTGCCAGTATTTACTCACAAAACTCCGAGGTATTCTCTGTCATGAAATGTTCAACAGAGTCAGTAGCATTAGCAAAATACTAAAAGGAAAATGAGAGTCACCCCTTCTAAATCTTTAAAAAAGTTACTTGATAAAGGGAAGATTTTAAAAAAGAATGAATAAAAAGTTACCAGATTCCCGTTTCTAAGTGTGTCTGCATCAATTTTCTTGAAGAAGTGAATGACACTACCATCACCAGAAGACATTGTTCGAAAATGAACTGAGAATTGGACGGATCAAAGTATCAGCTTTCATGTTACAAAATTGAGGATGTCTTTTAAATTATGATTTATAGAACAATAAATGCATATAACTGTTCACCTTTCATTAAATATCATTTTCTATTTTAAATAATAACTCATATTTTATTTTAACATAATTTATACTAACAATTTTTATTTTAAATTACATTTTAAACGTAAGAATAAAATTATAATGTTACAATTTTATCAATTAAAATATTTTCAATTCATTTAATCTAAAACATATTCATTGTTACAAATCTCATACTTCTACCAAATATCTAAACTTAATTAAATTGTTAGAAAAGAATTTTATCTCGACAGAATGAAGATATATAAATAAAAAATTACTCTACTTCTAATAAATTATTAAGAAATGTAATTCATTTACTACAAACCCTTGATTATACTATTGATATATTTTTATTTTCTTGAAAAACGAATTAACCCACTAAAAATAACGTTTCTTATATTTTAATTGAAACATATAAATAGAAACTAATTACAATATTAAAAATTAAAAATTAAAAACAAATTATATTTAATTCTTAATAAAAATCTATGCGAAAATTATATTTTAGATGTGAGAGTGTTTTAAATAATGAAATTAAATTATTTAAATATTAAATATTTAAAAATATAAACAAAATTTCTAATAATAAGTTTTATTATTTAACAACATGCTATTTTTCTAAAATTCTTTTTTTAGAATTTGTTTACCTTTTTTATAAGTTTTCTAATTTTTTTATCCATATATTTTAAATATCACATATTGCATGAATGATCTTTGATACAATCTTCAAGCCTATTCAATTTGTTTTTTCGAAAGAGTAAGTTTATTTACGTTATTTTTTTCAATTTGTGTTTTTTTCTTTAAACATTTGAATTGTTCTAGTTGTATGTGTGATTTAAGTCTTGATATGAATTGTTCTAGTTGCATGTATCATTTAAATCTTGTATAAAACTTTCTATTGATTAATGATCGTGATGATATATCTTGATCATGTTACTTGCTTTGTTTGTAGAGCATATGGATGGAGTTGTTTAGGATTTTTAAAGTCGTTTGATCATTTCAATGGTGAGGAAAACTAGTAAGTTTAATTTTAACTTATAGACAACTTTTGACTTATGCTGCTAGTTGGATTGTATAATTTAATTGTTTGATGAGATATTAACTATATCAATATTTTGTATATTTATGCTATATTATTTGGGTATTACTAAAATATATAATATTTTATTTAATAATTTATACTATTAAAATATTATAAGATACATGGAAATTCTACTCTATTAATAATCTAACAATAACTACAATATATGGGTTTCAAATTTAAAACATGTAAAATCGGAATACTCTATAATACAAATTTCACAAAAGACATACCTTAACCTAGAGACATATTGGTTTAAAAATAACCGTAATGCTGAAACCAAATTCCACTAAAACACACATTAACCTAACTAGATAGGTTTCAAAAGTAACAAGAGAGAAACAAACATCACTGTCAAACATAAGTCAATGCAGGTTTCAATGGTAACTTTAAACACAATATTCTTCTTATCAATCAACTCAAAGCGACAAAGATCTCCATCCATCAATTTGCATCCTCAAATAAAATCATACCAACCCTTGGTAAATCTCCAGCGAGAATCTATCTTCACATTCCATGATATCTTCCCAACTTCCAAGGTAGCTTCTGAATAATTAAGAATACCATTATTTTCGCAGAAACTCCTTCAACACTCTGCATAATACACACTCAACCTAATCAGTCACACCACTGAAAACATGTTTGCATTTCTAAAACACCCTTCTAAAAAATAATAATCATACCAAAGAAGACAAATACCGAGGATTCATGCAGACACTGAAGTGATTCAATAATACCCTCTCGTTGAGTTTAGAAATTGTATGATCTAAAAGAATAAAAACAAAGCAAAAGGTAAAGAAATATATGAAAAAAAATAGCATGTTACGGTTATAAATAGTAAGCACTATTTAAGAAATACGAATAACCTGAAAACTTAAGATATCTTGATTCTTCTCCGTCTCTAAAGTGAAACGAAAAGAACAAAGGGTGACAGTATCATCAAGATTTTGAAACAGAACAGAAAAAACCAAAGGTATGTTAATGCCGAAACAAGGTTTACATAATTATTAAATGTTATAGTTTTTTACATTAAAGTTTGAACTTCAAACTAGACTACTTAGTTTAAACTCTTAAGTTCAGATTCTATCATCGTTCATATATTCATCAGTGGAAGTTGAGGTTGTAAAAATTTCAGTTGGTGTTTGCTTATAATGTTAGAGACTGATGATCCAGTGTGCAACAGAGTAGAATAGTAATTTATCTGTGACCAATAGAATCGGTGCATGGAGAAGACTTCGACGTGAAAGTCCTCGAACAATTTTGAGATAACGTGAAAACAAAACAGAATAGAATGAGGCTGTGGTTGGAGTGTCTTTGGGCCTCTCGTTAGGATAATGTCCATTTTATTTCCTTAAAGACAAATATAACCTTATGTCTGTGGCTCATATCATAGTTACCAAAATTCTTCTTCTCCATCCTTTCCATTTTTATTAATTTTTTATAACTGTCACTTTTTAATTCTATTAATGTTTACGTATTTTGGAATTTAAAACATGTAAAATAGGAATTCTGTTGTAAATTTCATTTTGTCACCCAATAGTGAGAAAGAATCTTATTTTTCCTGTAAATCAGATGTAAATTGCAAATAAAAAATTAGAGAAAAGCATACAAAAAATACACCTGTTAAATAAATTTTCATTAATGTCAAATTTCTTAAAAAAATAACATTAAACTAGATAGGTTTCAAAAGTAATATTTAGAGAGAGAAACATCACTTGATGCATGTTTCAAAGGTAACTTCAAAAACAATCTTCTTCTTATCCATCAACTCGAATCGACAAACATCTCCAGGCTTCAATTGACACTCTCTAATAAATTGAACCCACCCAGCGGTGAATCTCCAGTAAGAGTCTAGCTTCACATCCCATGATTTCTTCCCAACTTCCAGGATCACTGCATTTGAATCACGAATACCATGACTTTTTAAGAAATTCCTTGGAAGATTCTACATAATTACACAGTGAATCTAATCAGTCACATGATCGAAAACATGTTTGCATTTCTAAAACTCCCATCTAATTAATCCTACCAAAGAGTGGAAATCCTTAGGTTTTAGGCAGACACTGAAGTGATTCTCTAGCTCCCTTTCTTCGCATTCAGGAATTGAATTATCTAAAACAAATCAAAAGGTGAAGAAACATAGCGTGTTACAGTTGTAAATAGTAAGCACTGTTTAAGAAATACCAATAACCTGAAAACCTGGGAGAACTTGATTCTTCTCTGTCTCTAAAAATTATAACTTTGAATGAAATTCCCGATTTCTTGATTTTCTCAAATACACATACATCCCCTAGTCGCAAGTTATTATCCTGTACAAAATTCTTCCATCCAGTAGTAAGATTTATTTGGTTACTGCTATTATTCCGATAAAATTCAACATGCCAAGGTCTGCTTTCAGTTGTCCAAAGAGTAACACGGTCATGCTCATCTTCTTCATCTTCTGTTATGAAACTACTCGGTACCATCATACGTCTTGGAATATATGATGGTTGCATTTTACGAATGAAGAAGAGATTCTCGGATCGGAAAGACTCAGCTCTCTCCATAGCAGTGCCACTTCTAGTTGAAAAATTACAGGCAGAAGGTTTTCTTTTTGTACCTGTTGAAACATTAGAGTGAAAAAAAAAAAAAAAGAACAAAGGGTTACAGGATCTTCAAGATTTTGAAAAATAACAGAAAAAAAACAAAGATCGAACATATCACCTCTTTTTTGGGATTTTGTACTATGAAAACCATTTGCATGTTGTTCATCTAACTCCTCCTTAATCCTTTGAGATGGACCACTTCTATTTGCAACATCTTTAGAGATATTACGTGGGTTTTTACAGTTGGTTTTCACCTTCTTGCCAAAACGACAACTTTGTAAAGAAGATTTTGTCTTCTTAAAGTGTAGTGAAGAATTACCATTACCATTCTCAACATTATCTAAAGTTGCTTCCTTTAAAGGGTACATAATTTCCAAGCCAGTTTGATGAAGTATGACCACCTCAAACTGAGACATACCAACATATTTGAACATCAAGAGATTATCTTCATCCAAAGAATAAAATTCTGAAAATTTCTTCCATTTATCAATTAACCAAATGTCAGCACCAACTTTTCTCCACTTCACTTCCCATTCGACACCTTTGGGAAGAAGAAGATGCAGTGGATTTGATATATCTTGCCAGTATTTACTCACAAAACTCCGAGGTATTCTCTGTCATGAAATGTTCAACAGAGTCAATATCATTAGCATAATACTAAATGGAAAATGAGAGTCACCCCTTCAACATCTTGACTAAAAATGGTACTTGATAAATGGAATATTTAAAAAAAAAATTAATCAAAAGTTACCAGATCTCCGTTTCGAAGTGTGTCTGCATCAATTTTCTTGAAGAAGTTAATGACACTACCATCACCGGAAGACATTGTTCGACCTTTGCAAAGTATCAGCTTTCATATGTTAGAAAGTTGAGGATGTCTTTTAAATTATGATTTATAGAACAGTAAATGCATATAACTGTTCACCTCTGCAAATTCCTTGGAAAGGGAAAGACTATATTCTTATTTGACCGTTGATTATATCTATACCTGGATCAAACTACTTTTGTGTAAATGTTGATATAAACAATTATAAAGTAAAAAAAACGTTAATATTATATATATTTATAAGTTATGAACCAGTTTGTTGTGAAATTTATATTTTTTTCTGAATTAGTTTTTTATTTTTTAATTACGTACTATTTCTTATTGTACATATTTTTAAAAGATTAAATAACAAATATAACGTATTTACTGAATTTTAAATTGCTATATTTACATTTGATAGGTGCAATGGATTTATCGTACTCAAATTGTATTATTTTGAAACAAGTCAGTTTTTAAATATTTACTATTCATGAATTCTGATCACGTCACATTGAAAATTTATAGACTAAACTAATTTTTTTTTAATATTTAGTTCTAAAGATGTTATCTTCCATTGTTTTAAAGTAATATATTAATTATAAATTTTTTAGGGTTATTCAATAATAATTATCTTTTGTAAGTGTATAATTTCTAGTTATTCATCATAAAGTATATCTGTCAAAAATATATCTCTTGGTTTTTAAAAATATATACTAAATTATAAAGTATATCTTCCATTATTCAATATTAATTATAAAGTATATCTCTTGGTTTTTAAAAATATATACTAAATTCATTAATAATTATTGTAAGAAGATATTTTAAGTATAGCTGTCAAAACGGATAATTCGGTCCGATTTGACCCGGCTCATCATGGGTTAGTCACTTAATGAGCCAACTCAACCTGGTTCATTTATTAGTGAGTCAGAAAAATTCGAACTCGGTTCGACCCACCACAGGTTAGTGGGTAAACGGGTTGACTCTCACTTAAATACAATTTTTTAAAATAAAAAATTTATAAACATTCTATAATTTAAATCCAAACAAATTTCACTTCCAACGTTTAATTAATTTTGAAAATAGGAAACTTAATTAATTATTTCAAGCAAAAAATAATAATAAATATTTTTTATAAATTTAAAATTAAATTTTAATAAAATAAAATTAGATAAGTGATTTGATGGACCAACCCGGTTCAACCCGCATAAAAAAATACAACTTTTCAAATTCAATCATGACCGAAATCATGGTAGACCGAATTGGCTCGTAGGTTTTAATCTTTCATGATGTCTTTGTTTCCAATTGTTTACGGCTAATAAAATGAAATTCAGAATTTCAATGAATAAAATAATATTAAAATATTGAAAATTATAATACATCCTTCTTTAAACTTTCTCTGCATTTGTGAATGAGAACATTCCGATAGAAAGTACTTTCCAATGAATTAAATTTAATTACTGAAATTTTAAATTAATTTTATTATATATTTTAAATTAAAAAGTAAGATATAATTATATATATATATATATATATATATAATTATTAAATAAAATAAACAATATAAAATAATAAATAAAATAAAAAGTTTTTTATTTTATAATAAATAATAATAATTCTATTTTATTTTACAATATTTCATTAATTATTAATTTTTAATAATAACTCATTTTATTTTGACAAAATTTATATTAACAATATTTTATTTTAAATTACATTTTAAACACAGTGATAAAATTATAATGTTAAAATTTTATGAATTAAAATATTTTGATCATGGTTTGTTTATAGGAGAAGGGTTCTTAAAGCATACGGAACTATTTTAGGATATTTAGAGTCGTTTAGCTGATAGACAAGTTTTAATTTCGTATGCTTGTATACTAGTTGGATTGTGTAATTGAATTGTCTGGTGATATATAACCTCTTAAGTTGAATTAGGAAGCTCGAATTATCATTAGAAATTACATGCTTGAAACTCTTATATGATTGAATGATTGAGCATGTATTTAAAGTGAATTGTATTGTTGAAATGCATGTGATGAGAACTTGTTGGTTTGAGCATATTTGTTGGTGTTAGACTGGTTTTGCAGGATTGGAATAGCGTAAATTTGCAAGATTTTGTTCTTTAAAATTATGCAAACTCACTGGACGAGCAAATACTCATTAGGCAAAATCAAAGTCAGAGGGTTCTCTAACTTGATGGTCGTTAGGAAAGAATATATTTACTGGGTGAATTTTAGGAGATTTCAAATTTGTAGGCTCTACTTGTTCCTCTCGTTAAGTGAGCAGATTTGGTCGCTAGAAGAGTATGCTATCAAGCACTATTAGTTGAACGAGAGTGTTTTAGCTAAGTGGACAACAATTGAGCGAGAGTGCTTCCACTGAGGGAGCATATATGGTAGTTAACTGAGAGTGCTATTGCAAAGCGAAAATATCATAATTTTAACGAAAATTTCATATTCCTCTTATAATGTGTTTAGTGTGTATGATTATGTGAACATGAAAACAATGGTTGGTTTTTAATATAATACGTGAACAGGGATGATTTATTGGTGATGTTGTTAGTGTAAGCTTTTATATGTGGAAATTCTGAAAGTAAAAATCTTAATATACCATACCAACCATTCAACTCGTATAACAATGAACTAAGATTAGGGAGAAAACGACACAAAGTCTTCACCATAGACTTTTAGTCTCACGTGTGAAAGGTTACCCTTGTGAGAAGGGTGATAACTCATATTTATGATTATGCAAAATATAAATACTACTATAAATACACACCAATATTAAATAATATATATATGTATGTATCTGAATAATTAAGTTTTGAATTAACTAATTTTGTTTATATAATTGATATAATGCTATAAATATTAAGCTAATATATGATGTTAAATTGTTTATGAAATTTTCTTTAAAATACTAACTTATCATATCTTCTTTTTTATCTGTGGGTGCTATTTATGCTTTTGCAATAATCACTACTAATTTGAATAGAGGATGAGATAAGTGTAACTATACTGATGTTGACTGAGGTCAATTATGTTATGGAGTTGAATTATATTGTGGAGGTGATGCTCACTTATTACCTATATATTAAGTCGGTATAATTATTATTCTAAATAACTTGATTAATATTTATCTTTTGTGCATTATTATATCAAATATTATAAGATACATGGAAATTCTACTATATTAATAATCTAACTATAACTACAGCAAATGGGTTTGAAATTTAAAACATAAAATCGGAATTCGGTAGTAATACAAATTCTACAAAAGACATACCTTAACTTAGATACATATTGGTTTCAAAATAACCGTAACGCTGAACCCAAATTCCACAAAAACACACACATTAACCTAACTAGATAGGTTTCAAAAGTAATAAGAGAGAAACAAACATCACTGACAAACATCAGTCAAGGCATGTTTCAATGGTAACTTTAAACACAATATTCTTCTTATCAATCAACTCAAAGCGACAAAGATCTCCATCCGTCAATTTGCATCCTCTAATAAAATCATACCAACCCTTGGTGAATCTCCAGCGAGAATCTATCTTCACATTCCATGATATCTTCCCAACTTCCAAGGTAGCTTCTGAATTATTACCAATGCCATTATTTTCGCAGAAACTCCTTCCAACACCCTGCATAATACACACTCAACCTAATTAGTCACACCACTGAAAACATGTTTGCATTTCTAAATCACCCTTCTAATTAATAATAATCATACCAAAGAAGGCAAATACCGAGGACTCATGCTGTCACAACCCGAAAAATCCAAAAGTTTTGGCTCGGCCACGTGGCGATCGGCCGGTTTCTCTTGAGTGAGTAGGAGACAAATTTCTGCAAGCAATTAATGCCCTTTTCTTGTAATCCGTGCAGCGACGGCTTAGTAGGAAAAATCCCTGTGAGTGGGAACCAGGTGGCGACTACAGGATGAATGAGAGGTTGGTAGTGGAAACCAGGTGGCAGCATAGTACTGGCCGACCGCTGGTGTAAAGGTAAGAAGAAAACAATGCAATTCTTTTTGCATGCAAATCTTCTTCTTCTTCATCAAATTTCGTTTTCTGCAAACTCAGAAATTCTCCTCCTTCTCTCTAAACCTTACCCATCTTCTCTCTAAATTTCTAACCTCAAATCGTTCTCCGATCACTAGATTTCTTCAAGAAATTCGATAGCTGGCATCAAGAGGTACAATCTGTACCAAACAGAAATCCGTTCGGATCTGGTAAGTGTCAACCCTTTAGGTTCCTAGTTTTCTGCATGCATGTGCCGTTAAGGCTGCGTGTCTCTGTAAAATTATCTTTCTGAACCTATATTCTTGTATCTTATGTTTAGAAATTGGAACTTAGACGAATTAGTTGCTCTCCATCCACTGTCCAAGTTTTAGCTGGAGTTAAGAGGTAAGGGAAGTTTATGATTATTCAATAATTGTTTGTTATATGGTTGAATGTATGAATTTTGGTATGTTGGATTTTTATATGTTGTAATGAAAGAATGAATCTTGGGTTGAATTGAATGCTGTGACATTTAAATTTCAAAGAGAGTATAAGAACATAGTACAATCAATTTTATAATCGAATGGTCATTATGACCGTCCGGTTTCCCGTCACCTCTTAAATTGATTACTTATTTCTGAACTAAAAATGTATTATTAAGTCAGTCACTTCGTAATTTCTGTCTTACACAGAACGTCCGGTTGGTAATTATGGTAGTAAATTGATAAAGCGTCCGGTATTTTACCGAGTCTTGAATTCTTACGGAGTGTCCAGTTTAGTAAGGACCTTCACTTTTCTGAAGAGAACCCTTTTACAAACCGTCCATTTTTCTTCATTTTAGTCAGTTGATTTCCTTAATCAATTTCTTTATTTCTTCTCTCAAAAGTTGGACTTCTCTTTTGATAAGTACATTCTAAATTTATTAATCCGACCGGTTTCTTTATTTGTTACCTCTGTTGAAGAACCACCACTGATCTTCCGTCCGGTTGAACCACTACTGATCTTTCCGTCCGGTTTTACCAGTCAAACACTCTTTACCTATGTTCTGTTAAGTTTCGTATTTTAAATAGTTACTAAGTTGTTGAATACTTGGATTGAATTGTAAGAGAGTTCCAAGGAGGAATATCTCATGTTTGAAGTAAAATTGATTTAGTATGACCGTGGTTATAGGCTCAGGTTCCGACTCTATTCCGATATTCCGTGATTACATCACCTCAGGTAGAGGAGAGTAATTCATGCGTGGGAATGGCGGGAGGTCCTCTAGCCTCAGGGTATTTCTATACCGAGGTGGTTCCATTGGACTAACCTCGGGTGGCGGTCTGTTGAGTGTATCCCAGCCAGGTCCACCCGGGTGCAGAGAGCGGCGAGCATACAGGGTCATACGTCCGGACTTTAGTTTTTGAACATTTTGATGATTGTTGAAGTTTCTATCTTGATTTCATTTGAGAAATATGCTATGTAATATCGATGTTATGTTTATATAATAAATGATTTGTTGAATTCTTCATAAACTTACCCTGCTACGTGTTTTTATTTTCTTTATTTTACCGTTCGGTATGTCGATCGTTCGGACGTGTTTTCTTCAATGCAATGATCATCCTTTTTGGATGTGAGCAGAAGTATTTCAAGAGGAGACTTTGGAAGAAGCATTACTGGAAGAGCAACCCTTGGAGGTTCTGCCCGAGCAGTTTGCTGAACCGTCCGGTCCATAACTTTTCTTTAAGTTTATTGTAAATATTGTTTGAGACGGTCGGTTAATCCGTTTTGTAAAACCGTCCGTCCTAAATTTAGTGAACCTTGTAAATGTTACAACTTGTATATTTTGGTTGATCAAGTTGTTTTAATCCAGTCTTTCTTTAGTTAGGTTTAATCTTCTTTTCTCTACTGTTCTTTAATATGATTTTTGATAACTCCTAAAATGAAATATAGTTTTATTCTATATATTTATTGGGATGTTACATTAATGGTATCAGAGCAGTTTTATTCCTTAGAATGCCTATAGGTTATGGGTATGCTATGCTTGTGCTGTATACTCCTATGATCAGTTAGAATTTTCTAACTCCTTATAGAAATTTATGAGTTTTTTTTTCTGTTGAAAACAGAAAATGGCTCCAAGACCACCTCCACAACCGGCCGACCGTGATACAGCCGGCAACAGCAACAACAACTTATTGGAGTCCGTTCTGGCTGCACTCCAGCAACAAAACACAACTTTAATTCAGCAAAATACAAATCTTGCGCAGCAGAATGCACTTGCCTTACAGAATGCTGAAGCCGCTAGAGTAGCTGCGGAGACGACTCAGAGACAAATAATGGAGTTATTAAGGACTGGATCACAAACCGGTGGACCGTCCGGATCTTCGGTAAACAACACGGCGGAATGGAGTCTAGAGAGTTTTCTCCAACACCGCCCGGCCAAGTTTGACGGAAAGTGTAGTGCCGACGAAGCGGATCGTTGGATAAGAGACATGGAGAAGATTTATCAAGCTAAAAGATGTCCGAATGAAAACAGGCTGTTATATACTGAATACCAGCTTACTGGGGAGGCAAATCATTGGTGGAGTGCCATGAAGATGTTATTGGAACAACAACGACTTCCAATCACTTGGGAAGTATTTAAGGAGAAGTTTTATGGAGAATATTTCCCCAACAGCGTGAGGTTTGCAAAGGAAGTGGAATTTCTCCAACTAGTTCAAGGGGGGATGTCGGTATCCGAATACACCGACCGTTACAAGCATTTGATGAGATTTTATACCATGGGCGTGAATGAAGAGTGGCAGTGCAGAAAGTATGAAAATGGATTAAGGCCAGAATTGAAGGTAATGATCTCCAGTCTATGTATTACTTCATTTCCTACTCTTGTGGAAAGAGCCAAGGTACTTGAAAGAAACATGGCAGAAGTGGAACAACAAAAGAAGCTACAGCAACCGACCGGTAAGACATCTATTCCGGCTCGAACTGGTCAAATCATGAGGAGGACTCCTTATTCTCGGCCTTTGCCGACCGGTTCCAGTAATTCCTCTCAAAACCCAGTTTTCACTAATTCGTCAAGGCAGCAAGGAACTGTTTCTTGTTTCAATTGTGGAGGGCCACATTACCGATCGTCTTGCCCTCAACTGGTGGGATTCAAACATTGTTCTAAGTGTGGAAGAAATGGTCATACGGACTCTGAGTGTAACATGGGAAATCGAGGGGCTATGAGACCTCCAATTGCTGGTAGAAGTAGTCAGAGGAATGGAGGAAGGGCGCAAGCAACCGGCCGGGTTTATGCATTGACCGGATTAGAAGCAGCAAGTTCAGGTAACCTTATTATTAGCACTTGCTTGCTGCATGGAGTTCCTTGCTGTGTATTGTATGATTCGGGGGCAACACATTCTTTCATCTCGAAGGCATGTGTTGAAAAGTTGGGTTTAGACAAGAGTGAGATGCAGCTTGATTTGGTGGTGTCTACCCCAGTGGCTGGAGAGATTAGGACGTCTACTGTCTGCATTAGATGTCCTATTGAGGTAGAAGGGTACAAGTTTAAGGTAAACCTTATATGTTTACCTCTTCAAGACATAGAAGTAATACTAGGGATGGATTGGCTAACAACCAATCGCATTCTCATTGATTGCGGGAAGAAAAAGTTGATTTTCCCGAGCGATGAAGAAGATGTATCATTGACTCTCGGTAAACTTCGAGAGGATCTTATAGAAGGAGCAATGTGTTTTCTAATCTTAACACGTGAAGATCAAAATGAAGAAGACCGTCCGGCAGAAAACCGAACGGTTATTGAGGAGTTCATGGACGTTTTTCCGGATGAAGTACCAGGCTTACCTCCAATCCGAGAAGTGGAATTCTCCATCGATTTAATTTCTCAAGTCGGCCCAATAGCAGCAAGACCGTACAGAATGGCCCCAGCAGAGTTAGTGGAATTGAAAAAGCAAATTGCAGACCTCTTGGAAAAGAAGTTTATTCGGCCAAGTGTATCACCTTGGGGAGCGCCTGTTTTACTAGTCAAGAAGAAAGATGGAAGCTCGAGACTTTGTGTGGATTATCGTCAATTGAACAAGTTGACTATTAAAAACAAGTATCCACTACCCAGAATAGACGACTTATTGGATCAACTGTCCGGCGCGACAGTGTTTTCTAAAATAGACTTAAGATCTGGGTATCATCAGATTTTGGTGAAGGAAGCCGATATCCCGAAGACTGCTTTTCGGTCTAGATACGGTCATTACGAATATGTAGTAATGTCGTTCGGCGTTACCAACGCACCTGCTGTATTCATGGATTACATGAACCGGATCTTCCGGCCGTTTTTGGATAACTTTGTGGTAGTCTTTATAGATGACATCCTCGTTTACTCTAAGACTGAAGCTGAGCATGAAGAACATTTGAGGATAGTGCTTGGTGTGTTAAGGGAAAAACAACTATATGCCAAAATGTCTAAGTGCGAGTTTTGGATGAAGCAAGTCCAATTTCTTGGGCATATAATCTCGGCGGGCGGAATTGCTGTAGATCCGGCCAAAGTCCGAGCGGTTTTAGAGTGGGAAACTCCTCGTTCGGTTTCGGAAATTAGAAGCTTTGTGGGATTGGCTGGCTATTATCGAAGATTTATTGAAGGCTTTTCTAAGATAGTAGCGCCCTTAACTCAGTTGACTCGAAAGGATCAACCTTTCGTCTGGACCGACCGGTGCGAGTCTAGTTTTCAAGAACTGAAGCAGCGATTGACTAATGCTCCAGTTTTGGTGATTCCGGATGTTAATCTACCTTATGTAGTATATTGCGACGCATCTTATCAAGGGTTGGGTTGCGTTCTGATGCAAGAAGAGAAAGCCGTTGCTTACGCATCTCGGCAGTTGAAAGTTCACGAGAGGAATTATCCAACTCATGATCTTGAGTTGGCTGCCGTAGTGTTTGCATTGAAAATTTGGAGGCATTATCTATACGGCGCCCGGTTTCAAGTATTCAGTGATCACAAGAGCCTCAAATACTTGTTCGATCAGAAGGAATTGAATATGAGGCAGAGAAGATGGATGGAATTTCTGAAGGACTACGATTTTGAACTACATTATCATCCGGGAAAGGCAAATGTAGTTGCTGATGCTTTAAGCCGGAAAACTGTACATGTAGCAAACATGATGGTTCAGGAATTTAAACTGGTGGAAAGCTTCAGAGATCTAAGGTTTTACTGTGAGTTTGAACCGACCGGTATTAAGTGCAGTCATATGCAGTTGTCAAGTAACATCATTGACAGAATCCGAGAAAGGCAAGTATTTGATGAAGGATTACAGAAGATCAGCAAACCAAACGGTATTCAATTTCATCAAGATTTCAATACGGGAACTGATGGTCTTCTCCGATATAGGGGGCGGACATGCGTACCTAGAGATGAAGAATTGAAAAGAATTGTATTGAAAGAAGCTCATCAAAGTAGACTCAGTATACATCCGGGTATGACAAAGATGTATAAAGACTTGCGAATGTGTTTCTGGTGGCCAGGAATGAAGCAAGATGTAGCTCGTTTTGTGGAATCGTGTTTAACTTGTCAAAGAGCTAAGATTGAATATCAAAAACCGAGCGGTCAACTGCAACCATTGGAGATACCCGAATGGAAATGGGACAGCATTGCAATGGATTTCGTGACCCATTTACCCCGAACGGTCAGAAATCACGACGCAATTTGGGTGATAGTCGATAGGCTGACCAAAAGTGCTCACTTTCTTCCCATCAATTTGAAAATGCCTATGTTCAAGCTGGCTCAGTTGTACGTTAAAGAAATCATAAGGCTTCATGGAGTACCGTCCGGTATCGTGTCGGATCGAGACCCAAGATTTACGTCTCGGTTTTGGCAGGCACTTCATCAAGAAATGGGAAGCAAACTTCAAATGAGCTCTACTTACCATCCACAAACGGACGGTCAATCCGAAAGGACTATCCAGACCTTAGAAGATTTGTTGAGGACAAGCGTGCTGGATCACTTGGGTGTTTGGGACGAAATTTTGCCATTAGCCGAATTCACGTACAACAATAGTTTTCATTCAAGTATTGGAATGGCGCCTTTTGAAGCTCTTTACGGTAGAAAATGCCGAACACCTCTTTGCTGGTTCCAGGAAGGGGAATCGGTGTTAACTGGACCAGAAATAGTGCAACAAACTACCGAGAAGGTGAAATTGATCCAGGAGAGACTTAAAGCATCCCAGAGTCGACAGAAATCATATGCCGACAAACGAAGGAAGCCATTGGAATTTGCTGAAGGAGACCATGTGTTTCTTAAGTTGGACCGAAAGACTGGCGTTGGAAGAGTCATCCGACCAAAGAAGTTATCCGCTCGATTTCTTGGCCCTTATCAAATTTTGAAGCGTATTGGACCGGTAGCTTACGAGTTGGCTTTACCTCCTTCGTTGTCCAACCTTCATCCAGTATTCCATGTTTCGCAACTTCGTAAGTATATTGCCGACTCTTCGCATGTAATTGAAGCCGACAATATCCAACTCAAGGGAAATTGTTCACTAGAAGTCCGACCGGTGAGAGTTGATGAATCAGCATACAAGCGACCGTCCAACAAGCGGACCACTTATGTTAAAGTCATTTGGGATGATAAAGCTGGCGACATTACTTGGGAACGTGAGGATGAAATGCGAGAGAACTTTCCTCACTTGTTTGAAGGTAACATTTTAATTTTCGAGGACGAAAATTTTTATTTGTTGGGGGGAATGTCACAACCCGAAAAATCCAAAAGTTTTGGCTCGGCCACGTGGCGACTGGCCGGTTTCTCTTGAGTGAGTGGGAGACAAATTTCTGCAAGCAATTAATGCCCTTTTCTTGTAATCCGTGCAGCGACGGCTTAGCAGGGAAAATCCCTGTGAGTGGGAACCAGGTGGCGACTACAGGATGAATGGGAGGTTGGTAGTGGAAACCAGGTGGCAGCATAGTACTGGCCGACCGCTGGTGTAAAGGTAAGAAGAAAACAATGCAATTCTTTTTGCATGCAAATCTTCTTCTTCTTCATCAAATTTCGTTTTCTGCAAACTCAGAAATTCTCCTCCTTCTCTCTAAACCTTACCCATCTTCTCTCTAAATTTCTAACCTCAAATCGTTCTCCGATCACTAGATTTCTTCAAGAAATTCGATAGCTGGCATCAAGAGGTACAATCTGTACCAAACAGAAATCCGTTCGGATCTGGTAAGTGTCAACCCTTTAGGTTCCTAGTTTTCTGCATGCATGTGCCGTTAAGGCTGCGTGTCTCTGTAAAATTATCTTTCTGAACCTATATTCTTGTATCTTATGTTTAGAAATTGGAACTTAGACGAATTAGTTGCTCTCCATCCACTGTCCAAGTTTTAGCTGGAGTTAAGAGGTAAGGGAAGTTTATGATTATTCAATAATTGTTTGTTATATGGTTGAATGTATGAATTTTGGTATGTTGGATTTTTATATGTTGTAATGAAAGAATGAATCTTGGGTTGAATTGAATGCTGTGACATTTAAATTTCAAAGAGAGTATAAGAACATAGTACAATCAATTTTATAATCGAATGGTCATTATGACCGTCCGGTTTCCCGTCACCTCTTAAATTGATTACTTATTTCTGAACTAAAAATGTATTATTAAGTCAGTCACTTCGTAATTTCTGTCTTACACAGAACGTCCGGTTGGTAATTATGGTAGTAAATTGATAAAGCGTCCGGTATTTTACCGAGTCTTGAATTCTTACGGAGTGTCCAGTTTAGTAAGGACCTTCACTTTTCTGAAGAGAACCCTTTTACAAACCGTCCATTTTTCTTCATTTTAGTCAGTTGATTTCCTTAATCAATTTCTTTATTTCTTCTCTCAAAAGTTGGACTTCTCTTTTGATAAGTACATTCTAAATTTATTAATCCGACCGGTTTCTTTATTTGTTACCTCTGTTGAAGAACCACCACTGATCTTCCGTCCGGTTGAACCACTACTGATCTTTCCGTCCGGTTTTACCAGTCAAACACTCTTTACCTATGTTCTGTTAAGTTTCGTATTTTAAATAGTTACTAAGTTGTTGAATACTTGGATTGAATTGTAAGAGAGTTCCAAGGAGGAATATCTCATGTTTGAAGTAAAATTGATTTAGTATGACCGTGGTTATAGGCTCAGGTTCCGACTCTATTCCGATATTCCGTGATTACATCACCTCAGGTAGAGGAGAGTAATTCATGCGTGGGAATGGCGGGAGGTCCTCTAGCCTCAGGGTATTTCTATACCGAGGTGGTTCCATTGGACTAACCTCGGGTGGCGGTCTGTTGAGTGTATCCCAGCCAGGTCCACCCGGGTGCAGAGAGCGGCGAGCATACAGGGTCATACGTCCGGACTTTAGTTTTTGAACATTTTGATGATTGTTGAAGTTTCTATCTTGATTTCATTTGAGAAATATGCTATGTAATATCGATGTTATGTTTATATAATAAATGATTTGTTGAATTCTTCATAAACTTACCCTGCTACGTGTTTTTATTTTCTTTATTTTACCGTTCGGTATGTCGATCGTTCGGACGTGTTTTCTTCAATGCAATGATCATCCTTTTTGGATGTGAGCAGAAGTATTTCAAGAGGAGACTTTGGAAGAAGCATTACTGGAAGAGCAACCCTTGGAGGTTCTGCCCGAGCAGTTTGCTGAACCGTCCGGTCCATAACTTTTCTTTAAGTTTATTGTAAATATTGTTTGAGACGGTCGGTTAATCCGTTTTGTAAAACCGTCCGTCCTAAATTTAGTGAACCTTGTAAATGTTACAACTTGTATATTTTGGTTGATCAAGTTGTTTTAATCCAGTCTTTCTTTAGTTAGGTTTAATCTTCTTTTCTCTACTGTTCTTTAATATGATTTTTGATAACTCCTAAAATGAAATATAGTTTTATTCTATATATTTATTGGGATGTTACACATGCAGACACTGAAGTGATTCAATAATACCCTTTCGTTGAGTTTAGAAATTGTATGATCTAAAAGAATAAAAGCAAATCAAAATGTCAAGAAATATGAAGAAACGTAGCATGTTACAGTTATAACTAGTAAGCACTATTTAAGAAATACCGATAGCCTTAAAACTTAAGATAACTTGATTCTTCTGTCTCTAAAGTCAAACAAAAAGAAAAACAAAGGGTGACAATATCTTCAAGATTTTGAAACAGAACAGAAAAAACCAGAGATCCAACGTATCACCTCTTTTTTGGAAATTTGTAATATGAAAACCATTTGTGTGTTGTTCATCTAATTCATCCTTGATCCTTTGAGATGGACCACTTCTATTTGCAACATCTTCAGAGATATTAGGCGGGTTTCTATGGTTGGTTTTCACCTTTTTGTAAAAACGACAACGTGGTAAAGAAGATTCTGTCTTCTTAAAGTGTAGTGAAGAATTACCATTAGCATTCTCTGCATTATCTAAAGTTGCTTCCTTTAAAGGGTACATAATTTCCAAGCCAGTTTGATGAAGTATGACCACCTCAAACCGAGACATACCAACATATTTGAACATCAAGAGATTATCTTCATCCAAAGAGTAAAATTCTGCAAATTTCTTCCATTTCTCAATTAACCAAATGTCAGCACCAACTTTTCTCCACTGCACTTCCCATTCAGCACCTTTGTGAAGAAGATTCAGTGGATTTGATATATTTTGCCAGTTTTTACTCACAAAACTCCGAGGTATTCTCTGTCGTGAAATATTAAGCAGAGTTAATTGCATTGGCATAATATTAAATGGAAAATAACAATCATTCACCCCTTGAAAATCCTGATTGAAAAAGGTACTTGATAAATGGAAGATTTAAAAAAAAAAATGAATGAACAGTTACCAGATCCCCGTTTCGAAGTGTGTCTTCATCAATTTTCTTGAAGAAGTGAATGGCACTACCATCACTGGAAGACATTGTTCAAGGAACTAGGATTTGGGCCATTCAAAACATCCGCTTTCATATGTTACAAAGTTGAGGATGTCTTGTAAATTATGATTTATAGAACAATAAATGAATATAACTGTTCACCTTTGCAAATTCCTTAACGATGATTCCTTGGAAAGGCAAAAGACTATATTCTTAATTATTGACTATTTTTGTTCTTAATTCACCATTGACTCTATTTTCACTCTTGGATCAAACTACTTTTGTGTATATGTTGATAATAAAGAATTATTAAGTAAAAAGGTTAATGTCATATATATTTCTACTTTATAAACTAATATCTTGTATTGATTGAGATTTTTTTTCTAAATTATTATTTTTTTAATTTTTTAATTATGTACTATTTCTTATTATAGATTGGAAAGATTAGATAACAAATAAAATGTATTTATCGAATTTTAAATTGCTATTTACATTTGATAGATCCAATTATTTAATGTAGTCCAACTTTCTTATTTTGAAACAAGTGAGTTTTTAATTCACGTCACATTGAAAATATATAGACTAAAATATGGAATTTTAAAAAAGTATATATATTATTTATTTATTTAATTCTTCAACTGTTATCTTCCATTATTTTAAACTAATATATTAATCACTAAAATTTTTGGGCTATTCAAACTTATTTTATTTTTTCTTTTACAATAAAATTCTACAGTTTCATGTTTTTAGGGCTTCTTTTTGTTGCACAAGCTTTGATAAATATATGGACGTGTTTGATTATTCGAAATCTAATAATAAAAAATGCATCTTTACTACTTAATGGTTAAGTGATTAGTTTCAAGAATGCTAGGATTTTTCCAAACACTTAATTAAAATTATAAGAGTGTTTCAAAATTCTAAAATTTTTGGGTTAAATAACTATGCATATGTTAAATTTTAAAAATAATTATGAATTATTAAAACTGTAAACATCTAATAATTTAATCATAGAATTGATATAACCTTTTGTTTTATTGTGGTTGCAGTAGATTATATCATTGTAATAAATTTATATAGAAAATTATGATGATACATAAACAGTGTTTACAGAATTATTAAATATTATAGTTTTTGACTTTAAAGTTTGAACTTTAAACTATATTACTTGGTTTAAACTCTTAAGACAGTAAGATAATTGAACATATATTTTAATTTTGATATTATATCATCATTAATCTATTTGGACTACCTTGCATTCACTGCGTACATCTGTATAATTACAAAGAAAAAAGACATTTTATATAAAGATGTAATATTATTAAAAAAATAAAATGTATATTTTGTCTGTCTCTTGAAGCAAAAGTCAAAGGCGTTGCCTGTTGCTCTCCTCTATTTCTTTTTGAGGTAAGCTAGCTAAAGGTAAAGAGAGGTATAATATATTTGCTTACACAAAAATGGTTGATAGAAAAAAGATTTCAGACCAAGAAGAAATGATATCATTGGAAACAGAAACGGACGTCAAGTGCTATTCCAATCTCATTGATCATGTTTCTTTGATTTATTTTTTTCTTTTTTCATAGTTTTCATTTTCTTTTTAAAAAAGATTAAATAAAGTAATATAAAAGAAAAAGAAAATCAAAATAATAACATAAAGTAAAATAAAAATGAAATAAAATAATATAATAAAATGAAATATAATTAAGTTAACACGTCTAACTCAATGAAAAGATTTTTAAGATGAAACCAATTCTACATATAATAAGACGAAAAATGAAATCCATTTTAATTCAATATAAAAAAAAAAAGAGATTCCAAAAATTTGAAATCAATTCCATAATAAGACATTGTATTACTATTTATTTTCTTTTAATTTTTATATTTTGAAATATTTTTTTAAAACATATTTAACTCATCAATATTATTTATAATATTAAAAATAATCTGATAAGCTTTATTTTCAATTTATTAAAACATTTTTTAATCTATCAAATTAATTAAACCTCCAATAAATTTTTAAAAAATTTATTTCAAAATTCAATTTTATCTCCTCCCAATTTCTTAAAAAAAAACCATTTTATTCGTAACTTTTTTCACATGACAAAAAAGTATCTTTATTTATCATTTCCCAGAAAAACATAATGATAACCTACGTTCTTATTCCTTTTCCATTTCCATTTCTCTTAATTTGATTTAGGTTTAATTCTTTTCCATTTTTCTCTTTATCCATCTTAAATAGATCTTTTGATTATTTTTTTTATCTTAATTAAGTCTTTATTAATGTAAAATTGATTTAATTATATCCTTGTTCTTAACATTTGAGTCACATGATATGCTGAACTTTAACCACAAAACACACTGAAGTCGCATGTTTTATCTCGAAGCATTGTTTTAAATTTTAAAAAAGTAAAACTTAATTAAAAAATATCTTATATTAAATTGGGGATTATACGAAATTAGGGTTTGAGAGGTTTTTGATTTTCGTTCAATCAAAATAGTTGTCTATCTACAACATTAAGGTTTCATTGTAAATCGAAATTGAAATAAGAAACAGGAAATTACAGTGACTGAAACAATGTATTTTAAGTAGAAGCTTTGGCTTCTCTTTAACCCTCATGTTACGAGTGTCACCACCTATATTAAATAAAGTTTAACTTAAATATTATAACAAATGCAATAATTTACCAATTAGAATGTTTGCTAAACCAATGGATTTTACAACCAACATTCACATTAGCAAGTCAGAGTTTTGATTTCAATAGAAAACAACATCTGCTCAGATGTTCATCAATCAAGTGTTCTAGCTCAAGCTCTAATGCACTTTCATCCTAACACCAATCATAAATCACCTAATGCATTACAATATCCTTTTCCATCGTACAGACCTATTAGTCGTTTCTCTAAAACACATGAACTTTAAAAATACAATTCTTCTTGCTAATCAATTCAAATATACAAACATCTCCTACTTTCAACTCATTTTCTGTTAAAAACAAGTGAACACCTGCACCAAAACTATAACGAGAAAAACACCCTTTATTATATAACAATTTTACTTTCCACAATCTTTCCCCACGCTGCAGCACCACATACTTCTTCTTTTCAATAATACCTTCCAAATCTGGTACGTACTGCATAAGATATATTTTTATTATAAGAGTTTGAATATAGAACAGAACCAAACACTAAATCAACATGTGTTTCATGTTTAAGATTTACTCACCAGCCGATATTCCATCGCGAGAGAAGGTTTGATGGCAACCGTGAAAAAGGGATTGCATGAAATGAAATTACATGCTACTTCTCTTGCCTTAGTTTGATTTGGCTGGTTCAAAGATGAAGTTCTTTGAACAGACCCACCTTTGGAATGCAATTCACGTCAACGCATGTTTTGTGAAGAATCTTGAAATTTTGTGAGATGAAAAAATTATAAAGATAACAAAGCAAACAAACAATGAATCCTTACCTCCTATTTGTTCAGGGCTCTCTTCTTCGTCCAAAATTACGATGGGTTCATCCTCATTTTGATGAAGGTTTTGATCAAGGTTGTCATTCCCATTACCAGTAGCACAGGAATAGTCTATTTCTACTCCACTTTGCTTAAATATCTTTACATCAATCTGATCTATTCCTTCGTAATCAAAGAAAACAAAATGTCCGTGCTCCAAGGAATAATGTTCCACAAATTCCTTCCAGCCTTCCCTCAACCAAATCTCACCGTTTGCATTTTCCCAAATAATTTTCCATTGAGTTTCATCTGGAAGCTTCATGAACAAAGGATTGGGGAGACCACCTCCATATTTGGCAGTGAATGTATTTGGTATTTTCTGCAAAAGAAAATTGGTGATTAGTGTCTTTGCTCATAAATCTCTATTAGTATACATATAGATATAAACCATAAGAATACTTACAACGGTTTGAAGATTGGTTATCATAATAACTTTGAAGAAAGAGATTGGCAGGGTAGCATTACACTCAGAAGCCATGCGTGTACTTGATGGTAGTAGAAGCTAATAGAGTATTAGATGAGAAATGAGAATGTATTGCACAAAACTTAAAAAGACAGAGATGGAGAAATGTTACCGGCGGTGAAAATGGTGTTGTCTGCCTCTTGGAGCTCCGATCGCTGTTGTCTGCTTGGTTCCTCTTCCCTTTGGCTGGCTCTCTTTCTGAATTCGTTCTCCCTAGTCAAAGGCCTGACCTTGTGAAATGGCAGCCACCCTATTCTGCTCTGCTATGCTGTATTTCTTCTTGAGGTAAGCTAGTTTGGCAAAGGCATTGTACAATATAAATGCTTACACAAAAATGGTTGATAGAAAAAATATTTGTGACCAAGAAGAATTGATATCATCGGAAACAGAAACGGACGTCAAATGCAATTGCAATCTCACCGATCAGTTTCTTTGAATTTTTTTCTTTTTTCTTTTGTTTTTTTTTTCATATGTTTTCATTTTCATCTTAAAAAAGATTAAATAAAGAAATATAAAAAAAATCAAATCAAATCCAAATAATAATAAAAATGAAATATAATTAAGTTAACACGTCTAACTCAATCAAAAGAATTTTAAGATTAAACCAATTCTACATATAAAAAGACGAAAAGTGAAATCCATTTTAGTTCAATACAAAAAAAATAAGACATTCCAAAAAATTGAAATCAATTCCATAAGACATTGTACTATACTATTTATTTATCTTTTAATTTTTGTATTTCAAATAATTTTTTTAAAACATATTTATCTCATCATTATTATTTTATATTATTTATAATATTAAAAATAATTTGATAATCTTTATTTTGAATTAATTAAACCTCTCATAAATTTTTAAAAATTTTATTTCTAGATTCAATTTTATCTCCTCCAAATTTCTTAAAAAAGAAAACACATTTTATTCATAATTTTTTTCACATGACAAAAAGTATCTTTATTTATCATTTCCCAGAAAAACGTAATAATAACCTACGTTCTTTTGTGTAGGTCACGTAACCCAACTATAAATAAAGACAGGCTTCACCTTTCCTTTTGTGTGTATGACTGTTCTTTCTGATTTTTCTGCTTATTTATTGCTTATTTATTGTTTCCCAATGCAATCAAAATATTTAATTGCATCTCTTTTTTTCTTCTAAATTGAGAACCAAACACAACCATTGCTTCCACAATTAATATTTATCTTCTGAACAGTTGAAGTTAAACATAATCTAAAATCCTTTGAAGCATACATTGATGATCACATGGTGGGAATAGATCTTGTTCTTTCTAATGTTTTATTAGCTTCTATTTACAAACAATGACATAAAATAAGTTGTTTTCGTTATGTTCTCACCATAATTTTCGTTTTGCTTACATATATTCAAACTACATACATTCCTTCTCAACCTACATTAGAAATTGATATAGATATTTTGCAAAAGAAAATATTGGTGATTAGTATGTAATAATGCATAATTATGACATAATTAATGTTCAAAAACTTTATGACATACATTTTGCACTCTAAACACGCCCTCATAACATCTATGTTACTGCAGAAAGAATTGATATTAGACACAAGCTTCCAACCCTATTCAGTTGTGCCTAGAACATGATATAGAGTTCATACAATCAAACAACATTAATTTAATTTATTATTTATTTATTTATTTACTTTCCACATTTACTCATAAAAAAACATACAAATTTCCATAATAGACTATAATCCCATTCAACTGTTAAGATCCACGTTTTCAGACATACTCATATGTAAAGTTAACATGTTTAAACAGGTATAACAAAGTTGAAGTGTTCCCAGAATTTGACTGAGAATACGTGGTGTCGTAAGTATAAAAAGATTAGATATGAAAGAATATTTTTCAGACATACTCATATATATATATATATATATATTTTAAATATTAAATAAATATAAAAAGATTAGATATGAAAGAATATTTTTCTAAATATATATACTCAGAAATCATATGGTCCAAATCTCTCTTGCTGAGAATGCGTGCTGTCATAAGTAGTGAGTGTAGGTATTTTGTATTCTCGATAATTATGATTATCTGTATCTTTTCTATCAAAATCTGAACCATTGATTAGTCACAATCAATGACTATATTCGGATGATATCCTTCCCCGAATCTGATATCTTATTTCAGATGTGTTGTCATCACAATTAGTTTGAAACAATGGTTATTTATATGTTTTTATATTGGTTAAACTAAAAAAAATTAAGTTATATTTATTAGGTATTATTGAAAATTGCGATTAAAATTAATTTAGATTCATTTTTTCTTAAAAAGAAATTAAAATTAAATCTTATATCAATAATATAATTTAAGTTTAAACCCTTTTTTGGTTTTTAAGTTAAGTTTTTATATAAAAATGTCAATCTTTAGTTTCTATAATATGAAAAATATATCAAATCAGTCACATTCGTTAACAAATCACAAGTTTTTCATTAAGTGATTTGTTATTCATAACACTTTTCGTTAACAAATCACAAAATATTGAATACGTAAATATAAAAATTTGTAAATTATTGTTCATTAAGTGTTTAAGTATTATCATGACAACTGATTTGATACATTTTTTTCATATAATAAAAACTAAAGATTAATATTTTTAAAAACAAAAACTAAACTAAACATCACAAAAAAATTTTAAACCTATAATTCCGAGCAATATGGCCACATAATGGTGCCAATTGTTTTCTCATAAAAGTATATGTATAATCAATTTTTTCGGAAACCGTGGTGAGACTTATTTATGATGAATTACAACATAAGAAAAGTAAGTTAAATCTAAAATATATATTTCTCCAATAATTGTATGCGTATAACTTAAGCAGATGAATTTTATTTTACATATATTTATTTGTTTAAAAAGATATCCGTTTTAAATTTAATGGCTGATTTAAAATTTTCAATCACTTAAAAATTTTATATAATTGAAGTAAAGTTAACTTCAATTGAATGTTAACATAGTATTATTTACTTTGTCATTGTAAAATAAATATTAATAAAAGTATGAATTTACATTAAAAATAATTATTTAAAAATTTTATAATTTTGTGAAATATTATTAACAAAGAATTTAAATATAAAGTTTTAATTTTATAAAGTAGTTATTTAATAATTAATTATAATTTAATTTTAATTTGTATTCGTTTCAATAAAATCAAATTTTTAAAAATATTTTTATAATGTAGTATATTATATTATCTTATCAGTTTAACTTTCTTTTATCCTATCATCGATTTTTTTTTTTGTGAACTTCCACAATCTTGCTTTCAATTCGATAAACTTTTTCACCTTCTCTTGCAACTTCCTTCGAATAAAGTTTAGGTGAGTGTGATAAACAGATGCAATGATTTCTCTACTGAAAAGACTTGCTGAACCAATGGATTTGATAAACCTGAACCACCTTCACATCAACCATGGCAGCAAGGAAGAGTTTCAACGATGATAATGATGAATGGAGAACACACCCTAATCATGATCCTGTTTACCATAACTTTTTCTTAAAATATTTCAAATAAAACTGATCATTAATCACCTAAAACAAAGCTATATGTCAATTTAAAAGTAAATTTAATTGATATAAGTTTTTCTCAATGGTTTGATTGATTCAATAACAGTCGCATTGTTTTACTGTCTAAAAGATGAAGTTCTTCGACCATCCTTCTCACCTGTGGAATGCAATTCAAAACCTCGACCGGTCAATGACATGTTTTTGTGAAGGATCTTGAAATTTTGTGAAATAACATGCTCTGTGGATTCAACTCTATCAGACATCATGAACATAAAATTCTGATCCACGTGAAACAGAAAGTGTAAAGATAACAAGCAAACAGAAAAGGAATCCTTACCCTCTATTTCTTCAGTCTTCAGTTTGAACAAGTTTGTCATTTTCATCAGAAGCGTCACAGGATAGTCTATTTCTAACGCACTTTGGTCAAATATGATTACATGAATATGAGATCTTCCTTCTTCGTATTTAAAGAAAACTAAATCTCTATGTCCCACCAGGGAGTAATGTCGCACGAATTCTTTCCAACCATTTTCCAGCCAAACCTCACCGTTGTGTTCACTTTTCATTCAGTTCCATGTAAAAGCTTTGTAAAGAAAGGATTTAGCAAGTCATGTCCATATTTGCGGGTGAATTTGTTGGATATTTTCTGCAAAAAGGAAAAAAAATATGTTTGTTGATGTGTAATTATCATACAAACATATAAATACGAGGTTAAGGATGCTTACAAGCCTTTCAAGATGTTGGTATTGGTTTTAAGAATAATTTTCAAGAAATAGATTGGAAAGATAGCTAATAAAACGAAACTACTAGTTTTCTGATCTGTATATAAACCCGAGCTACTTCTCCACTGATTTGTCACTCAGAATAATTTTTTGTGAGCGAAATTATCTTTATTCATTATTAGAAAATACAATCTTAATTAAGTTTATGTATTATTATATTTAAAATTATAATATTTTTAACAAGCTTTGTTTTAATTAATTCTAAAACGAACCTATTGGAAATGTTGTAATTAAACTAAATTATGATTTGTAATTGGGAACCGTTTTATTTATGACAACGTACATGCTGAAAATTTTTCTGGTACATTTTCATCTTTAATATATATATATATGGTCAAATATATATAGAATTTTCAATTTGAGTTGGGTTTATTTATTTGGGTTTAGTAAGTGGAGGTTTATTTTCTTTTTGCACATCTCCTCTTCCTATCTCCACTCTTATAAAATCTATAAATATCAAATTGTTTTTTATTAAAATTATAGTAAAAAATGATAAAAGATAAAAATTACAATTTTTTTAATGAATTAGGAAATATACATCATGGAGCATACTTTTATATTTGAAAATATACATTTAAAAATATATTAAGATATATAAGAAAATTAGTTTGTCTCAAAATTAATTAATAGATGTCAGAAGTATAATTAATTTGTTATCAACCTTCGTGTATTTATAGATGTATCAGAAAATTAGAAAATATTACTCGTCTCTCCTAATACTATACTAAATTATATTCATTAGAGTTTTTATAATTTTATGTTAAGCTTAATTAAATTTTAAGCATATAATAAATTTAAATATAATTAAATTCATGTTAAAAGATTACATTTTTTATAAAACATTTATTCTTTTTATTTTCATTCAAATATTATTTAATTTTTAAATTTGAATAAAGGGTATATAGAAAAGCATGTAGTATAACCCTGGGGAGGGAGGAAATTGATACAGAGAGAAGAGTGTGTGTGGAAGAAAGAACGATGGAAGTTGAAGGATCGTCGAAGAAGATGATAGCGACGCAGGAGGAGATGGTGGAGGCTAGGGTTCCCTTGGCGTATCGGGATCAGTGCGCCCATTTGCTCATCCCTCTCAACAAATGCAGGCAAGCGGAGTTTTATCTGCCATGGAAGTGCGAGAACGAGCGTCACTCCTACGAAAAGTGCGAGTACGAGCTCGTCATGGAGAGAATGCTTCAGATGCAGAAGATCCGCGAAGAACAGAAAAAGGCCGACGCCAAACAACCGCTAATCCTCGTACCCAAACCCGCCAATGCCTGATTCCTTTTCCTCTACCTCTCGCTGTAAGTTTTTCAATTCCTTTCCTCTGCGCTTTTCTCTTATCGTCAATTGTCTCGTCACATCACTGATCGCCCTTTAGGATTAGTGGATTCGCTGTTCTTAATTCTTCGGCAGTACCCTATTCACGTTTTTGTACTTTACTAATTAGAATTGTTAGGGCTACTATTCAATTTGGCCCTTTATCAAGTAATTAATCCCTTTTCCGGGTCTATGATAGAGTTCTTATGATTGTACTATTATGTTATCACTTTCTGTACTGATTGTGTTGCGGCTGAAAAACAACTCTTGATACTATTTCATGTTGCAAATGTAGTTACCCTTTTAAGAGCAGTACTACTGAAGACTGATAGTTTGGGGGTACTATGCAGTGTATAGTTGAACCTAATACTGGCTGATTGGGAGTAGTGTAGGACTGAAGGGTTGTCACCTTAAGCTTTATATTGATAGTACTAGTATGGTTAATTTGGCTGGCTTTGTGTGTCGTAATCAAAATATTATTCTGTTTTTGTTTCGACTGTAAACATCAGTATGCGAGAGTTTGTAAGATACAAAAGATATACTTGTTGAAATAAATAAAAATAAATCTGCATAAGAGTACACTTGAGCATTAAGTGTAATAGGAATCTATTATGTTATTAACTCTGGCTTTTCAGTTCGGTCTGCTTTTCACTCTTCTGGCTTCCTCGCGACTCTTTTGCTGCTTTTCTGTATATTGGACAAAATTAGTTTGGATTTTTGAAACTACTTTAAATTTAGTTTTGATTTTAAATTGGAATTTGAATTCCTAGTCAAAGCTCACAATGAGTAGTGCATGATGAGCCAATGACATTTTGGTTGTGGCCATTTAGAGGATGACGAGCTAACACCACCCTGGCCAAGGCTAACTAAACAATGTCTTGACCAAATGATGATATTAAGATTGTCATTGATTTTGGATTTTGTTTTTAAATCCTACGAAATATCCAATTAGTTGAATTTGATTTAAAATCCATCCACTAAAATGGATTCAAAATTGTTTGGTTTGGTGTGGTTATGGATTGATTTGGATTTTTTGCACACCCTTTTTCTTGTGGGTTTTGATTCTGCGAAGCAAGGACTTCCTCGTATCCCTTTAGACATGTCATGGAAGCAGTGTTCGCCTCAAGGACATGACCACTCAATTTCATAATTTGCCCTCTACACGTCACTCTGCTTTACCAACCCCTCTCCTTTTCCTCCCAGTTTCATTGTGTGAAACACGAGCGTCTAAGTATAGTTGTGGACGATGGAGATGCTGATGAAAATACAGGGTGCAGGCGCGAGGCCAAACGGAAGAAGTGGGACTGAATGCAACTTTTAACTTTTCTTTTGAAACGAAGAAAAACACTTTTTAAATCTTTAATTTTCAATCTTAGATTTTTTTTTTTTGTCTTTCAGATACAATAATTCTATATTAACATTATTTCCACACATTTACGGAGAAAAGATAGAGAAATGTGAGATAAGGACTGAAGTTAAAAACAATTGTATGCGAAATTTTTTTTTTAAAAAAAAGCAGTGGTGTGAAAATAGTATATTTAGAACAAATTAAGCTTAAGTTTTGTCACGTATATATACACACATACTTTGTTTACCATGTTTTATGTTGTTTTTGTTTGTTATGTCGTGCCCGAATCTGCTCAACATAGTTTTGCTTTGATTAACTTGTGACACAGGAAGAGTCTGTTTTCTTAAGCTCACGAGGCTCTAAATCAACTTCGTGAAAAAAATATAGCGAGCAATATTTTCTTTAAAAGAATAAATGAATAATTTGCCGCAAGATTTATGAATAGGTAAGTTTTGCATACAGCTGAATCTATAATTCTCTTGGATGTGGTGATAATTATGTTATGCTCTTCTGGTTACACTCTGGTTTGCCGAGTGGTAATGATCAATTATATAAAACTGTTATGCATTATTATAAGTAAATAACAAAGGGGTATTTTTTCCTAGCAGAGTAGCACTATATGCTTATACGTCTATCTTTGTTGATTTCATTTCCACCTTCATATCCTTTACATAATCTGTTGACCTTCTTAACCTCTGCCCCTACCCCACACACGCGAACACACAAAAATCTCTATTTATTTTATGCAGTTTCTATATCTTTTTGTTCATGTATTTTTAACTTTTGACAGGAACCATTGCTTGGGACAGATGTTATTTCATGTTTTGCTATTGTATGGATCAAAGTTACCTTGGAGTGTTTGTCCAAAAGACTACTTCAGAGTTTTTATACCTTTTTAGCTATTTCTTCTGTCATGGACCCATGTTTCTGCTTGGAAGGAATAAAATTTATTGTTAACATTTCATAGACATATTAACTGACTGGTTTGGTACACACA
Organism: Vigna mungo; assembly: GCA_036885675.1. Lineage (NCBI taxonomy): Eukaryota > Viridiplantae > Streptophyta > Magnoliopsida > Fabales > Fabaceae > Vigna > Vigna mungo. Next base: position 49,099,575 of record CP144692.1, on the reverse strand, counting down.
TCTTGTCCATGCCCTTGATCATTTTCAATAGCTTACTATTTTTAGGTATTTGGTTGCCAGATTCAGATGTGATTCTATAACACCTGCCCAGTGATCTAATCTAACGATGTAATTAGACATTTGAATGAGGTTTGAAGTAACCCTGTCAACATGAATTTTGAGACGGTATCAGAGCCGACGATGTAATATAGAATTCTGAAAAGACGATGATTTACTATATTAAGGAATAGAAGAAGTTTTAAGTTGCAAATTCGAAAATCCTGGGGAAGAAATAGTACAATTTCACGAAACAAGATTCAACGACAATGTTTAGGAAGGGAAATTAATTCATTCTTGATTGCCTTTTTAAGTTGGGGTTCGGCACTGCCAATTTCTTGGTGTATGACCAGTTAATATTCCTGAGGCTTATGAATATCCGCATCTAGTTCATTTCAGTCTATAGAAATGTCTGACCGTGTCATAATTCAGGATTTAGGGACCCCGGGAGTATTATGGTTTTTGAATTTTTCATCCTTTTATTAGGCTTGACTTTATAGCCCTGTATACGAAGCTTCAGTAGAGCTGTTTTTGGATAGTTAATAGAAATGATACTTTTCTAACTTGATCAGTTGAATTCGTCCTGATTTGGAAATGTTTCTCGGATGCCCAAACTGTGGTTATCTTCACTTCTGTAACCATGGTTTATCAGAAACATGACTTTCAATTGAGTATCGATGGGAATGAATTAATATGTTTACCCCATAATATATCTTGGCCATATTACCTTGATAGAAATTTTACAAATGTAATTGTACTTTCTAAAACCCCTCTAGCAAAAGAATTGTAGTTCACCTATAAAACATAAGTTTCTTTTAAAATTTATTAGAAAACAGTAGCAAACGAATTATACTCCAGGACTGAGTTTAAGTGGGGTCACTTGACCTTTATTAAGCCAAGTGTGTTCTTGTGTCCTGCAGCTTTAGTTAAAGGAATGGCAGCACTGCTGTTGGATATTGGATGTGTCAATTATTTCTATTGGCTCACAAATTGTGTACAATTTTAGTAATTTCTATGCAACCTTTTGTGCACAACAGGCGCCTGACTTAAAGGAAGCATGGACCTTTACACAGTTGGCTAGCGTCTTGGGCTTGGACCATCTTTTAATAGTCTTTTCCAAATACACTTTTGAGGGAAAAAAATTATGAAAATTTGACTTTTTTTTTTTTTACAAAGGTGGAATTAATTTAGGTATAAGTTAACATGTAGAAAATTTATTATATAATTTTCCATTTTTTTTAATTTTTGTGCGTAAATTAACTCTTAACATTTTTGTTTTCTAGAAACTTTTTTCAAAGAATCATCCAAACAGACCCTTAATTACAACATATCTAGAACAGAAAATAAATAAAAAGGTATTACCTATTTGATGACTTAAAATACATGGTTCTTTTTTTGAAAAAAAAAATGTCTATTTTTAATCTTTCTAATTTTGAAATTTTCATACTCTAAGCGGTTGAATAGATAGTGCTTAGAAAATTTGTACTATTTTTATATGATTAGATAGTGCTTAGAAAAATAGCTTTCAAATTTTGAAAAACTAAAAAAAGAAAAAAGAGATAAACTGGAATTTAGATAAAAGGAGAAAAATATTTTTATTCAGCTGTCTCTTAAAGCTAGTCTGAATAAGTGGAATGTATGCCGTGATGGACCTACTTGGAATACCTGTCGGCAATTCCACATCCTATTATTCCAAATTTGTATGAAAAAGCCAAAAAAGTTTATTAGCGTATCCCTAAATTTATACATTATCTTATTATTGAGTGGAGGCTCGTATGTCAATATAAAATATTATATTGTAATGTTATTTAGGATAAAATATGCTTACATATAAATTCCCATAATATTAAATATACTTTAAAAAAATCTAGTAATATTTTTATCTCTGTTAGCTCTAAATGTACTTTTTAGGTTTCTAAACTTTAAACATATTTTGTAGAGTTCTCTAAATTTAAACTTGTTTTTAGTCTTTAATATAAACGAAAAAAAAATATACGAATAATGGTTTTAAATGTTAGTTATATATCGAACATTATTTTTCATTTTAAATTTAAGTTTCATAATTTATATTAAAAGAGTGTTTGGGCATTATTATGACAAAATCCATTATTATCTAACCCACTAAAAAATCTTGGGTTGAGTTTTGGGTTGTATTTTTATGATAAATTCAATTCAATCCACTCTACAACCACTAGATTGAGTGATTAAGATTTTCAAAAAATTCTCTTAATATTAAAAATTGTAATTTTCAAGTATCCTTCTAATAAAAATAATACAATATTTACAAAAGAGAATTCAATATTTCAAGTAAGCTAATATGTCAAATCACAAAAGTTTGTTCAAATTGATTTAATACATGAAGAGAAATATAATATAATTTTTCTATAACACAAGTATTAGTAAGAGTGTAACTCGGATCATACATTCCAAATTCATCACTTAATTCCTTAAGAGTATGTCATTTAAATTAGATCAGATTCGATCCAATCATAAATAAAAACTCAATTAGGTAATTGGGTAAACTTACAAGGCATGTTTAAATTGTAGAGAGACAAAAAGTAATTTGAATTTTCATTTACACTTAATATATTACACTATTCCCTATTATTTATCATTTATTAAATAATTTTTCTCATGGCTCGTGTGTTGGGTACGCTACTAATATATTTTGGAACGTAAACGTGAATAAAATTGAATAGAAAATTAGGAGTTTTAAAAGTTATGGTCTCGTGTCAAGGGAATGAATAATGATTGAACAAAAGGTACCTACCACCTTGACTTTACATTCTCAAGGCATTGAATTTGGATTAGGTTAAAAACAAAAGTTTGAATTTAATCAATTCATTGTCGTCTCTCTCTGTGTACCTTTTAAGCAAAAACACCTTCTCCCATATCACATACCAACAACTTTGACATCTTCCTCCTACAAAACAACCTCCACACACCCTCCAAAAACTTACATTATTTTTATTTTGTATACACTGTATTGTATGGTTATTGGATCGACAGGGTGAGATCTTTTTATCGATAGGGTGAGATCACAAAAAAAGATGACTAGTTTCAGTAAATCGCAGTCAATAGCATACGGTTATGGAAAAAGGAGATCAGACAAACAACCTTCAGAATAAATACTCTTACACATAACTCCTGATCAAAATTACCGATAAGAGTTACTTAATGAAAAATATGGTATGATTGAGTTGTGATTAAGATTTCACTAATCACAAATCCATCTTGAAATTTAGAGATCAAAAATAAAAAGGTAGGTAATCGCATTTATTACGAATTTAATATATAATCACTGAATGTTTTGATAGATATAAAAGAGGTTTTGGAATATAAACAAAGCATGATTTTAACTAAAAACATTCAGAATTATCTAAAGTGATTCAAAATAAAGTGCGAATGAGTGTTTTATAAAAATCCTAGTGTTTTATAAAAATCCTCAACTTTACACTCAAAACATATATCTTTAATGTATTTATTTATTTTTTTTAGTAGCTACTTAGTAATAAAATTGAAAATTGTTAAAAAAAAGTCAAAATAGAATAAAAGAAGGAAAATGGGAAATCTGATAAGATGCGATGCATGCATGCATGAGTTTGACATACATATTGCAACACTTGATCCAATGATGGGTACGTTGGATGGTATTTTTTTGACTTTGGTATTTGGTAGAACTAATAATGTAGTGAGCATTTAAAAAGGGTGAGTATATACATACATATATAGTAAATATGATTTGACGTAAAGAGAGCGTACATAATGCAATTTAAGATTATTCCTTAGAATGTGATCGGCACATACCAAAGTGACAGGTGACAATTGCATGCAATAATTCTGATTATTAGCTATAGCATGCAGTTAATTAGGACAAATATAATCCATATTATTGACTAATTATGATTAACAAGACGATAATATTGAAGAGAATGACAGAATGCAGAAAGAAGTCAATGGAAGAACATTATTGGGTGAAAATAAAGTAATAGAAATCGAGGGAATATATATATATATATATGATGACCAATGGAGATAGGTCCCATTTTCGTTGTCTCCATCTTCATGCTTTGCTTTTGTTTAATCCTTCAAGATACAGAATTAGGTTTTCTTTTCTTTTCAAACCTTATAATTCGCTGTAGAAACTTCCAATATATATATAATTCATAATCACCTAATCATATGCCCTTCGTGTCATGCATGCATTTATTTTGGTAAGTTTCTTGTAATCTCTGTATTTTATTCATTTACTTTTCTTATTAAAAATGAAAAACTGTTCATTTATTTAGTCTGTATCAAATCACCATCGTGCTACACTCAACCTTTTCCTGTTTTCTTAAGTCATGCTGACGCTTATTGTGTGTCTAAATGACCAAAAATTTTCGATACTGCTGCCTATATTAATAAGCTTTTTTTTCTTCTTCTTTCCATTGGGTATGAGTATATCTATCTTAATATACATGCAGACCTTGATTATCACACTAACTAATCTTAACATAAATTCCTACTATCACTTACTAGTAAAAGATATTTTTTCACACTTAGATGTTATATCAATTCAATTCTATCAAATATAAAAAGAAAATAATGATAATTTTGTAAACAGTTTTATTTTTTATTCGATTTAATAGACATATTAAAAAATACAATTAACAATGTTAATTATATTTCTTTATTTTGGAATAATCTAAACTTATGTTTATTAGGATAATGTCACATATTATAATTAATATTGATAATTTGATATTATGGTATATTTAGTTATTATTAACTATTCTATTATTATACTTGAAAAACATAAGTCTACTATTCACGTTGATTTTTTAAATACAACTAATATATTTTATCAAATACTTATTATATTCATAAATATCATAATATCTTTTAGTGACATAAGTGTCAGATGTTATTTTATAAGTGAATCTTCCATTCTGAACAATAAAGAATCTTTATCAAGAGCATTACATAGTCAGATAGATATTGTGATTAGTTTCATTTTTAGTTTATCACGTTTATATTTGATTTATTGGGTGATATCCACATAAAAAACATGAGGTAAATGACGAGATTGTGAATAATAGAAACAAGCTATTCAAGATCTTAATTATGTATGATCGATTAAGCAATTAAATCTAAAAAAAAATATTTATATTTGGATCATAAAACTTTCTTTACCAATTTTAGAATCAATATAAAAAATTTCTACAGCAATTATAGGATCAATATACAAAGTTTAATATTTTTATATATTGAATGCATCTATACCTATTCTCGAATTAGTATAAAAAGTATTTTTTAATCCATGTAAAAAATGTATTTTTCACTGGGGATTCAATGTAACGGCACCCTAGAGGAGAAATAAAGTTCAGTCACTTTCCTTCTTGGATCCTCATTGACTATTATGATTTGATTTGTGGGTCCCTTCCACAATGCAAAAAATTTAATAACACAATAATTACTAACTATAACGAGTAATTTGGTTTACCATATAATATCAGTCATTTATAATGTATGTATTTGAGGACCGAAGCTCCTTTTGATTTGAAAAGATCTCAAATTAAACTTCAAGCTTCAAGATTTTTAAATTTAAAATTGAATTTTATAAACCATGACAACAAAAAGATAAAACATTCAGAAATCCAGTTAAAAAAAGACCACCTTAAAATTGAACAAGACATATTATTTAGGTTGAAAATAATATATTTAGAGGATGTAATGTTTATGGAAAAGTGAAGTTTGACTAGGTAGGAGAAGTATTGCAGAAAAGTGTTGACAGTATAGTGAAATCAGAGAAACGTGTAATATACTCTTCAATAATGGAGTTCAAAATAGAAGTGTTTTGTCGGATGTAATTGTGTGTAATGGTCCCTTTATTTCTTTATCGAACAGATTGTCAAAACAAGTGGGCAAACAAAACCATGGGGTCAAAACAATTTGTCTTTTGCCCAATTCCTAAAGCAAAAAAAAGCCTCTCTACAACCCACTCTTATTTCTCAAACAATCTTTTATATAGTAACGTGCCTTGATTTAAGTGTTCCTTTCATAGGAAAAATGTATCTTAACGTTTGTTAGGTTTCCTTGAATGAAGGAAGATGTGGAAAGAATAAGAATAAAGAAAAATGATTTTTTTATTATTGAGAATTTCACGTCGATTACAGATAAGACCAATTCAATATATATAAGTGAGTGCAAGTTTCATCTTAGAAGTCGGTTTTGTAGAATTGAGGTAAACTTAAAATCTACTTCTAATGGTATCAGGATCATGATTAGAGTTTATTCTAATGATATTTGTTGTTGGACATGCTACTTAATTAACCACTAATAAGGAAAGTGGGGTTTGTGTTTGTTGTGTTGTGTGTTATGGATGGATTCACGATCCTTTATTGACAAATTGGTTTTGATGGGAAAGAATGTGAAACCGAATTTAGGGCGTAGCAGGTTGTTCATTGTGGAAGAAGAACACGTGCGTCACTTGGCCTTTTCTATGGTATAAAGCTTCATTGACTTATGGCATTGCAGTGGCAGCAATTGGGTTAAAAGAAACTCATTAGGTGCATAATTCCAGAGACCACATTTTCAATTTTTCTACCCTCTCCAAATCCATTTACTCTTCGCCACTCTTCTACACGTTATTTTCTGCATAACCTCTATTACTTTCTACGTATAACATTAATTTTTTTTAGGGAAAATATCAAATTAAAAAAAAACTTTGTTTTTTCTTTCTAAATATGTCTTTGTCTCAGTTTTTTTAATTTGAAATCACTCAATTACATCTTGATAGTGTGCCGTGTCAAAATGGTATAAAAAATTGGTATTAAAATATCGTTTTTTTTAGGCATGTGGGTGTTAGGTTTATCGAAGATGATGTTAGTTAGAAAAATATAACACCAAAATTTGTAGAAGAAAAAGTTTATCACGAGAAAATTTTTAATTTTTATATAACTTCATAAGCCTATAACCAACTTAGAATGTTATACTTTAACATTAAAAAAAAGAAATAAAGTATTATTGCAGATTAATTATCTTGTAATAACGTTAAATGAATCGAGTCACACTTAAGTTTTAATAGTTAGACTATTATATTCTTGACTAATAGTATTTTGGCATAATGATAAACATTCACTTCAACAATTGAGATCCCAACAAACATTTTATAAATTCTTTTTTCTAACTTAATCAATTTACAAGTACCTTATATATAAAACCTCTCTAAATATTTTCTAAATTGCACTAGATCAAGATATTGTCACACACATACATAAAAAAAAAAAATAGAACTTAAAACCCAAAACTTCCCCCACACAGAACAAGATATTGAAAATCCTGATTATACATCACTCAAAAGTAGAACTTAGAACTCAATATTTTTCCCACACAGAAGAAATCATAAGGAGAAAATAAAAAAAAAGGTAAAATTAGAGAAGCCAAAAAAAAATGGAACTTCTTTGACTAGCATAAGTCAATTTCCACAGAGAAAAAAAAATGGTGACAAGGTCTTGACGAATTTAGAAAAGGAGAAATAAAGAAGATAAATTGAAAAACTCACCGCTCTTTTTTCTTATTTTCTGACGACAAAAGTCAAAAACTAATAAAGTAGTTTTACATTAAAATCTAGGCTAAATAGATTAGTTTTCATTAATGTGAAATTACAATGATATATTATGAATATAAATTAAGAGAAAGTAATAAGAGAAGAGTGATGATTAAAGAAAAGAATATTTAATTGAGTATTTTATTATAATTTGGATTATAAGAAGAAAGAAAGAAAGTGAGGAGAGTTGGCACAGATGCCGAGGCACATTGACGCCAAAGGTTACCGGCGGCCTCGAGGGCAGCCGATTGAGGCGGTGTTGTTTTGGAGTGAAGATATTTTGAAAAATTAATAAAATAAAATTGAAAAATTAATGTTATCCTATCTTGATGAGTGAGTGAGAGAGAGAGAGAGTATTAAATTAAATGGTGTTTGGACTGTTCCATAAGGCATGATTCGATATGAGCAGGAATTTCCAGCATTCTCTTCCCTTTACCTTCTGCCATTTCCATCATTATAACACTCTGACATATATTCAGAGGTTGAAGAGAAAGAGAGAGAGAGAGAGAGACACAGTCTCTCCCAATCTGCACTTTCTGCCATCTTTTAGAACAATTCCTTCTGATTAGCTGAGAATGCCATTTTGTTTCTTTCCTTTCCTCTCTTATAACGCTCACCTGCTCCCTCACTACCCAAATTAATGCTCCTCTTTTCTTTCAAATCAATTTCTCCCTCCATTTACCTATATTTATTATACCTTCTAAATTTATTTTTTTTAATACATTTTCTTTTACAATTATAACTTCTTGTTAGTTAAAAATATAATTAAAAATAACTTGTTGTTTTGTTAGTCATATTTTCACTTAAGTCAAAGTAACAGTAACACTGTAATTCAATTCCTATATTTACTCAAAATTTGTTCAAAGGGAGACAAATTCTGTGAAAAGATTTTCGCTTATGATATTTTTTATTTTTTTAAAATGTAAATTAATATTAATTTGTATATTTAATTATTAATTTTATTTTTTTAAGTGAATTTTGTAGTATTAAAATGATTTTAAAGACGATAAAATTTATATGAATGTATAATCACATTAATGAAATGATATATAAATTATTATTTATTTTTGTATTAAACAATGGCATTTATAATATAACAAAAATCTCTTTATAGTTTAAGTTACATGAATTAAGATATTAGGCGGTTAAAAAATAGAAAAAGTTTTTTTAATATCTTAATGTAAATTATACAGTAATTATTATTTTTATGTATATATTCTATACACTTATTGTAAGTTTGTGTTTAATCGTCTTTAATAAATTATTTCTTCTATGTCCTTATTTTATGGTAAAAATTTATTTCAATAACTTACTTTATATATACACAAACAACATTAAGACATAAAGAATTTATTTTGAACTTTTTTATGTCAATATTTATACATTTTTAAAATGTGAATACCTTATATATCACAAACCCTCTAATTTGTTTATAGTATCATGAATATTCTGTTTCCGAGTGTTATAACATTAAGTATGAAATAATTGATGATTATTCTATAAACAAATACTACGCTCTCAATAAATAAACTGTTTAATTTAAACATTTTGTATATTTATTTATAGTGTATATTTAGCGTAATAATACTTCAGACACTTTTCAAATTATAATTTTTTTTTTATTTCATCAGATAAATTAAAGGTTTAATACCTCTCTTGGTCTTTGTATTTGTGTGAAGATCTCAGTTCGGTTCTTAAGTTTTGAACTGTCTCATTTTGGTCATAATTTTTGTAAAAATGCACACATTTTACCCCAATAGTGAACTGATCTCAAACAGCGTTAAGTTTAACTGACGTGGTAGTCAGAGGACACGTTGACCTGTATAATTATATGAATTATTTTTTAAAATAAGCAGTGTTCCACGTGATACAATGCCTATTATTTAGTTTATCTGAATTAGGGATTTTATTCATCTCTTTGAGAATCACAGAGATTTTACACAGATTATCTCGTCGGCTAAAAAAATAAAGTCCCCGGAAAACTCGCGTAACCAGTGCAATCAGTCTCATAGCCTTTTCTGCAAATGAACCAACTTGGTAACTATAGGTTCATCACTAGCCTTTAAGCTATTTATTCCACTAATAGCAGAAGATAATTGTTGCACAGTGAGTTCAGTTAGAGATTGGGGTAAAATGTGTGCATTTTTACAAAAATTATGACCAAATTGAGACAATTCAAAACTTGAGAACCGAACTGAGATTTTCACACAAATACGAGAACCAAGAAGGAATTAAGCCAATATGTCAGCATACCACGTCAGCTAAACTTAACGCCGTTTGAGATCAGTTAACAGTTGGGGTAAAATGTGTGCATTTTTACACAAATTATGACCCAAATGAGACAGTTCAAAACTTGAGGACCGAACTGAGATTTCCACACAAATACGAGGACCAAGGGAGGTATTAAGCCTAAATTAAAATATTTATAAAATTTATAGTTTTATGTTAATTTAAGAAAATGAATGTCAAATATAAAGGTCTCTAATTAATTAAAGATTAATTTAAAATATAATAATGTTAAGTAGTTAAAATGTTTGTAATTAAAGTTTGTTAAATATGTTTTTAGTCCCTACACTTTGGGGCGATTTTGGTTTTAGTCACTCTTTCAAACTAAGGTACAATTTAGTCCTTCAACTTTAGAAAACTCTGGTTTTAGTCATTTTTACCAAATTTTTTTAACTTTATTTGCTGTTTCAAACGCGTTTCTCAGTTGACATTAAAGTAAATATGTGTCAAATGTGTAAACAATCCAAATGCTATAATGAAACGTGCTCGAAACAACAAATAAAGTTAAAAAAAATTAGTAAAAATGACTAAAACCAGAATTTTCTAAAGTTTAAAAGACTAAATTGTACCTTAGTTGAAAGAGGGACTAAAACCAAAATCGCCCTAAAGTAGAGGGACTAAAAACATATTTAACCCAAGTTATAAAGATTAATTTACACTCTAATATACAAAAATTAATTATAATTTTTTATTAATAATATAGATTGTGATATTAATAATTTTTAATTTATTGAAAATATATAATTTAGTTAATATAATAATTAATTATTTTTTTACATAAAAATAATTGTTATTTAATAATTTTTATCACATAAGTTATTGATTTTCAGTTGGTACGGTTATCTTCAGTTTTCAAATATATAATGGTTTGAAACTTACCAAATTTGCAATTGATTTGAGGATTTTGAAATAGACTAGAAAAGTGTTTTGATGTAGTTAAATAAAGGTGCTGTCATGTGTATAGGTTTTTTAATGTGTATGTTTAATTTATTTACGTATTTATCAGATAAAATATTATAGAAGTATATTACAAGACATTTATTATACAGTTAGTTGTATTTATCATTCATTAACTAGCAAACATTGACATTCTTACTCTTTCAATTTGAACTATTTTATTTCAATGAAACATGTTGGAATAGTTTAAAAATTTGAGTATATAACTAACAAACACTCACTAAAATACAAGAACATGTATAAAATGAAATTTTGTTTCTCAAACAAATCATTAGGGACCTACCATACAATGAACAAGGATCAAGTTATATTAATCCAACTCAATATTCAACTAAATTTCTAAGATTATTACTTTTGACTTAGATTTTGCATAATATTTTGAGTTGACTTAAAGTTATGATTATCTATATGTTTTATTTATTTTCTATTCAAAGGTGAGCTATGACGAAAAAAAAAAGGTAAAAATTTTCGAGTTTATTACATTTTTCTAAAGTTCACATTTATATTTGTAAAATACTTATAACATTCAAGTTATTAATAGCTTTAGAAAAATAAATACGAGTAAAAAATTCAGAATATACAATTTATTACACGGTAATGTGAATTTATAGAATTTTGAACATAGTTAATTAATCACAACAAAAAATATATTTAATTAGACTGTTGAGCTAACAAGTGTTACACAAGAAAAAAACAATAATATTATCTATTACACTAATATTAACAATATAATAATAATAATAATATACTCTCAATCTAAATATCTTGAAAATCATTCATATATATTTTCTATTTTGTATAATTATAAAACTAAAAAAATATGAATCTTATAGAGTGATATAAAATATGACTATTAAACGAGCTTTTAAATCGAATTATATAGTTCAAATTTGCAAACATGTATTTATTTAGTCACTCGAGTTTTAATTTTATTTATTTGATGCGTGGACGACTTTAACCACATAAGTATGAAATTAAATTTCAACATAGGAGTTTATTAAGCTTAAATTTCCGTGTTTCATAAGGATGTTGTTTAAGGTTCGTTTCACATATTTTAATAAAATTATAATAATAAATATATATTTCAAAATAATGTTAATAAAAGTAATTAAAAATGACAAACAAATTTTATTAGTTTTGTAAAGGATCAAATAGTTTATTTAATTTAAATAGTAAAAATTATAATTATATGTTATTTCTTGTGCATATGTATATATTATTTTAATTTATACGTTTACCAAATTAAACATAAAATTTTAAATTTTTGACATTACTTTTTAATTTGAAGAAGATTACTATATAATATATAAAATTTTTCAATTGGAGTAGGTCTTAAAATTATAAGACATATAATCGTTATTTTACTAACACTTTAATAGAAGTGAATATTTATATAAAAACGACAGGAATTATTAGTATCCTTTAATATACTCATATTTTTACTATAAGCATATAATTACTTATTAATACATTGATAGACGATATTAAAGTGTACAAAACAATGATAAATTAATAAAAACTTGAATAATAGTATTTGAATAATGATAATAATATGAGGATGATTGACTATTTTTCTACATACATACTTAAATGAATATGATGTTAAAAACAATAATAATCCATAGTTAAAAAATAATTTATTTCTTTAAAATTTATAATATTTGTTCTAAATAAACACCACTCTAATTTTTTTTTTCATAAGTAATTGAGTGGAAAAAAAGTATTTGTTTCCGGATTTCTCTTTCTAAGAAAATAGCTAAAGATGAAATAAAATTGTGGGAATATTGTAATATATATTTAATAAGTTTTATAAGTAAAGATAATAAAGTTGTAAATGAATTATTATAATATTATTGCAAATGATAGAATATAAATATTGAGAATATATAGTAAAGAGAGTTGATTGATTGATTTTGATGGCACATCCCAGCTGTGTAGATTGACAATAGTTCAGAGTTGAAATTCCACATACGGAATTCATCACGTTGACGTAAAGATCCTTCCAACGATCCCAGCCGTTGATTTACGATGTGGTAATTTCGAGGTGCCACCATCTGATTTATTTTGGTGTCTATTGGGATGACAAATTTCGTACGCATCTCATCTCATCAGTGTGCTGCTTTGGCTTTTTTGTAATTATTTTCTTTTGTTATTTTTCTCATTTTCCAGTCACCTTAATCACTTCCTAAATTTTAATCCTTCTACATCTGTCTTTCTTTGACTTCTTTTTTTCTCTTTTATTTTTTTTCTTGACATGAAAGATATATTCCCTATGACCTTAACAGAAATGTCTAGTCAATAATTCACAAGTCCATCTTCAAATTTTCACCTGTTTAAGCTGTTCAGATATTCTTCATAATTTTCTATATTTTTTTTAAAACTTCTTTTTTTATATCCTCTAACTCTTCTTCTTCTTTCTCCTCCCAACGATGTGGAGCTTAAAACAAGGACACATTACATTAACATGCTTATATTCAGCTCCAAAAAGTATATGTAAAAAGTTCTCATGCAATTGTTTGGAGTTTGAAACAAGATGGATATAAACAGTGAAGTTAACAATTTCATGACAAAAATGAAAGTAGAAGAATAGGAAAAAGGTGTGGTAATAATAATAACAATATTATGTGTACTATTTCCCATGCACGTCCAAATGGCATTACAGGCAGTTTATTGCTTGGCACACAGGTAACCTAAGTTTAGATTAGGGCTGGAAAGAATGTGGGCCCCATAGAAAGGGTAAAATGGTCTGTGAAAGATTGCAGTGAGGGCAGATCTGTGAAATTATGTTGTGCAATAATGATCTTGCATTCACACAATGTTCATTCACAGAAAGGATAGTATAATAGGTATAATAGTAATAATAATAACTAAAAAGAAGAAAAGTATTTTCATGGGGTCTTACACAGTGATGATGACGACGTTGGCGTATGTAGCAGTGGTCATATTCTAATGAGTAAGTCTTTGTAGAGAGAGAGAGAGAGAGAAGCAAAGGTCAAAGCGAGGCAGTTGAGTAATTGTAACACCGTTGATAGTACCCATTATATTGGCAATTGCATAGGTGTAATGATTTCGTGGAAGGTCAGTGCAAACAAGATCAGAAGAAGCCTCCTCGTGATTTTTATCTGAGAAAAAGTGTTTTGAGTTTTCTGCTTTTTGGGGATTTCAGTTTTGAGTTTGTAGTAGTTTCTGTTCCCTTTATTTATTTTTTAGTTTATCTGATTGCTCCATGGCAACTTAAAAGGTACAGCAACCACCGTATATATCAGGTATTATCAGTGTATGTGTGTGTGACTCCTAAGGAATTTGCAGAGCTCTTACACATGTCTTCTTCGTCTTTTCATTTTCTCTCGTGATATTCTTCCTTTCTCTCTCTCTTTTGCCCCTTCTGCTTTCTGTTTGCGTGGGGAGCAAAAAGCTCATTCTTTTCTCTCTCTCTCTCTTTCTGATATATAAGACTGAGAGGTCGAAACAAACTAAACTTCTTGTGGGCAAGACGTAACCTTTTGGTGTTGAGGAAGAAACACAACAAAGTGAAGAAAGTGAAGGTCTTTTTTACTCAACCAAGGGTTTCGATATATATATATATATATATATATTTATATATCTATCTGATTTACATAAGATCAAACTGAACATGGGTAGTTGTGGAAGAGAAGGAGCTGTCAGGCAATATATAAGGTCAAAGGTTCCTCGTTTAAGGTGGACTCCCGAGCTGCACCGTTGCTTTGTTCACGCCATTGATAGCCTTGGAGGTCATCAAAGTAAGTCGACTCGTTTTTTACTTTTGGAGATTCAGGATATAGGATCCGTTTTCCCTGCCTATTATTAATTTCTGATATATTTTTTTTTAATTATCTTTTCAGAGGCTACTCCTAAGCTTGTTCTTCAGTTGATGGATGTTAAAGGGCTCACAATTTCACACGTCAAGAGTCATCTTCAGGTTAGGAACGTTAGGACAACATGGTTTTTCTGAGCAGTCAAAATTTTGCTGATGCATGGTTATGTTTATTGATATTGGGTTTCTCTCTTTACACAAACCAGATGTACAGAAGCATGAGGGGCGACTTGGGGAGACAAGGTACCGAACCCTCTTTACTGCAAAACATATGAGCAATGACAGAGTCTTAATCTTTGTAGTTGTTCCTCATGACGATCGTGGTTCCTCAAGAGTATATTTCTGTCACGTATCCATGCCATGCGTGGGGAACTATAAACCATGCTTTATGCATTGAATGCTGATTGTTGTTTCTTCTCTTGGTACATATTTGAAGTTAAAAAACACATCCTATGAACTCGCACTTATACACAAGTTGGGAAACTTGAAACTGAGTTGCACATTTATTAGTCTCTTCTTTACCATAACAGTGTAGGAAGAAGAAGGAGACAATGTCCTTTTAAATCTTCCTCTAATGGCATTTTGATGAAATCCACAACTTTTTTTTTTAAAATTTTTCTTTTCTGCATTCTTCATACACAACAAAGGTGGTTCGTTGCTGGCCATGTGTTGAAAGCACAAGACATTAATTGGTAACATGAAAGAAATGTTATGATAATGTGTTGGTGGTAACGGGTACGTGTATTTGTCAGGTAGGACACAGTCCCAACATAGGAACCAATCTTTTGAGGAGCACGATGATGGTTGTGTTGATGAAGTGAATGATGTTTGCGTTGAGTACTCATGTTCGAAACCCATGGGAATAGAATCTGATTCCTTCTTCGGCCACAGCAATCTCCCTCCGAAAAGGTCAGCCTATATAGCTTTATTCATCTCTTTTCTCAGCTGAAATAATTTCAGACTTTTCAAAGTGTGGGAGAGCGGTGTTATGTTACTTACGCTTGCCTTGATCTTTTGCTTTTCTGAGCCAACTTTTACTTTTTTACTTCTTTTTAAATTCCTTTTCGTTTGGATTCTCTACTCAGAGCAAGAATCGAGACGAGGAGTTCCATCTCAGAGAGTCTGCAATGCAGCCAAAGATTATGTGATGCAGTTCCAAATCCGTACTGTTTTTATGATTATCTGCAGAAGCCCATGGCTGAGCACAAGGGAATAAAGGAGTTCTGTAAGGCTTCAACATGGCAGACACAACCCCATTCCTCTCTGTTACTACCACATTTTCCCACCCTCACTTCATTCCAATCTCCTAACCAACAATCAGATTTCCTCCAGGTCTCTCATCTCTTCTTTTTCTGTTATGCTTTTAATTTATTATTTTAGGAGTTTTACTTGCATAATAGTCTGCATTAAATGCTTATATATATATATATATATATATATATATATTCACTGTAAACTATATATATAATAAATAACTGTGAAACTTAAAGGAATGCAAAAAAGTTTTATTCCTTGGTGGGATGCCGAGATGACCAATCCATAGGGTGGAAGCACTCCACTTTTGTTCAGTGTGATCTTACGTTTTGTCTGTCAAATGTGCACAGCTTTTGGGATCACGTTGTGTGTTAAATGGGAAACCGTTGGTTAATTTCTCAGCTGCCTGTGCCTTTTCTTTCTCTATCTTTTATAGAAAAGTATATTATTAAACTATTAACTTTGTTCTGAGGTTGAAACAGGAAGCTCTTTTGTAGAAACTGGTGTCATTATTAAATATAATGATTTGTTTTAGCTTCTTTGGGTTAGTTTTAGTTTTGATTTTGTTGTAAAGAAATAAGAAAACGTGAAGTGTTGAACACAGGTAGACAGATTACTTTATGTAACATTTAATCTGGTTGTGGAGTGGTTAGATTGTTTTGGTCCCCTTTTGTACGACTTGAGATTGTGGTGGAAATAGAAGAGAGGGTGCTTGTGATTGTCCAAAATTTATCATAGGCTGCAATGTGGCCGAAAGGGTCATCATGGCTTCTAATTTATATTCTGAGTTTTTTCACATTCAGTGGTCCTCACAAATTATTGAAATTCTGACTTTGCAAATGGAAATTTATCTATGCCCTTTATTGCATCCATACGGATACTTCTTTTGAAGGTAGAGACCCCACAAGTAGGACTTAACCTCAACTTCTTTCCTCTCCATAAAATCCAAAACTTATAATTGCTCTCTCTGGATCAGAAGAAAGATAAAGACGTCAATGTATCTATTTTTGTTTGATTATACAAAATAAAAAAAAAATGTTTTTTTTAGGTTTTCAGTCAATTCAAATTTTAAAACTTTCATGTTTCTCTTTCTCTCTCCTTCCACCTTTCAAACCTCCAATGCCATTGGTCAAAAAATGCATGTGGGGTTGTGTGATTATTTTGAAAAAGAAGTATATTTGTTGTTGTTTGTTGATCTTCCCTTTTGAGTGTGTATAGTATATATATATATGTCTTAGGAATAGTGGTCAAATGTGAGAAGCAAAAGCAAGAGTGTTGTTGTTGTTGTTGTTACTTTTCAGAAGTGAGATTTTTGAGACACTGTTGGTTATGTGTTTTGTGGTGTTTATAGGTGACAACATTAAATGAAGGAAAGAGCAGTGGAAAAGGAGTTAATGTAGATGTGAACACTGAGACAGGTGAGGCAGAAGTTGAGGATGTAGGAGCGTATGAATTGTCATTGTCGCTTACATTGCCAAATCCTTCACCTCAGAGAAGTAATTGTTCATGTTCAGGCAGTGAGATCAGTGAGACAATCTCATCATCCCCTGCTGCAGGGTTTAGCAACAACTACAAGGACTGCACCAGTTCATCCAATCTCAATGAAACAATTAATTTGGACCTTTCTTTAGCCCTATCTGGCAATTGATTTCATCCACTATTGTAAAATCAATCTATTATAGGCATAATCTACTCTACTTCTTTTTCCTTTTTTCTTTTCATTCTCTTCACTAACAATTTTGCTCTTTTTGTCAATTTTTTTTTTATCCATTTCTTAAGTTTTCTATTAGATCAATTAACATGCTGTCACCTGTCAAACATACCATCTTCTAATATTAATATGCTTTCTTTTTCCTTTATCAACATGATATCATCAACTTTGTACAAACATCAATTCTTATGACTTTCCATTACAAAATTCTTATGAGTTTCCATTAGAGGCATGTACGAATGAGTTATACCATTGTCTTTAGATGTGTAATATATGATTAAATAGTAATAAATGTAATGATTAATACCAACAGATACAAGCCTTTTTCTTATTTGTGTTTTTTCTACATATAGAAATATACGTTTTAAATATAAATAATTTTTTGAAACTAGAATTGGGAAATTATGTATTATTTTCTAGTTGAGGATTTATACAATTGTTTTGTGTAAGAGGGATTCTATGATTATGTATTTGATATTTGAATTTAAATTTAATAAGGGTATATATATATATATATATATATATATAGAACTTCTATAACAAATTAAATTGTCACAACAAAAAATTATAGTTAAAAGTCGCATAAAAAAGTTATAAAAGATTGTAGTTCCTATGGTATAAATTTCAGGTCAAGTTTAATAAAAAGGAAAGTGGTGTAGTTCAAATAACAATAAAAGTAGTTACAAAAAGTTATATTAATAATATATTTTATACAATAGTATAATGATATATTTTAAATGAAAACTAAAACTTATTTACAGGTGTTATTCCCATTCAAAACATTAACTTTTTGAAATTAGAAATAAATAAAATAAAATATGTCATAACATTAAATTCTTGAAATTAGAATAAATAAAATAAAATGTCATAACATTGCAATATACAATACCCGAAAATAACTTCTTTGTATTACACGATTTTGAAAGTTGATTGAATTACTCTCATAACCGTTCTAAGTAAAATCTATCCCATCAATTACTCCTTAACATCTATAAGTTAATAATACAATTATTATGTTAATGAGATGAATATTAAAATATATGAAAGAGATAAAATAAATTTTAAAAAACATTTAAAGCAAGATAAAAACAATGAATTTGAAAACTCAAAATATAAAGTAAAATTTTGAATTTATGGAATTTTCACAGGTAAATAAAAATCTTAAAGTCATCCAAAATATTCATAACTCAATACTGATGCATAATAATTTAGCTAATAGTGTGAAAGAATAATTAAAAACCAACTTTCTTACAAATATTTTATAAGGCAAAGGACACGTTTTACTATTTCAACATGTTTTACTTTGGTTAAATATATGTTTAGTTTCTATAATTATACACTGATTTATTATTTTTCTCATTTATTTTTTATTTTTTATTTTAAACAAATTCAATATGACACATTCCGTTATATAAACATTAATAATGAATTAACATATACTGATATAGTCATACATTCATTTTATGCTTTTTTGTTCAATGCCAAGAGAAAAATGAAAAGAATGACAACAACTTTATCTAACGAAAAAATTACATCAAAGGTGTGTTTATTGACAGAGATGATTTGAGGGAGTGAAGGGATGAATTTGAAAATAAATTGTGTTATTTTTTTTATTGGATTTGAAGATAATTAAACTTGAATTCAAAGGTAAGTAAAAGTCTACGTATATATGATAGATTAAAAAACAATATTTTAATAAATAAATAATGAAAATTATTAAATTATCCTTAATGATAATATTAATATAAAATAATATTTATGAGTAATATTTTTTTTGATAAAAATTATTTGAAATAATAGAATTTAAAAAGTTAATAAATAATTAAAATAAAGAAGAGACATGTAGGTTATAGTAAAATAGATAAATATAAATTTTACAAATTCTTTGGATAGATTTTTTCATAAATATTTTAAAAAAATAAATTAAAATATAAAATTATTGTTTTATCTTTACAATTAAAATTAATATATTATTATTATTATTATTTAATATTATTATTACTATTATATTAATAATAAAAATATTGTTATATAATATTACTATTAATACTTAAGAGTATTATCATATAATATTTAATAGAAATTCTTGCGATGCAATCATACTGGTCCATTTATGTTGAAATAAAACTAGATATTAATTGGTAGACAGTTACTTTGAAGAGTTGTTTAACGTAAGAGAATTGTGATAGGTCCACATTGACCCTCTCTATAGCCATCGTCTTTATTTCACATGTTACTATGATTTGATTTTATGGGAAATCATTCTTGATGAACAGTGTTGTGCTCTTCCGCCAGTGAAAATATTTAATTCTCTCATATAAAGGTAGAGCTACATGCCAACATAGTTAAATTCTTTTGCTCTATCTCCATAATTCTACTGTTATTTTTATAATTAACTGCATCTCTGTCCCAATCTGACATTTAGACGTCAGGTCAAAGTCTGAAACAAAATGGGTAAAAATGTTAATTACTATAGCTGTAGCTAATAAAATGGTGTTGTTGGGAATTTCTCACACCAGCTACATGTAGGGTTAGAAATTAACTCAGTTCTCAGTTTGATTGGATTTGTAAAGTAATGTTTAATTTAACATCATTTTGGTTTTTACCTGTTCTTTATCCGTGTATTTATCTCATATAATAAGAAGAAGATACAAACACTATTAAGATCGAGTTGGATCATATAAAAGATTGATACCATTCTCTATTTAATACTTTAAAATATTAATGGGTCTTTCATCTTTATAAAGTATTCTATTTTCTCATTTCTATCGAACGTGAGACTTAGACTCACACCTCAACAGCTTAAAAAAGTAAATTGGATTACTTGAATTCACTGTGAGTCGTAGGTAGTAGATACCTGTGTCGCACTGATTCGAAGTAATTAACATTGTAGAAAAATGTGGTTTGCTTGTGAAATAGCATAATTTGGTTGGATAAGGGTGGCTAGGATTTTGACCAAATTTGGTTGTCTGGTTCCATAATGGTAGGGTTGTGAGCATGGTTTGTGGGAGAAATTGAAATGGTGACAAACTTCATAAATGAAAAGAAGAAGCTATTTGTTTAGGAATCTGACACGCTACTCGAAAGGATTTAACTTTTAGACTTGCCACGTTTCATTGCACAACCCTTTATGTTAATGATAAATAATGAGATTAGACGCACTACTTGGTAGTTAAGCTTCATTTAATGACAGTTTAAAATGTAGTTATTTTTTTTATTTATTTATTAACTGTAATATGAGAAAAGTAATTATATATAAAGAGTTGATAAGAAAAAAACGTAGAATGCATTGATAAAAATTCCCGCCTTCCTTTCCATAATTCAGTTTAATGTAATGAAAAGAGACTACATACACATATATACAGTCATGGATGTTCAAATTAACATATTTTGTCCTTAAAAAAATCAATATAAAGCTATTTTACAAGTTAATTTACCAGTATCTACTGAACGATTCGATCTTGAATTCACGTAGAATAAGGTTAGAGCTAGAATATATCATTTACATTCTTGACAAGACATTTTTAATGAGTACGAAAATTATCAGCACGAAATGGAAATAACAATACTCTTCATAAAAGCAACCATTAAAATGAAAACATCCATCATACAAATGGTACAGTTGCAACTAATCCACACTGTCTTTTGTCATTAAAAACATCTCAATTTAATGCAGTACTTTCCATACAAAGAATGCAAGGGTTCTACATAAAACTTCAGAAACCAGCGAGTATAGGAAGAAATGTAGCGGATAAAGCTGGACATGTACGACGAGTATTCAACTTGATTTCGCAGATCACATTTAATATTGAGATATTAAGATATAATAAGCTTAACAAAAATGGAAGGAGTGGAAAAAAAGTAGGCACTACAGATTTTACTTGTGATAAGTCAGAAAGGCAAGCTATTTCTTCATTTGTAGCTGGTCTTTTTCCATTTCCATTTCCATTTCCATTTGCAGGGTCATACGAAATCCAATAGATATAGCTTCTAGGATGTGTAACCTGACAAAGCAACATTGTCCACGCAGTGTTCATGGAGCTAAAGAGGCTTCCTTAGTATTGGAAGTCAAGGCTTTGATGCATAGTCGAGGCTTTGTACTAACAAGGTTGCTGGGGAGGACAGAGACTGCGACTATTCTGGATCCATTGGGTACTCCAGAAAGGGGTAGCAACTCAACAAGCACAGAGAGCTGCAACGCCAGTGCTAATCAATGCTCAGAGTATATATAAATGCAAAATACCAACAGCTATAAATAGTTCAAGGTAAACAGTACGTCTTTTACCTCTGGAGACCTGAGATCCACTACTGAATCTTCCACAACATGATTGACTGCAGACGCCACCACACCAAAGCATTTATTACGGTCCAGCAAACTAAATGCTTTAGAATCATTTGAATTTCCCTTCGCAGATGTAGTTTCTTCAATTCCTCTTCGGTTGAACCCGACAGCAAACTACAATGACAGTTTATAATTATTTTCATGTGAGATTGATAACCGATGTACATCAGATCTATAGAATGAAATTTACCAAAATATAATTTATCTCTGAAAATCTTAACACAAATGTCACTCATTCATATAAGAATTATTGTCTGAAACTTAGACTATATTTGTTTAAGAAATCAATTCATTTACAAATCATACCGTGTTTATATTTCCATTATTTGTACAACCCAAACATGCTTTTGATTATATTTAGGTATAATGTACTAAATATGTTTTTTCTGTTAGAAAGTTGAGAAAGCTCCAGAAAGTGCAAGTCTTTGGTTGACAATCGAAACAAAATCTTGGCTCTGGCTTCGGTTGCCATTGACACATAATCGGTAAGGATGTTTAGAAGCTACATGCAGATAAATAAATATTCGTCCACCATTTGAGATCAGGTTTATTGAAATTCAAATTTTAATTAAAATCTGGATTCTTCTTTCGTGGTCATGTATCTCAAGTGATGAAATGAAAATGGCAACCAACGTTAGCTTATGCATAGCATGGCTGATTTTCAGTTAAAAGGCAATACTGTATTGGACCTTTAGAGGTCGTTGTAGTTTGTCCTGTTTAGCAGCTACAAACTTTTTAACAAGCATTGATACTACTTCTTGTAGTTCTTTTTCGTTCAAACTGCAGGTAGCCTGGATAGGGAAAATGCGATGACACCAACTGCAGTAGAAAATATGTTCACTATTAGATAAAAAAAGGAAGGTACAGAAATCAGAGAGAAGAGCTTTTATAGTATACATCCACAAGCCTACATATGTCCACTCAATAAGTATGAAAAAAAAGAGAGAATACAGGTAGAATTTGCGTGTCCATATCTGCAATGAATCAACATATCAGCCATTCTAAAGCTAAATCTGCGGTTGTTAGAACTTGAAAGTTCAATAAACAGAACAAACAGCAAATTTGCAGAGATGGCAGCCTAAAAGCTGAGAAAAACAAAAACGATGAATTTAGAATAATTTACAAATAACAAAGAATTGTACTATTCTTTAAGTTGAAGTTATAGTTTTAATCTAACAAATTTATAGGCTACAAGTTCGCTTTTGCAAAACCTAAACCCACCTTACGGGAAAATCAAATAGGAGGGAAAGTTATCCGGAGAGAGGAATATTATTCAGATCTGTCTAGATAAAGTTTTATAGGGAAAGGGGATTGTATTGTTTTCTTTCAGATAAGAACCTTGGTAGAACCACAACATAAAAACTAGTCATTGTAATTGGGCAGCTTGGGGCCTTGAAAACCCCAATAACAATCCAATATTTTCAATACGAAACTCAAGTCTAATACCTTATAATTAGATTATACCATCAGATCAAGTTTCACAGGCCTTTGCATCCACATGAGCCATCTGTGCACGATCCCTTTGATTAGTCTCGAGTGAGAAAGTTCTATTACCAACTGATAAGAACTAAATTTTAGGAATACAGATCGGTTGGGCCTAAAGTGGCTAAAGGATTATATTGGATGGTGCTTTATTGGAAGACCACCACCTCCACTGATGTCAACCATGGTTAAGGTTGGAGCAACTTGCTGCCTTCTTTGACCAACTGGCCCCAACCTTCATCTCATCCAACTATGCTCGTGGGATTCCAGCCAGCACGGTTCCCCCCTCCCCGAGCAACCATGCTACCCTCGCCAAATCAAAACTCCTCCTCAACAATTTCCCTTTCCCCCACTATATATATCTACTGTTCCATATCGCCCTCCACCACTATACACCACACGAAACACATTGCTAACATCCATCCCCCCACCCCTCAACCAAATATCGTTCCCTTCCTCGTCAGTCTGGCTCTCCATTCATTCTAACGGAGAATCTCAGTCAACACCTTCCATGCTAAAACACTAAACAAAACATTTGTAACACAAGAATGAGCAAATTTACTTACCCCAACAAACTTCCATTCCCAGATTCCAAAGCTTGTATGATATTTGAGACAATATTAACAGTGTCAGGCTGTGTGTGACTGGGAAAGGTAAGGAGAAGCAACCCATTCCTTGTGAGCTTAACCAAAGAAAGATCGGTCACTCCATCTCTGTCTGGTCCTGCTTTAACAGCACTTGAAAGTTTACCTGCCATCAGAAACAATGAAGGTGGCTGGCTGTTTAATAAAATCCTATCACACAACATTCCATCTCCCAAAACTGAGAAAAAGGAAGTAGATAAACTGAATACCATCTCCAGAGGCAGCAGTAGCAGACTCAGTTTCCTTGCTATCCAAACATTCCTCACCAGCATCATCAATCAACTTCCGTCTCTTGGAAATACTATTCTCATTAAGGTTGTTTGAAGAGTCAAAATGACCCGGCTTAACGAACTGTAACAACAATTATATATGGGTAATGAGAAAGTAAAGTAGCCATTTTTCACTAATTTTCACAAATAAGGGAATATTTATGTTAGGAGGTTATTTTCAGGAAGAAAGAGAAGTAAAAGTGACCTTACGAAGGATGGCGATTGCTTCTTTTGTGGCGCTCTTCTCTCGCTCTGCAAAGAGAAATAGAAAATGACGGAAATGAAAGGGAAATGGGAATGAATGAGAAAAAGAAGATGATGAAGAAGTAACTGAACTGAGAGTGCAAGTGATGAGAAATCCAGAGTGAGAGTTACGAAGAAGAGAAGAGGGAGCGTTGTAGTCGAAACGAGGAAGGTTGATAACCGCCGCATGCTGCTCCCATGGACTCATCGTCTCCTTCTCCACTCCCTCGCTTTTCTCTTCCGCCATTCTCTCTCTCTTTCTCCCTTCCAAAAACCCTTTCGTTTCTCTCTTCCAAAAACCCTTTTTTTATTAACAAAGAAAACTGTTCATGCTTACTCTCATCAATCACAAACTCTTCTGCACAAATTCTGAGTTTCTTCTCAAATTCGAATAATTTCTTCGCTTGAAAGAGATCACAAAAAACAAAATTGCTCACAATTGAATGTATGTACTCCAAATATTACAGCCTCTTTTTATTTTTTTTTCTTTTACTTTTCATTTGATTTTACCAAACTTGTTCTGTAGTCCCTATATTTAAAAATAGGATAATGATATATGAACAATAGTTTTGGGTCTTCCTTGCTTTAGAAAAAAAATTATATATCAATGTATTTTTTTTAATATTAGGAGAAAAATAATTTTAAAGATAATAATATTCAGTATACCAAAATTTAATGAAATTGTTTATTTTTACCTTGTTATATATTTGTATCTATCCTACCTCTTTTTTTCTATCAAACATAGCTAAAAAGATATTTAACCATACCTGTAAAAATAAATAAAATGTGTGTAAGATATTTATTTTATGATACGACCAATTACGAATTATTAATTTTAGCCTTTTCAAAACATTTCTTATAGAAAAAAATTAATACATCGATAATTTAAAGAATTTTTTGAACCTTCTTTCGATAAAAAGATGGCGTATATAATAGTTATTAACTCATAGAAATAAAAATATCTAAAAATGATAAATATTATGGTTTATTATCTATTGATGCTATAAAATAATTTACGTATTTGAGATCATTAGACTCTTTTTATAATCATAGTTAGGCTTGACCCTTTTTCAGTAATATAATAAAATTAAAATGCTTAAAACCCGACACGCATTAATACTAAAATTTAATTAAAATATACTAATACTAATAATAGAAATTCAAAATGTTATTTACTTTTAAATTGTCGTGCAACTAAAAATTAGTCTTGGAAAGATAATTTAACAACGACAATGGACTTTTAGAGTGAATACAAAAGCAAGAAAATAGAGAATGGTGCAGACACATTGTCTAAGCAACATGACAGTGTCCTTTTGTTGAGGTGAAGTTGTAGATGCCATTTCAAAAGAAACATCTACCATCCCTTACTCCAACTGCAACAAAGTATCACTACAATTATGGAAATAGGATCCGTTTGGTTTATCACTCATGGCTTAATCTTTTATAAGGGAAAGGTACAATTATTGCCCACTTTTCCTTTCTCTCTGTTCTCTCATTCTTTGACACCTGATTTTCCAACTACAACACCTAAACCAAAATTTTCATATTTATTTGATCAAGTGACAAGATTTTCTTGCTAAACCTGAATCAAATTAATAAAAGTTCTTATATTGAATTATTCAAAGTTAATTTATAAATTAAACTTAATTTTTATATGAAATTATTTTTATCTCAAGAACATTAACAAAAGAAATAGTCACAGTACAATCCTCAACACTCAACTTTAAGTTAGTAGTTTGAAATTGAAATGAATTTCAGAAATAGACAAATATTTGTTTATGCTTTAAGATTAAAAATTCATGGGTCAGTCAATATGTTGGACATATAAAACCCACCCATGCCTTCAAATAATTTATACTTCTGCTCAACTAGGCCTGAATCCTTAGCAGTTTCCACAAGGCCCTTCTTACCACCACTGGTCACTTATTCAAACGTCGACAAGTTCAAATGCAAAATCTTTTAAATCACTACACCGAGGAAAGCGTTATCATCATGTTACTGAGATGAAGTTTCCTCCTTCTTATCAGTCAGATGCCTTAAAAAGAAAATGGGAACTTTATCAGTAAACAGTATATCCAGCACTCCATTGAACTAAAATTAAATATATGACAATGCTTCAAATATTGCGAAAAGGAGCACCCCGAATTACATAAACAATTACAGAGAAAGAGATATTCTTAATCAAACTCTTCTTACATTAGGATTAGATAAAACTTACGTGACTCCCACTAAAATACACGAGAGCTCTGTGTAGTAAGAAATACTGGTGATGTGTATCAACGTCAATGTAACATGGATTCGGTAATCATATGATATTTGTTCTTTATTTCTATAATCATAATAGAAATTTATGCAATAAATTTACAAGTCTATGTATTTTAAGAAAATTATTGTTTTGCCATTGGAGTTTGAAGTGGACAGTTCACTGGTACGTGTCATAAAAGTGTCGTATGCAGGGTGTTCACACCTATCGAACACAAGGACACACCATTTGTGAAGTGTGTCCGAGCTTCATAGGTCAGAGTATTTCTAGGTGCTCACACTATTCAAGTAGAGATTGAAGTCGTAATAAATCATAATAAATCAAGAGCATGGTCATTTTCAAATATTTTCATGGCACAAAGTATGGCCAATTAATATTAGGCCTAATTTCCTAGTAGAGCTTGTTAATTGAAGAAGCTTTTTCAAACACCACACCCCTGGTGACGATCTATAAAAATACAAGAGGAATGCATAACAAATACAAGTTAAAATAGCATTTGTGATTGCAGAGGGCAGCAAATAATAGAATAGAATAAAAACATAGTAATTTAGTTTCGCTAATATGCAAGCTGCTTACCCCTCTGCCCTTGCCCATCGAGAGAATTGATAAAGTTGAACAGTCTCATTCGAGGCATGACAAGCAAAAAGTAGATAATTGCGTGGCTGTACCATCCATGCAAATCTCATGAACAATGCTGAATAGATACACATTGCTGCAGCATTAACAACAAACAATAGATGCAATAAGCAACCAACTGGGAAAAGGTTTCAACATTTTGTGGGACAGAGATGATAGATAAACCTCCTGTCATGTTGCCAGAGATCATTTCTGGAGGTTTCTTCATGTCAGCCAATCCCTTTTAACAAATATTAGTTTACAATTTAAAGAATAAGACAATGTGTTACAAATAACTAGTCGAGTGAATAAATGAACTTCTAACAATATAAACATATGATCATGATAGAAACTCACAGCTGCCACAAATCCCCAGTTGGCAACAGGTCCCCAAAAGTGAGTAGTTTTGGGACCCATTGGACTGTTCCAAAATGCTCTGAAGGAAGCCATACAATACCGGTGCTACTTCTGATTTGTCATTACAAATTGTAAGATGACTTCAACACAACAGAAATATAATAACTATGAATGTAAAATGCAAATATTTATTTAATATTAAAACCCGCCAAAGTAAGATATGAAAGTAAGGTGGTTTCTCAGAAAAAGACTCATGACCATGAGCCCTCCTTCTACTTATTCAATAACATCCCATGGCATCATACAGTTATTCTACTCAAAGGAGAGAAGAAACAAAGGTCAGCAATCACCCACTACATCAGGGAGTGCAGTGTAACAGTTCTATGATACCACTAAGTCTGTTATTGATGGCTATCAAAATGATGAGTTGTTTATATACTGTTTGGACAAACTTTTTCATAACCTCCTGTCATCTTATAAAAAATAAAATAGGATGAACAAATGAATTGAATTTCATCCACTTGAGATAGTTTATGTATAACTTAAACTTAGTTTTTCTTCATGCTTTCTTCTCCTGAAAGGGAAATCCAAACATGACAATAATTTAGTAATAATCCCAAAAAAATTATGTGCTACTCTTTCAATCATTTGATCAGTTTCAGATTTTCGAGATCCTTGACAATGATTTCTCTAACCAAACAAAGTCAAACCCTGCAGATTCACTGAACGATAACCATTGAGAGGGTAAGCAGAAACTCCCTCTAAATGATTCTTCTCTGTAAAGAGCAAAGCAAAGGTATGACTATGAAGATCTTATCAAACATTTGTCAATGCAAAAGCACGATTTCTTCTCTTCTCCTATCCTTTCATTTATTTACTTCCCGTTTTAGTGTGCAATGTCTACTGTACAATCAGGCAACACACCATTCACACGGTACTGTTACAATCCCCTCCATTAAAAAATTAAATAAATAAAAAAACATAAGAGCAACTGTCTAGATTCAGCCAATCAATAAAATGATGGAACAAAGAATGTTGTATAATAATAAAAAAGGATTCAATTAGGTCAAACTAGTAAGTGTAGTTTATAGAATGAATTTCAATAATTACGCTAAAGAATGAATGAGATGGAGAGAATTAGGCAGCTGAGATATATCAAGAACTTGAATTAAAGATAGAAGGAGAGAGAATCGCTGGCGATGTTGATTGTGGGAGAGAATGTTGTATTATAATAAAAAGGATTCAATTAGGTCAAATTAGTATGAGTAGTTTATAGAATGAAAATGAAAAATTATTCTCATGAATGAATAAGATGGAGAGAATTGGGAAGATGAGAGATACCAAGAACTGAAGAAATGAGAATCGCCTGTTCAATGCGGAAGAGGACAGCGCCGGAGAGTCAAATCTGGAGGAAGGCTTTTATTGCTTTTGATTTAACAACTCATACCTCTTCAAACGCCATCACTATTTGCGTTTCACCACTTATGGAAGGGGAGAAATCATACAACGTACATTACAGTTTTTTGTTTTGTTTTACACCTACTTAAAATTAATAAAACTACATTTTTATTTTTAAATATGTTTTTCTTTTTGGAAGAATTAAGTAGAAAAAATAAATATATTAGACCAGTTTTTTTTTTAATTTTTATTACTAAACATTGTATTTGAAATAATGTGAAGAATAAAAAATTGACTTAAATTCATAAAAATATTTCGTATATCCACAAAAATATATTTAATCTTATTTTTTATATATTAATGAAGATGAGTTAAATATTTTTACATTTTTTTAAAGATAAAATTATGTCAAAGACTGGATTTTCTCAAATAATAATATTTCATATAATTTTACACTTGTTTTTAGGATAAGATTGTAATGAAATTTTAAAAATAAAATTATAACGAAGCTTGAAATCCTAAAATGAGCAATAGATATTGCTCATAAGATGGTTTATTGTAGTAATTTCATTTTTAAATATCTCAAAGTCTTATGTTTTTTAATTTACTTAATTGTTCTGACTATTTAATTTTAATTTTTCCACCTAATTAAACCAATATTTATTTGTCACGTTGTATTTTCTGAAATTGGTATATTTTATTAAAATGATGATTAATTTTAATAAATGAAATATTCATAGTCAGGCCTGAAAAACCACTTCCATTGAAGGAGAACAGCTTCATCAAGTGTTACCATTTTCACAAGACACATGACCCACCTAGTGGTAAGGCCCCTAAGACAGTGGCCATGGTTCCACCACCACCGCACTTGTGTCACCCTTCCCCTCCTCCTCCACCACCACCACCACCACCACCACAACCACCTTCTTTCTCCTCCATCACCTCACCCCAGTACATCTAAAACATCGCCAATTTCTCACCGCTTCTCATTTGCCACGCTCGCTTCGTCTCGTCCTAAACTTCGAACACCCAACTCTCCACTACCAACCACCTCTGACACGGATCTAGAGGCCAACAAAAGCCGGAACGAACTGAAGCGAGAAGCCAAGCGCGCTGTCAAGTGGGGGATGGACTTGGCTTCCTTCTCCGCTCCACAAATCAAACGCATCCTTAGGTTTTCGGTCACTCTTTTCATTTCCCGTTATACCTTCTTCCTTTTCCTCAATGCCCGCTTCGCAAAGTTCCCACCTTTGCTCAAAACCTGTGTGCTTTATGTTTGGTTGATGCAGGGTCGCTTCCTTGGACCAAGTTGTGTTCGAAGCTGTTATGCTCGTTAAGGTGCTTTTTCTTTTCTTTTCTACCACAATGGGAATATCTTATGTATCTATTTAACAGGTTGTATAATTGTTATTGTGGATTAGTCTATTGTTGAAGAGAAAGTGTTTGTTGTTTTGCCACAGAGACTGGGACCTGATGTCCGGGAAGGAAAGCGGAGGCAGTTCAATTATATCGGTAATTAATTGCTTCCAGAGCATTTCAATTATATTGGGTTCAATGCATTATGCATTTACGATGATAACAAACATTCAAACCATGATCATATATATTTTTGGATTACAGATGTGTTTTTTCTGCTCTTTCCATTTTGTTTCCATTAGTTATGAATCGATTTTTTCTTGTTAGTTACTTTGTTAACGTATCATTTCGCGCCAATTGGGGTAGATTACTGTACAATTGCTAATTGATATATATGTGGTAAGTTCATTTGACATTATCTATATCCTGCAGTGCAGATTCATGTTCTTCATACATAAATTTTCTCAGGGAAATTGCTACGGGATGTGGATCCTGAGTTAATGGATCGATTAATTAGAGCTACGAAAGATTCAGATCACAAAGAATTGCAAGCTTTAACTGGCTTAGGGTCTGATGACCCTGAAGATGACGATGAAGATGACTCGGTTGAATCTGAATCAGAGGAGGACCAGGAGGTATGCATTCAACATTCATACTTGAACTATATACAGACTACACACGACTCTACTAAGTTAATACCACACCTTAATCTCACTCTCTCCCATTAGGGTGTTGTTTGCTAAATCTGTGTGTTGTATATACTTAGGATGTAATAATTATTTTTCCTTGTGGTGTATCCTTATTTTTGGAGCATTTTATCAGGAATCCAATTGGCACGATGATCAGGTTACAAGGTGGTTTGATGGTTTGATCAGCAAGGACATTGAAATCACCAATGAAATTTATTCAGTCCAAGGAGTTGAATTTGATCGCCAGGTAGACTCTTTACTAAGTCGAAAAGTGTAAATCTGTGTACTTGTGCTTTCAGATTCTGATCAATCGTGACTCATACATTATCTTAACATGGTATGGGAAATAATTTCTTGAGCTTATTTCAAATCAAACAACCTTCAGGAGCAGAAATCATGTAAAAACTTGAGAATGATGGCTGTCTCAGCTTTCAAATGAAACACTATATATTCTATACAAAAAGTATAATAGACCTTTTGAAAAGAACCTTCATTTTATGTTGTCTATACGTATAATGAATATGTTTAACAGGAGTTGCGAAAGCTTGTACGTAGAGTGCACATTACACTAGAGAAGAAAGCTGATAATGAAGAAGAGGAGAAAAAAATAGAAACAGCAACACTTGGTGCTAAGAAAGCTCTTACTCGTTTCCTTCGTGGCCTTACAAAGAGAATCCATTATGAATACTAATACTTCAATTCATCAATGTTATTTTAAGTTGACATGTCTTAGCTTTAAGAATTTACCAAGAATTACATTGCTGCGGAAAATCTTATATTATTTTTTTAGGTTCACTACCACATGATATTTTGAACTCTTTTCCGTAAATTATTACTTTTATTGTCCAAATGAAATTTTTTACGGCTCAAAGATTTTGGAATTCGTGGAGTCATTAAGCATTAGAAAATATTTGTATCAACTACTCCAAAATGAAAAGTAGTAATGTTTTATTTGTATTATAACATGACAATTTCACGCTTTTGAGAATGATCGTGGAACCCAAAAATGCTTCGGAAAATATTGTTTCTTAAAAGATTAAGAATGTTCCGACCTTCTGAGATTATTCGAAATCTACTCATGAAATTAAGATTTTAATTAAGTATTAACTAACATTTAAGTTAATAATTATTTTTGGTGGGATTAGGCAATACGAGCTCATTAATATTTTCACTGGATACTTCCAGCAGACAGCGGTTTGAAGAAACATTAGCGGTGGTCATTCGAAAAAAGTCATTAAAAAGGATAAAAAAAAAGTCACTAAAAAAGGATACGTGCAACTTTAAAAATAAACTTATGAAAATGTGGATTAGTGCAACTTTAAAAGTAAACTTATGAAAATGTGAAAATAAATTAATTAAAATTATATGATATGTTCAAAATTAAGTCAAAATTAACAAATAATCAAAGTCGAACTTAGGTCAAACATCACATAAAAATAACAAAAAAAAAGTATAAAAAAAGAGAAATGGAGAAAAACAGACAAAAATGGCCTATACAATTTTATCCATCTCTTTTAATTGAAAGAGTTTTGATGATGCAATAAATTTTTTTATAAAAGATAATTCGGAAAAAAATATATTTTTAAATATTTGTGATGATATTTTTAAATTGTTGAATTTAATTGAGTGATTACTTTAATTAAATTGAGTGTCTAATTTTAAATTAATTAAATAACAATCTTTTCAAAAACAATGACGAATCCTTATTTGAAAAAAAGTAAGAAAGTTAACCTAATTTCATCACATTTATTTAAGTATTTTACATTGTTCATTTTTTTAAAACATTTCCCCATTTTCATTTAATTAGGTGCATTTAAATTTGCATGCATTTGCATTTCAATTCATTTAAATTTATTTAGGTGCATTGCTTACATGGATAATTATTTTATTGTATTTACTTAACACTTGTTAACGTAGAACTAAATTGTTAAAAGTCAATTTCGAGTTAGTTAGGAGAGTGCTTCGATTAGTTTTATCCTAACTAATTATAAAACAAATACTAAAGTTGCTAGAATAAAATAGTATTAATTTTGCTTTTGTTGTTAGCTTTTTTAATTTGACAAATTTAGCATTTTCAAGAAAAAGTTTTTTGTTTTAGTTTTGATTGAGGATTTTTTTTACTAGAAATTTTGGAAAGTAGTTGGTGTTAAGTTTGTGCAAGTGATTCACTTCTCTACAAATTAAGGTCTCAATTTATTTCATTTTAGAAACTTCTTTCAAAGAAAAAAATATGTAAAACAATTTTTCATTCCAAAACAGTGAACAGTAAAATTTTCAAATGAATCACTATTATTATTTCTAGTAGCCAAATCAATCATATTTTCAAGAGTCTTATGATCCACATCTTGAATTATCTCTCTCGGATTGAGTATCCACCACAACAACCATATGTTCAATCAGAGTTTTAATTGCTCTTGCTTATATTTTAAACTTAAAAATTCATAAAATGGATTTTAAAATTGTGATTTTAGTCAGAGATTTAGAAGAGGAACTATATATATGAATCAACATGGGGGTTTTATATATGTAAATTTGATCAATTGCTCAAAATACATAATGACAACTTTTAAATGCAAGTTCGATATTTTACAAAAAAATTATCCATTTTTAAATCTGTCTTTTCATTAATTGTCTCTTTGAAGTCTGTTATTCTCAGAAGTAAAAAGGTTAAGGAAACGAACATCTAAAAAGGTTAAAAAAAAAGAAACGAACAGTGAAGACATGTGGTCACTAACAATCAATCTTTCAGAATTTAAACAAGATATACTGTTATTCTCCAACCAATAAATCTATGCATCGCGTTTCAACTGCATTATAAAATAATTTATGTTCTTGCTCATTTTTCATTTTAATTTCATACTTTTCGAGCATATATTTAACTGTCTAGCACTGAATCTAAAATGAATATCAAACAATATTTTCATACAAGCTGTGAAATTGTCCTTAGTCTACTATTGTCCTCAATTTATTAAAAATATGACACAATATTTCGCATTAAAACACAATTGGACATAAATTTGATATGTCGAGAAACAGTAGAACCCAAAAAAATAAATCTCAGATAATCCAACTATCACCATCATTAATTATCTTATACAATGTACATCAACAAAACTTGACAAAATGTGTCGCATGGTTTTCCTCTGACAAACTCAAGGCATTTGAATGCTCAGAAATACGCAGAATCTCACCTATACTTGGGGCTTGCTCTATTTTTAATGTCTAAAAGCTTGCAAAAATGAAGCTGCCATTATACTCTTTATGATGTCATTTTATTTTGAATTTGCCTATGAACATGGATAAGAAACTCTACATAGGAGAAGCCACCTGCGCTCTTGTCTTCTATCATATATGAGAAGAATAACATTCCTGATGAATAGTAAATAACATACATTAAGTTCAAAAATCAAGAACAATGTAGACCACCATAACAATTGTCTACAGATTTCTTTCTTCTATTTGAATACTTCCTAGTCTAAGCCTAGCAAACCGACAACAAAACTTAGTAATCAATGCAGCATCTGTTTAGGATTTCCTGACAAAAGTATTCCTTTATGAATTTAGCAGACAAGTTGTAATTTACTCAACATTATTGATACACAAACTTTATATCTTTTGAACTTGAAGATAATATTCCTGGCTAAAAAGTGTTTTATAAAAAATATTGGGTTTTGCTCATGTGACACAAGCAATCCCAATAAAATGCAAGAATAGTAGAAAAGAGAGATCATAAATTCAATCAACATGTTCTACTGCCAACATTACAAATACCACTCCATGACAAACCAATCCAGAAAAGTCTCACATAGCAAAGCATCCAAGGAATTTGCCAAGAGCAATCATGAAATGAAACATATAACCACTGAGCATGTTTAAAAATAAGAAAGAATGTTTGGGGACAGGTTATAAAAAAGATGGTGAAATAAAATGTTCAGTTGAAATGAGAAAAAAAGTTCAGCATTTCTTTTAAAGAAAAAAGTTTGCTCAAGTGGACACCCGTGACTTTTGAACATTAGGTACCAGGAGGCAATGGTTTCCAAGAAAACTCGAGCACTGGCTCAAGAAGCAAATATCGCCAAAAAGAATAGGCAACATGTTTAAATACAATACAGTTGAAAACTTTGAAGACATTAAAATAATGAAACACCGGCAAATGAATCTGAGGTTTTATGTTCAAAATTAACTTCCATATGTTATGTTAATAGCTAAAAATCCAGTCTGTATTGAACAATCATTTAAACAATCATTCTATCTAAAGCACTGACCTGATGGATCCCCTTTCCTGCAGAGCTTTAACCTGCACAGATATAAAGAGTATTAAAAACATGTCTTTTATTTAGTCATCAAATCACATGGAAATTTATTTGAAAAGGTCGGAAACAAGCAATAATTCCCACAACAATTAGCTTACCGGAGGTAGGAACATCTTTGCCGCCGTATCTCATTTATCACTTCATTTAACCTCTTCGATAATGGATTGTCATATTGCTGCAATACAAACTGAGAAAACATAATTGTTAACTTAGAATAGCCAGGTCTGAAATAAACAGCTCATTGAAGCATCATGATTAAAACAACTATTTCTTTCAGCATACTAACTAGAAGGAGTCATATAGACTACTATCCATCAGATATGATTTAAGGATGATATGAAGTTTCCTTCAAAACACGTCCACTGATAGGGATAGAATGTTAGACAGACACCAGGAGAGAAAGACAAGACAGCAAGCAAATTACCAGAGTAGGGACTTCGTCAATTGTAGCAACGCCAAACAGTTTCCTCACAATGTCATGATTCACAGCGTCTCCAACATATATCAAACAATCGTGACCATTCTCAAGAAGATATATTCCATCATCACTAATGTGTTCACTAGAAAGAGGAAGAAAGGCAGGAATAACAGAATCTTCATCTTCCTGCAATTTATAAAAATCTATCAGTGCCTCACGAAGTGATATAAATATAGGGTCTAGGTTAGAAGGCATCGGTACAAAACATATATCCAATTCGTCAAAAACATATTACCCTCTTAAAATTTTCATATAAGGTAAATGGCTTGCACCACATTCCTATTTTCAAAAATAAAAGCTTATTAACAATTTCAAAACTCATTATTATGTTCTGGTGAAATAGTTGCTAATATGTAATATTACACCACATTGCTAATATCATGATTTTTTATATATTCTTTTAATATGATAAATCAATATACCTTTGATTCAAGATCATGGATAGCCACCATCCTAGGATACACAAGTGGTATTGCCAATGGAACAGAGATAGAGGACACATAATTTATCCAAAATGACCGTTCATCTATTTTCCCCTCCGTTCTCAACCCTGTACTCTTAGTTAATGCTGAAAAAGAAATGAAAATGGAATTAGCACCCACTTATACGGCCCTTCTTAGAAGAACGTATGTCAAAGTTTTAACTTCATTAATCTGGCCATTGACAAATCAAGCGATATCATCTTTGACAGTCATCATCAATTAGCGAAAACAAGATACTACCTTCAAAACAGAAGGACCATCATAAAGAAAATATTGCTCAAGTCAATGACCAGAGTATTATTATCCAATAAAATGCACGATAAAATATTCTAGAAATGCAGTATCATTCCAATGTTGGTCACACTTGTAAGTGGCATATGAATGCAGAAGTGGAAAAGTAAAAACAGACAAATATAAAGAAAAAGAAAATTGGTTAAAGACGATCTGTTAAATAATATCTTTAGTTCCACCACATTGCTCATCAGAAAAATTCTGAAATGCATGAAAATTCTACATACCAAGTGTGTACAGGGGCAAAAGCTTCAGTGCCTCAGGGAGAATAAGTTGTCCAGATGAGGACACCGTTGCACAAAATTTACGGTATGAAAATAGTGCATTAATGCAAAGGTTTGTCACTTGTTCCCGAACAAGTGGGAGTGGCTTTGAAGGAATCTCATTAGCAGCTGCAGGAAAAAAAAATAGTTAAAACTCCACCCAAAAATTATACCTGTAAACACTATCTAAAATATGAACAGGATGATACCACTATGGAATCATTTATAATATATAAAGCCAACAAAATTCAGCATAGAGCAGTTAACAACAATCCATATCTGGCAAAAATTAGAGTCAAGAACAGAATAATATTAAGGGAAGTGCATAATCACGAATGATGATACCCTGTTTTAAGAAACAGCAAAATTGAGTGTCCAAATCAGCTGCACGGAACAGATTACTGAGCATGCTAGTGACAGGAAGAGATAACGTCACCACACGTATTCTTCTTTGGCCGTATAGAGTTGTGTAAAGAAGGGCACACTGAAGAGTTGGAGAATATATAATCAGAACAACAGTATAATACTTTCACCCAGTGACAACTTTCAGAGTAGGGTGAACTGAAGATCGTAAACCCCTTGGAATAAAGTTGAGCGGTAAACTTTCTAATACCTGAAAAGCACATTCTGATCCATCCTGTAACTTATCGTCATGTTTCAAAGTTACCATGAAATTTTTGTCACAGTCAATCTGCATAAAAGAAAAATTAGGACACAGGTTGAGCATTTCAAAGTATTTTAATTAATTCTACTTTTGGTCAACAAAGAAAAACTAGCACGGTAAGTCATAAACATGACAGACAGCATACCAAATCTTGCTT
The DNA here is from genome assembly GCA_036885675.1 of Vigna mungo. Classification (NCBI taxonomy): domain Eukaryota; kingdom Viridiplantae; phylum Streptophyta; class Magnoliopsida; order Fabales; family Fabaceae; genus Vigna; species Vigna mungo. The sequence continues at coordinate 49,061,599 of CP144692.1, read as the reverse complement.
ATGGGCCAGTCTGTTTACAGTTTAGAAAGCAGTTACTCTGGTATTAAATAATTTAATTGCTATTTTGTTGAAAAGAGGACTAATCCCAGCAGTTTAAACATTTTAATCATATCGGAACTATGATTTGGCATATATGAATAAGTTACATTATACAATTAAAAAAGCCAGCAGATCAACATATCTTTAATCATTAATGTGTTAATAAACAAACAAAGATAAAGTAAAGATATGCACAATGTCTATATACACATTCATATAATTATATCTGGAATCTTGAAAATTATACAAACCCCAGGTAAGTCGACATCAGTTGGGATGCGTTTACAGAAGTTGCCATAGTATTCCTGCACTTGGATACCCTGACAAAAGAACAAATTTGAAATTTGTGGAACCTATTTGTTTTATGAAAAGGTACCAAAGAAAGTGAAACAAAGAGACTACCTGACTGCACCGCACACGCATTACAGCCTCAAAACCTTGTGGCCTAGTGATGTTCCATCTAAGATCATTGTAAAGTTTCGCTGTATCAGAAATAGCTGAGAAGGGATAATAGTAATAGACCTGGAAAAAAGTGTAAAGTTACTTTAGTAAACAAAACAAATAATTCAAAATGATGGAATGTGTTGAAAGGATTAGTAACAAACAAGTCACGTGTTGTGTACATGTATGAGTATTCTTATTTATAATGTAGAGATACAATAATAATGAACCAAATCAATATCTAATAGTGAGAAATATTTGGTAAGTTATTTCCCTATCAAAATGTATCCTATATCCCTATTTAGTGTAATCAAATCATATTTGTAGCATAATCAACTCATGTCCCTAATAGAATGAACGTAATAAGTGTTGATGAAGAATAAAACACACTATATTCCACTTTTGACTTGTTAACAATCATAGAATCCTCAACGAAGATGGTATCATAACAAAACCCTTTAGGATTATAAGTAATGTTTCCTCTTTCTTTGAAACAACTACTTCTTATTACATACATCTGATATGATTTTCAATTATTTTCCCCTTGAACAACATTTCCTTCATTAAGAATTTCCAGAAAATGGTTAAAAGTGTCTCCAGCATTCGTAAAAATGGAGATTTACTGATGAAGTGAGCAACTTGTATCATTTGTAGTAGTAGAGAATATTAAAAATAACTTAATTTTCCATCATTACAACAAACATCTGATCAATATAAAAAATAACAGTGATCAGAGCTTCAATTCATTTAGCATGAAAAGCAATAACACATCAATAATTTCAACAACAGAGACATAAAAATTCACATAAACCTGTCCACCAGTAGTCCGCGGGATGACAGATATGGAAGCAATGTCTACATAAGTCTGAGTAGTCACAAACACATCAACACAAACCTGCAGCATAACAAAATAATTATACTTAACTAATCCATAACAAGCTGACCAACAAAGAAGCTCGCAAAAATCATCCAGTCATAAAAGTAATGCCTGAATCACATGAAAAAGTAATCGATATCAACCTGATACTCAGCAAATTCAACAGCCAGTTCCTTGAACGTTTTATCTGCAGGTTGAAGTAATTTATGGGCTTCCTGAAATTGAACAAAATTTAGATTTCATTGAAGTACAAAACTATCAAGCACCAACCTTTCAAAAGGTAGAACAGATAAAACAATATCAGATGAATCATGGAAGAGATGTTATGCAAATGAATACTTTACATGTTTTCAATTATAAATTAAAACATCAAACGCTGCACCAATGAAAATCAATATCCTTTCTATTTCATCACTAGATATACAATTGGACTTGCAAACGCGTTGAATTTATCCCATTGCAAATGCGTGGAATTTATCCCATTCCATGTGACTGCTAATCAAGCTAGTGCTTACATCAAGTAAATGAAAAAAAAAAAATAACATTCATATATTTTATATTATACAGGACAAAATCGAACAATTCAACAACCAAATTGAGCAGATACCTTTTCACCTGCAGAGATGTTTGTTCTACCTTCAGCCTCCCGTGCAGAGAGGGCACCAATGCCAATAGATGGCAAGACTGGAGACAGCAAACCAAAAGCGTGAAAAACATCAAACACACTCAATGATGAGTCAAACAAAAAAACAAACATACAATCTCACACAAAGTATATACGGAAGAAATGGACTGAGATAAAAACAACATGACAATAAACCAAACAAAAGATTACAGGATTAGGGAAACATAACAACATACAAATGAAGATTTAGCCACAGAAGACAAACAAAAATATTCTAATACCACTATAAGTACTGTTTCAAAATGTGTTAATAAAATTTAAAGGCAAGAGCGTTTAATGGCAACATGTTGTTTACTAAACTTCTTTCGTGCTGAATGGACAAAACATGTTAATTATTTTATTTATTCAATTTCTGTAATTAAATTGACATTGGTAAAACTTTTTTAGGATATTTTTCTTTCATTTTAACCATAATGTGCATTTCAGAATATTCGTAATTTCTAATTCAGATCCTGAATTTTACTTAATTAATGTCCCAAAAAGAGAAAAAGATTTGGTCACATGACAAATGTGGCAGATGCATACTTTCAAGCAAGAAAATTGGTATAACATGAACTATATAATATAAAGGCCAGTCAATTAATATATTTACAAATGTGGCAGATACATACTTTCAAGTAAGAAAATTGGTATAACATGAACTATATAATATAAAGGTCAGTCAATATATATACAAGCTGAGAAACTCACCTGACTGGAAAACCAACAACTTTCCTCCAGTGTCCTTCATTGCAAGGAAAGCTGCCTAAAAGATATAAAAAATAATAAAAAAGTATAAGCAATGACATGTATCTATTATATTCACATTTTGATCTATCTAGCTTTGATAGAAGGGCTAGTTAAACTTAGAGCGAGGACAGTAAAACTAATGTCAAATGCAATGTAAATAGCTTGTTAGAAATTATTTGGTTACTAAAACACACGTCAAGGGAAATAGAGAACAAATCAATGAATAATATGTAAAGGGCAGAAGAGAGATGGGATTAGTTTTGAAAGTTAGAACAGTTAGTTAGCTGAGGGATTAGCTATCCAACTAGAGAGAAGGGATGGGTAGGGGGACCATTCAGGGAAATGTATTTTAAGAGATCCACGCGAGTTCTCAATTAGGAAAGGAGAAACCCTTTGTGAGGAGAAAATTAGTAGGAGATACCTCTCTTTATTTTGCATTCACCTCAGTCTAACAATAACAATTTTTTTCTTTACTCTGTTTCTTTACTCAAAATGAAACTCAAGCAAAACAAAATAAAATAAAAAACCCCTTCAACTTCTGTAGCATATTACAAAAAGATACCCTATGAAACTTAAAATATTCTACATCATAATGACATCCAACATACAGCTAGGAAATCTGAGAGCACGTGTGGATAAAACCTCAGAAATGAAGCAAGTTAAGAAGTTAGAGAGTTCAGTCATGGTTGGTCCTTTATTACCCTTCCCTTGTTTTGAGGATTAATCATATTTTGACAACCATTCCAGCAAATAACAAATAAAGATAATTACAACTTTAAATAAAAATTCAATACCTTGATAGCTGCGCCAAAGGCTGATTCGGAGGTTCTATTATTTTGGAACATGGTAGGAATGTTTTCCAGAAGTAATTGTAAGTGTTCACGGCACTAAATTCAAAAGAAGCAAACAAGTCAAAGATTGCCAAGTGAATACTTTCTCCAAAGATAAATGCCAAAATTCAAGGAGGAAATATTTGAAACTAACCTCCGATAGAGGAACAATTACGTCAGTTTGTAAGGGAGTATAAACATCTTGGACATCAGGAACGATGAGCATCAGTGGCTACAAGTTTTGAATTTCAAAATCAGCCTGAGAATCAATTACTTAAAATTGGAAAATGCAAAAAGCTTATTATCTAAACTATTACACTGTTAGTTAGAACTGTAAATGGTAAATTTATCAAACAGTTCTCAAAGGAATATTTTTGGAGATATAATCAACACAACTGTCACATTCAAAACATCAATACAAACAAATAAAAATAGATAACCCATGCATCAACCGCTAAGAAACAAAAAAATCTGATGGAAAAAACAAAGCATTGCTCAGTTTTCCAGACACCAGTTAACTGTAGTATATAAATTATCTATCATGGGGGCTTTTATAACAAAAAAGAATCCATATTCAATTTTACATAACATTATGTATTTCTAAAAAACATACAAATTTATAAACTACATGAAAACATGGACTTACAAATAAAATAAAAAATCAGAATATGTTTAAATTGTGTACTTGATCCATACCTGCTGCAGTGCACGTTTCAAGTTGTAGAAATGAATTGTTGAGTCAAAAGTTGCAACTCCCACAAATGTACGAGGACCCTCCTGTAGCAATATAACCAACAAATTTAGTATGAAGTATTTGTCAAGATATATTAGGGTGTCAATGTCGTCCAACAAAACCAAAGGAGTGTGTGTACGTGTAATTGTTTTTAAAACTCAAGGAATGCATCTATCTGTAATGTACGAAGTAATAATGAAACATTTTTAAAACAAAGAGGACACTTGTTTACCAAAAGGAGTGTGAAAACAACTAAAAAGCCCTAAACAAGACATATTTTCTTCCATGTCTCCCAAGTCTCCAGTCGTCTTTCTTGGGTGTAAAATATTGAATTCGTTAATGTGTACATCTGCTAAGTATGATACCAATGTGAAATATGTTAAAGCCGCTCAGGCTCATTGGATGAGAAAGGATAAAACAAAGATCTGATGCACACACTTCTCCCTTGTAAGGACTAAATAGCGGGAAATTACATTTTAATATTTCCCATCCAGTTCAAACAATTCATCAATTTTATTTCATTACTTGTTTTGGAAGTTCCATTATTTGTTTCCAAGGCAGGTGGAGAAAAGGAGGGAGGAATCTTAAAGGTTTATCTTTTCTATATTTAAGTACCAATTCAAACAGTGCATAATGAAGCAACGTGTTTCAGTCCAGTGAAACAAAAGAAAATTTGGAAAATATTAAGCATCATACAAACTGTCTTTTATAAATTATTCATAAGTTGCCAAAACACAGAACTCACAGGAAGGTCTGAAATAACTTGACTTATTGCACTGCAAGCTGCAGCTGCTGCACCAGTTTGAACAGCATTCATGGATACATCAATGAGAAAGAAGTACACTGCAGGCATTGGCTCACGAACCTACACAAAATAGTGAATCACACGCCAGTGATAACAGACACTAAATAATGAAGAAACAAGAATATAAGAAAAATAAGTCTTGTGCCAGGCAGAAGCATAAACTGCTTAGTTTATTATTAGCTTATACCAATGAATGAACTAAGCCAACCATATACAATTAACTACACATAACTGATCCAGTACACAAAAAATCAAATAAACCTGACTTAAATACAAACAAACAGACGTCTATAAAACAGGCAGCAATAGCATAAAATACAAATAAGCATGAAGAACAAAATTGTTGCAATATTTTATCTACGGTGATTTCCTATACATTACTAAAGTACAACTGCTCAAGAATTATTAAGTTCAGACATTTAGTAAGCTGCTACCTGTTCACTTCACAATTTCAGACTAGGAACATTTTTAATAAATTGAAACGCTAAAATAACTTCATCTGGCGGGATAACCCTCTTGTTATTTGGTATTAGAAATAATGAATTAATTTTAATGTTGGGCTTTGGTTTATTTAGATGATACAGGGTCTAATTTATATATTTAGGTCTCACTAATTGGTTATACGAGTGGTTGGCACGTTCAAATCCCACAAGAGCAACAATTTGTTCACTAGCCTGAGAAAGTTTAGGAACTTTTATAGGAAAAAACCAGAGGAATATCTTACTTTTGAAAAGGGACTCACTTGCCTTTTTAACCTCTTAAGTAATTATGAAGTATTCCAGTAATCCTTTTTTATGAAACGAGAGCATCCAATGACCCTGCTATCAACTTTTAGGCAGTCATAATTGCTAAGCTTGCCATCAATTTAGCAACCATTAAAACTTCACTTATGCATCCAACTGATGCTGATTTCATTCAAGGTTAGTTTCTTTTCTTACAACTTGTATATTTTACAAAAAATCATCATCGTATAGCCTGGTATGTTTTACAAACAAACTAACCATGAATTCTTTTGTTGCAACAAATTCAACGGTTCCCCTACACAGCTCAGGCCTTTCATCAGCATCTCTACGCCGACCATCTGGACCTAAATTGCAGTGGTAGTCCCGTGGAGTTTCATCACTAAATCCTGGAACAGAAATATTAACGATAAGATGTTTTGAATGTCACAAATTGACAAAAAGGTAAAATTTTAATGAATAATCCCATCACAGAAAAAAAGCTAGAATTATGTATAGTGAAACCTTATATGTAATCCACTGGTATTTAAAAAAAAAAAAAAAACAAGTAAAAGGCTGACCAGAGATACTATCCATATTAATGGCCAATTGTAGGACTGCGTACAATACAACTTTTACCCTGATATGTATGTCATGTCTACTTGACCAGAATCTGTTCTTACATGTTCTTCTGTTGTCCCTTTACGGAATTTTTCATCCTTTTTGGTGGTGATGGATCTTGAGTACTTTGAATAAACAAACAATATATGCTATTATTTGATGACACTTCATTGGCTCATCAGGTGGTTTTAAATATGATTAGGCAAGTAATATCTAAATGGAGTAGGGCACAAAATCTTCTTGAAGGGCTTTCCTTGACAGATATGAAGAAGGAATAAGGCGGCTTTGCTCCATTAATGTTTTCTAGCACTTTCTTCTTTACCTTGAAGAATTTCTCTTATAAAAAAAAAAAAAAAACACAGTCTATATACACTACATACCGAGGTTAAACTGTGGTTATGACATTTTTGGGTGAACAACTTAATTAAGCACTGCTTGTTATATAATTTGCTACCATTACCGAAGAAGGAATAAAGTTAAATTGTATTCAAGTCGTAAAAATATTTTAAGAATCCCAGAGCACTTACTAAAATAAGCACAAGAGAAGCTTATTGATATACAGTAAGTTATTTTCATCAATTTCTCCAAACATCCATACAAGCATTGAGTCATAAGATAAGCCTATATAAGTTCTTTGCAACATGCCCTTAAAACTAAGCTTTAAATTACTAGTGCATCAAAAGCATAAACTTGTGATACAAATAACAATATCAACCAACCATTAAATCACTGATTAACTTATCTTTACCAGCCGAGAACAAGAAATTCCCATTTCTCCTCTGATCACTTCGAGGGGAAGTAACATAAGATATTGTAACAACGTGTCATTTGCAGTTTACATAGTATGACAACAAAAAATAGTAGGATGAGAAATTGATAGCAGATATAAATAGTACTAACCACATAAATTGCATATGAAACGCCTTCCCTGATCAATGAATTTCATGAAGGGGTTAATGTAAGCCTTGCAACGAGAGCAACGAACAGGACCACTCTCTCCAAAATCAACAACCTAAAGTTGTATGCATTCAGTCAAAAGATTTACTGAGAAAATAAATAAACAAATTCTTCATTTGGGGCAATATTTTAGAATAAAAAAAGAGTGAACTTAGTGAATATTATAACATAGTTTACATTCACCACAACAGAAAAAGAGAGAGAGAGAGATTTCAAGACAGTAATTATGGGCTCAACAGCAGTCACTAATATTATTAGTGTAAAGTTTAAACAATTGGAAATGCTTAGCAAAACTGGTGAAATATTTTTTTTCAGCATTCCCCACTGGCAAATATATTAAGAAACAGAAAATTACGCTATGAACAAACAAAGAAAACCAAATGATGTTAGTTCATGAATCTTTAATGTGAAAATTGTTTAGGGAAATTTGTTCAAAGATCGTCCAGTTAAACAAGTTTGTTTGATAGTTCATGGTAGTCTACTCGTCGAGGATCATCTGGTGAAAGTCCTATTACCCACCAAAGGAACGTAAAGTGTCTTGTCTAGTAAAAAGATTCTCATCTACCCATTTGGTAGACAACATCTCGTCTACTGGTGAAGAGTATCTCATCTAGCAGTCTGATGGGAGTGTATCTTGTATGCTCTTGTGGTGGAAGGTCATCTTGCAAGCCATCAGCATTGACTACTCTGTAGTGCATCTAATGTGTTTCCACCTAGTCACACGTTTCTTGTGTCAGATTTTGTTGAGTGATACCTTGAAGGGTTTGTTATATTCACGTAGTATATATTAGATACCTTGTGTAAAGCATGACGATAGGTTGTTGTTAGAGAATTATAACATTAATTACATTGTGAGAATTCACTATATTGAGAGTAGCAATTAAGTTGTTACTTATCTAATTACATCCTCCTTAGTAGTTGGTAATCAAAAACTCAAAATTCTCCTTAGTAACGGATATTTAGTTGTTAGACAATGAGGCTTTGAGTATGTCATCTGCTCAAGCAAGTAAGGAGAAGACGTAATGGTTAGATGACATAAAGGAGGAGATGAATTCACTTCATCTGAACAATACTTGGACTTAGGTTCATAGATCTATGGTTCTAGATTGGTTAGTGGTAAATGAATTTTCAAACAAAAAGGATGGAATTCCAGGAACTAATCAGAACAGATTCAAGAGGTGATTGGTGACAGGAGGCTTTACTCAGAAGGAAGGAATTGATTATAGTGATATATTATCTCCAATAGTAAATATCATATCCATTCAAATGTTGTTGGCCATAGTTGTTGAGCTTAATCTTGAGCTGCAACAGATGGACATTAAGATGGTTTTCATATGTAGAGACTTACATGAGACCATCTACATGAAACAAATAGAAGGATTTAAGGTACCGGCAAGAAGGGTTTTGTAAGTTAAACGGATACTTATATGGTTTAAAGCAATGGAACAAGCATTATAATAATTCATTACAAACATTGGATTTGAAAGTAATAAATATGATACATTTGTTTACTTCAAGTTCCTAGTAGAAAATCACTTCAAAAAGAATACAAACTAATGCAGAAAACATCTACAACTAGCACACTTCAAAAGAAATAAAAAATCCGTACTTGAATAGGCTCCTCAGATGGGTGTGGAAGGGCCAGCGGTTGGACTAGCATAGCCAATTGCATTCCTGATGTTGCCAAAAGATCAGCAGTGAAAGGAACCTAATTTATTAAAAAGAAGAACAAAGCAAACGAAAGAAAATCAATACAAATTACAGGTATCCCTAAATTTTCAAATTAAAGTAACCAACCTCAGAAAATCATTAAGACCGAAATTCACTTCAAATAAAAGATATTTCTTTAAAAAGAGAAGACACATCAATAGAATCAGGCATCTTCTTAGGGAAAATATATTGATAAAACTCTTCAAAAACCAAATCATAAAATACACCAGAAGTAAAAAGACTTTTACGCAGCCACAAATACAACTCTATACAATCAAGGAGTAAAAAAGAAGGGTGTCTTGGTGCATGACTGCATGAGGCTGCCACCTAGTGGAAGTGTATGGAAGATAGATACACATCCTATTCCGGCAAGTGGGGAGTCTATTTCCAATAATTGAACACCACTGCACCAAGGCTCATCCTCTATAAAAACAAGTAATACAGATACTAAGCCTGGAAATTATAGCATTTCTTATGACCTTACATAAAGATTAATAACATTGCAGAAATTAGACATGACCTGATTGATTGTGCACTTCATGTAACGTGGACTGCAATTCCCTGTATCTCTTACAATGAAATCACTTGTAGCAGACTGGACAAAAAAAGGTAGTGCAAGGTAAATGACTTTCCAGAATAATGGGGAAAAGGTAATTTATAATATTAAAGACCAAGAACAATCATTTGAACTTAGTAAGCCTAAACTTCAACATACAGTAATTTATCTCTATCTCTAGTTTGTTGAAAAGAAGAAAAAAGTATAGATCAGTAATTTTCAAATGACTACCGGAGGAATGGTTGCCTGGTTGCCTTGACGAGTTTCATGCAAAATAACAGAGGAACCAGGAGTAGGTCTTGGAATTTGATTGGGATCAATTTTGGAAGGCCCTGCCATGGGGGCTCCAGTTTGACCAACAGCAGGTGATATGGTAGTAGTCATAGATTGATTTGCCATTGGTGGTGGCATGCCAAACATCCGAGGAGGCTGTGAAGGACCAGGAACAGGAGGCGGTGGTGCTACCTACATAATTCCAATAATCAGAATCCATACAAATTTTCAAAAGATGGATAAATGTGCATAGGACATATTACACACAGTTTGGGTACTAGATATGGTAAGGCATTATCATATATATTTAAAGGCTTGTATTTTTAAGACAGTATACCAAAACTCATGTGAGACACAAATGAGAAGATGTTAATAAATAATACTTGTTTGAGGATTACTAATCAATACCTGTCTGTAATAAGAGAATATCTTGCCTCGTGTTTCTTTTTACTTCAACTTTTAGAAAAAAGGATAAAATCATATAGATGCAATTTTCATGGTATTGGAGAACATATTAATACAGCATAGTTAAAATGGTATTTCGTCTTAATTAGAAGCAGAAATTATAAATATAAATGGATCTTACTATTTGATCAAAATGCACAGGAAAGACTCAACATGTTAAATATGTAAACTTGAGGTCATAACTTTCTGGGTGTATTAAATATCCAATTTCTGTTTCATGAGCTTTTTTTAAGACTCCTTTTGCAACAAAGATTCTAATAAAAATTCTACTTGTAAGTTTTTTTCTAATTTTAAAACCAAAATTTCAATGAACTATCTCTACTGACGATTGAACTATGGAACCAAAATTTAGAACCTCCCTTTGACGAGCAAACATAAGAAACCTCCATCAAATATGAAACCTCTTTCAACCAATTAAAAACAATGTATTGCTGCTGTAGGACCACCACTTTGCTGATGATTCCCACACATATCCTTGCTTATAAATGCATGAGTTAATATATTTGTGAGAAAAGATACGCAAATGTTTTCTGAATTTGTTTGAGTGCATTTTCCTACCCGAAGAAGAAGATACTTGTTTATAGCCAAGTGTATTACAAAGATGATTAATACCAGAACAATTTAAAAGAGAACAGTTAAGATACCACTACTTACTAGATACATTGAACCTAACTATAAGAAATACCTAGGCTATTTAGACAAATTAACAATAAAGAAGCTCTTATCTCCAAAAAAATTACTATTTCAAACAAAAAACCTCGTGCTCGAATTTCTCCGGTTATGCACAAGACAAAAAAATTTCGAAGGTCCATTATTTTGTACATATGCTTATGCTAAAGACCACGTAGTCGCCAAAATCCTTTTTCCTTTAAAAATGCAGAAAAAGACTGTTCCATGTAGTATTGGTACAAGAATGGGTTACATTTTTTTATCAAATCATCCAGCACATATTGTGGGTAAAAAACATTCAAATACAATAAAGTTCAAATGTATAGAAGAGCTACCTGCTGGGATTGCATCTGCCAAGAAGGGGCTCCAAAAGGTGAACTTGGAGGCTGCATTATTCCTTGAGATGCCATGGGATAGGGGGGTTGGGGACCAACTGGACCTGGAGGAGCTCTCATGGTTGGAGGAGGTCCAACAGGAGGTTGTGTCACACTGGCAACAGGAAAGCGTTGGGGACCTGCCAAAGCCCCGGCAGAAAATACAGGCGGCCCATTATTCATGAAATTACCCGATGCACTAGTAGGGACTACAGCCGGGGGAGCACTCATTGGCGGTGAAGAAAAAGGACCCGGACTAGGACGAGCACCAGGAATCGCTTGAGGTGGCACTAGCGGACGGGTTTGTGGAGAACCACCAGGAGGAGGAACCCCAGAAACAGGCGCAACAGCACTAACCGCCGGTGGAAGAGAACCAGGAGGGGGTCGTGACACAAAAGATGGAGGTTGACCAGGAGGTGGCCCAGTGGGCCTTCCAGGAGCAACATTTGGTGGAAATGTAGACAATGGTTGTCCAGTAGGAGGCCCTGCAGGCCTCACCATGGCTCCAGGAGGTGGCCCAGGTCGTGAAAATGGCGGTGAGGAACCAGGGAACCCCGGTGATGAGGCCGAAGAAGGAAAAGGTGGTGGTTGACCAAATGGGGGAGGTCTGGAAACAGGATTCGAGGTCATGGGAGGCCGATTAAGATTCAAATTGTGCATATTATCAGCGAGTGCATCAGGAGTGCCCCTGATGTTAGGGACGTAATTAGGGGGAGGTGGCTGTGATGTGTTACTGCCGGGTCTAGGTGCCCCTGGAGGCACAGGAGCAGCCATTACTGAATCAAATGAAATCAAATCCAAACTCAATTTCCAATAATCCTCGCCCTGCTTCGCCGGATTATCAAAATAGTACCACAAAAACAAAGATCCAAATCTACAAGGATTACAGATTCAAGAATCATTGCATTATTAAAGAAAAATGATTAAAAAAAACAAGAATAATATGGCACGTGAGCGTAAATCGAGAATAAAAATGATCGAATAAGAATGCAGATTACGACGAGGTAAAGGAATACGGAAAAACCTGATGTGAGATCGGTCGAATTGGAAAAAATTGGGAGCAGAAAGATGAGAAAGAAGTTGGATCGGAGAAGGGGGGTTTTAGAGAGTGGTTAAATGGTGCGTAAAAATAACTTATATATCACTGCCTATTTAATTTCTTTTCGGTCATTATGTGTAACTGTTTAAGGCCATTTGCTTCGGGCATTATCATTTCCAATTGCCAAACCTCCGCAATGTTTTTATCGCCTTGTACCACTGGTCCAAATTCGTTTTTTTTTATTTTCTAAATATTCACTGAATTATTTAATTTATATTTAAATTATACTATATTCTTCAACACTGATCAAAAAATGCATTATTTAATCAAATCTATGTTAAGTTTATTAAGATATAAGTGAATTTTGGTGTTGAATAATATAATGATTATTTTAAAATATAAGCAAAAGTTTATTTTATATTCTTGACCATTAAAATAATCATTTTTAAACAAAGTTATCTAAAAAAAACTATTGTAAACCTTTTTTTACTATTTAAAAAAATCCTTCGTAAAACTTTACTTATCCCTTCATCAAGTCAAATGAATTCAAAATAAAGTTTTAGGACATCTGTGGAGTTTATGGATGTGAGACTATTTTTTTTTTATGGATAAATGATTGTAAAAGGGATCAAAAAGAGTTAAAATTATAAGCTCAATTGAGTATAAAAATTAGAATATTAATTATTTGGTTATTTATTTCCAAAGTTAATTATCTCTCTAAACATTTTTCTTTTTATGTTGTTTTTTGTTTTTCTAACTTTTATAAGTTGACAACAAAACAATAATAATAAAGTAAAGTTCAATTATGATTAATACGAATTTTCATTTATAATAAATTCATTTTTGTTTATAAAATTCCTATGTATATTTTTTTAAGTTTATGTGCCTAGTTTAAATCTTCACAAGTTTATAAATTGAGAAGGTGATTTTTTTTTAAAAATAAACATTTGATGTTTTTTCTTTTCTTAGTCCTATAATTTTTTTATTATTATTAATATTTGATATTCTTTCATATCTCGCGTAAACGTAGTGAAGTTAAATTTATTTGGATGCATTGTGAGTGAATGCTGTGTTGAGTTGAATTTAAATTCAATTATTGTATCATATGAATTTTTAGTGAAAACTACAAAGTTGAATTGTTGAAAAAAATAGTGGTATTAAAATATATTTGCAATGTTATGGTATTTTAGAGAAAGTAAGTTTAAATATATGAGTATTTTTCAACTTTTTTTTAAGAGAACAAACTTTATTTATATTGGGGTCATTTATATTTTTAAGAATGTTTATATTAGAGCTTTTAAATACTTTTGTTCGAAAATGTTTTTTCTTTATTTTGTTATTATTTTTCAATTAGTTCTTTGAAGTTTTACGGAGAGGTAATATTAGTGTTTGTATTTTTATATGTATATATATTTTAAAGTTTATCATGTTTGTTATAAAAAAAATATTATGATAATAATTTAGCTAGTTTAATTTTTGTTCATAAAAAATAATATAAACAATAATTAAACGTAACATGATTCTAAATAGAAAATTTTAAATATTTTTATTCGTTCGAAAAAGTATAAAAAAAAAGGTAATGTAAGTCTTAAACATAAATTTGTATTAATTATAAATTTCGAATGTAATCTGACAAAGTGAGGAATTATGGAAAACCTTATACCAAAATTTATTATTTTTCTCAAAATTACAAATCAAATAAGTTGCATTTTATTAAGATGAATAAATAGAGATGATGTTATAATTAAAACCGATAATAAAAAATCAATATTATATCTTTATTTACTTATTTGAATATTTTTCATAATAATTTGAAAATGTTTTCACAATAAATATAATTTGTTTATGTTTCTTAAAGTGTATTTTGTTATCATTAATTTAATTTGGTCTTCCATAACTTTATATTTTTTATTTATATTTTTCTAATAAATCATCATATGATAATTAATGATTTATGAGTTTTGAGAAATGTTAAAATTTGTAATAATACTTGATATAAACACTTATTTGAAAAAAAAAGTTAGGAATGTTTTGCATATTAAAATTAGGTTGAAAGTGAGAATTACAAATTATTTTAAACATATTTTCTATGATGGTGTAATTAATGACTTTTTATCCTACATAATTTTAAATAAATTCCTTTTGGTGTTTTAATGGAAACCCATATTCACTTCCTTTTAATCAATGATTGTTTCATCTAAGATGTAAATGAGTTGCATACAAATTACAAATTAATAAAACTTGACTCGATTTAAATATATTGTTTGAAACTTTTTAATGAAAATAAAATGTTTAAAGTACACATTTAAAAGATTAACTTTTCAAGCTTTTCAAATTGTTTTTCTGCAATATTTTGATATCATAGTTGCCTGTATCATTGATATGTGAAGATAAGTGCTATGATTTTTCTTCCTCTCAATACTAACTAATTAATAAATTAAAAAATATTTTATATTTACAATTTTATAATTTTAATCATCAATTTATCTTAATAGGTTGACAATGGATTATAGAAAAGGAATATGTATTGAAATTAAATGAAATATAACAACAGTTTATTTCATTGAAAACATCTTACTTTGATTTAAAAAAAAAAAAACTAATAATTATCATAACAAGATATACTAAGAATAAGAATAAGGTGTAACATAAGTGATATTTTAATTTTCAATTTCTTGTATTAAAAACATAATTAAATGACAGTTATACCATTTTAGATAAAGAAACTGTTTATTTATAGAATTATATAAATACGACACTAATGATATTAAATGGTACATTAATGTTTTTCTAACTTTGGTTTCTTAATTATATTCACAGATATCAGTAAATAAGTATTTTTTAAAATTTGTTCATAAATAATTGTAATTTTATAAAGCAAATATTTAAAGAAAATGTAAACACATTTCCCAATTTGAAAAAAAAAAAGTGTGAACACTCATGGGAAAAAAATAAAATAAATATTCTTCAGAAAATGAAAATAAACCTGTGCAATTTAAATTCCATAAAACTTAAAATAAAATGTCTGTTCCATATAAAAATTAAAATTAAACACACTATTTTACTTTATTTTGATTTATAAAGTGAGAGAAAAAAAAAAGGGCGAGGATGAGAGAAGGAGAGTGAATGCAATAGACACACTTATACTTTATTAATACTTTATTAGGCTTTATATATATATATATATATATATATATATATATATATATATATATATATATATATATATATCAATTCAAACTTTTAAAATGAATTAATAAAAAGATAAAAAAATATTAGATAAAAATTGCTGTGTTTTTCATCTAGACTTACAACAAAACTTAGAAGGTTTAACATTGTTCTTTTAATTTTTTCTAAGAAGTCTCACGTTATAAAAAAAAAATTAAGAACAACTTTATTTACGTTAATAACATTAACAAAAAGATTTATAGAAAAAAAAACAACAATAACTATCTCTCCATCCCTTTTTCTCTCTATATATATATATTTGCATTAATATTACATCAATAACAATTTATGTCATTAATAATTTTTTTGGTTAAATACGTTTTTTTTTTCTTTCAAGAAAATTGGAATTAGTCCCTCTTCAAAACTTTGGCCTAATTTAGTCTTCTAACTTAAAAATAATGTATAAATTTAGTCCTTTTAAATAAATTTTGTTAGATCCATTTGATGTTTTAAGCACCTTTCATAATAACATTTAGAGTGTTTACACTGTATGATACATTTTGGTTTCAATGTTAACTGAGAAACGCGTCTGAAACATCAAATAAAGTTAACAAATTTTGGTTAAAATGACTAAATTCATACATTTTTAAAGTTGAGGGACTAAATTAGGCCAAAATTTTGAGGAGGGATCAATTCCAATTTTCGCTGAAAGACAAGGGACCAAAAACATTTAACCCTAATTTTGTTTTTAATAAGTGACAGTGTATAATAATTTATTATTATTTTTATAATAATAACGTTAATAGTAATTTTAATTGATTCACAATGTAATAATTTTACACTTGAAATATGTAAACTTATACTCTTCAATCAAAATTACCGTTAATATAATTCTCATTGTTTTTTGACAGGTGTGTTTATGTATTTGAATAGAAATCATTTAGAGACTTTGTTAATAACACGTTTACCATTACTTCCATCTTTATCAAAAAGTTTAGACGTGATAACAAGTAAGATTGAAAAATATAATGAATATTTTCATGTTAAATGCGTTTTTATATTTTAAATTTTTACTAAAAATTAGAATTAATTCTTTTTCGAGAAAAGATTCGGGGTCGAGAGGATTTGATGGTGAATTAGATATTGTTTATTTGAGTAGATTTGGAGATAATTAACAGTAAATTTAAAAATAAAGTTTATGAAAATTAGTGTAGAATTTGATTGATGTAACATAAAAAACACTTGTCTAATTCATAAAAATTGAAGATTACTAAAATGCATATAGCTATTAAAGTAATATAAAATGATAATTGTTATTATTATATTTAACTTGAAAAATGTTTATAATAAAAAATAATAATTTAGCAAATTGAATATAGAAGTACTTTAAAGTTTATAAATATAATTTTAAAGAAAATTGATAAAATACTTTTTGATAAAAATAATTTTAAATAAGAGAATACAAAATTTAATAAAATAATTAAAAGAATATTTTCTTTAAATATTATTTTTTAAGAATATAATTTAACCGTGGTATTACAATTAAAACATATTAGTTATGTTTTTGGATTACAAAATTACGTTTTTACATGAAATAGAATACTTTTAATTTGAAATTGATTACATTTAGTATCAAAGTAGAAATGATATTTCGTGTGAAATACTTTTAAATCTGAACACGTAAACGATGATAAGAAAAAGGATAATGATATTTAGACAATATTTTGTTGATAACATTTGAACATTGATTACGTGTAAAAATTACTCCATAATCAATAATAATAATCATAAACATGATTGTGGAGTAACTTAGTTTTGACGATTGACACATAATCAATGTTTAAATGTTGTCAAAAAAATGTTATCTAAATATCATTATCTTAAGAAAAATCATTTATCAACAAAATATTAGGTTGAAGTGAATAAAGCATTAAACATAGTTAATTTAGTTATTTTAAACAAATTTTATTAAATTTATTTAAAATTTTAATTATGTTTAAAAAATGTGTCAAAAATATTAAAATATCAAATAAATTTAGATAAAAAAATTAAATCCATTCATTTAAAAATTCAAAACAATTAAATTGAATAAAAATTTCGAAAAAAAATCAATTTTAATTTTTATTTAACATATTTAATCATTTTATTAATTTCATAAGCTTTTAGAAAAAGTAAAATAAAGATATAGAGATAGTATATACATCTTAAAGTGAATGAAATTTATCATGTTAAAAAATCTTAAAAACAAAAGAAATAAAAAAAAGAGAGGTTTTTTTGGTGTAGACTAACCGCAGGTAATTGTAAAGGTGCAATGCCAAGTGTGCAGACAGTTAGAAACGGTAACAAAATGAAAGTGACAATGAGTGTGAGTGCAATAGGCACACTTAATACAGTAACACCAAAATGCATTCCGCGTTGCGTTGGTAACAGAATCACCTCGAATTTTGAGCTTTTCAACTCGCACACACAATTTTCGTTCCTTCAATCCACCCACAGACCTCAATTTTTGAATTTCTGGTCTATCTCATTATCTCTTCAGGCAAACGCTAACATGACCTCTCATGCGCCGTCAGGGGACACGTTTTTCCTCCGCCAGAGCGACGCGTGGCTTAGCAGCTGCTGATCTCTCTGCCGACATGCTTCGGGAGACCAAAGTCCTCCACTTACGGCGCGCCGTCGCCGCCTCGTTCTTCTTCGCCATCGTTTCCCTCTCTTTGTTGGTCCTCTTTGGAGACCTTAATTCTCGTAGATTCTTCTCCACCTTCCATTACTCTTATTCCCTTTCTAGCATTTTTCCATCGGCTTACAACGATCCCATTGCGGTCAGTTCTGTTGCTTGCTTCGTTCTCTTCTCTTGCATTATGCATAGTTTTTCATTTCCTGCTAATTGTTGCTGCGTATTCAGTCACTTCTCTGTTTTTCGCATGCTTAATTAGTTAAGTAATGCATTGTCTCATTACCTATATTTGTTTAACAATTAATGCACTGTCTTGTGTTTTTACCGTGATGTATCACCAATTGAAATGCCATTGGAGTTCTAATTTCTTTCCGGAGTTGAATAGTCTGGATGTGTTTGTTTTAGGAAGTGTATTTTATGCATGTCATTGAGAGACGCCATGAATTTGGGGAATTAAGTGTGGTAGTGTCAATAGTACTGATAATTTTCGCTGGACATTGAGTGTCAAGTTTCTTTAATGGATATTCGCAACTTTCATATATTCTCAAGTTTAGTTGACTGGGGCAAACTAGGTTTATTAACTATTAATTTAGTTTATTAGATCATTAGAAACACTTGTAATAGCTTGTGATTTCCCTGTGTAAAATTATTGTAGCGTCTGTTGTTGATATGAATCTGTCTTACTTTAGTCATTCTCTGGTCTTATGAATAAAGTGATTCAAATGCGAATATTTATAACACTAAATCCATTTGTTTTATCTAGTTTCATAAGCATAATAAGCATAATCTTCATCATTGACTCTCGAGCAGACTAGCAATGAATATCCACTCGAAAAGGTCCTGAATGACGCTGCTATGAAAGACAGAACAGTAATCTTGACCACGTTAAATGAAGCATGGGCAGCTCCAGATTCAATCATTGATCTTTTTCTTGAGAGCTTTAGAATAGGAGATCGTACCCGTTCCTTTTTAAATCATTTGGTAATCATTGCATTGGACCAAAAGGCATTTGCACGCTGTCAGGTTATACACATTCATTGCTTTTGTCTAGTTAGTGAAGAAACTGACTTTCGTGAAGAGGCGTACTTTATGACTCCTCGCTACTTGATGATGATGTGGAGAAGGATTGACTTCCTACGTTCTGTTCTTGAGATGGGATACAATTTTGTGTTCACAGTAAGTTATTTTTTCCATCACTAATAATACCTCTTGCAGCTCACAAGGACTGACTTGTGTGAACATTAAAGTGGTTTTAGTTTTAGTGGCCATGGAAACACTCTAAAATTTGTGGAATTTATTGTTTTTTGTGATTGATTTTCTTATGATGTAGTGCGTGATGGGAAAAACTGTCTGTCATGTGAGTGAGGGAATGAGTTACTTGTAATTTGACTTTGTATACTTGGCTAATTTATTGAGTATTTTCACAAACAAATACTATATTGATTATAGAAATGCATGTGGGCTTTATCTATGTGGCAAGATTTAGAACTATTCTATTTTGGGTTTTGTACGATAAGGAAAAGTAAAATATGGTTGTGGTTAATATAATTCTGATCAAATCTTGAGGAAAATATTATTCCTTGGTTATTTTTATAGAACTGTATGTTGAGCTAAACTTCTGCCTCTAACTTCCTTTTTGGAATTTATTTTAAACTGAAATTCGCAACTGATAGGAACTAGCGCATCAGTGCAGTGTCATAACGGCAGAGTTTAGGCTATACATTTTATTGTTGATGCTCTCATGTATCTTCCTACACTGAATTGTCTTTTTGCAAAAGGGGAAGATATGAAAAGGACAAGACTTCGGAAAAATCTATAGAAGAAGCTAGATAAATTTCAGAAGTATCTTAATTAGATACTTACTTTGGTGTTCCTGTCCCAGGATGCCGATGTCATGTGGTTTAGGAACCCATTTCCACACTTCCACGTTGATGCAGATTTCCAGATAGCGTGCGACCATTTCACAGGTAGATTTGATGATGTAAACAACAAACCTAACGGAGGGTTCAACTTTGTAAAGTCCAATAATAGATCAATAGAATTTTATAAATTCTGGTACTCTTCACGAGAAACCTATCCTGGATACCATGATCAAGATGTCCTTAACTTCATCAAGGCTCATCCTTTCATTACTTATATTGGACTGAAGATGAGGTTTTTGGATACATCTAATTTTGGTGGTTTTTGTGAACCAAGTAGAGATTTAAACCATGTTTGTACCATGCATGCAAACTGTTGTTTTGGTTTGGATAGTAAGCTTCACGATCTCAGAATAATGCTTCAGGATTGGAAACATTATTTATCTTTACCTCCAAGTTTGAAGAAGTTGTCGGTTGTTTCCTGGAGGGTTCCTCAAAAATGCAGGTTGGCCGTTTACTCAAGCTTTTCTATAATTTAACTTTGTTTTTCCTTACCGTTGTGAAACAACTCTTTTTGACTTCTCATTTCCTGTTATTAATGGGGTGAAATTTCACCTCAGCCTTGACTCTCTCAGGCCCCATGATGCACCAGAAAGGAGTCCTGAAGAATAAAGTGTTCATTCCATAAATTTCTGACTTAAATGTGGAAGTTCAACTGTGCACTCGGATGAAGGTATGGATTAGGAAAATCAACTTTGCTAAACCGATATTTGATGGAAGAATTCTTCCAAGTAAAATTACCTTAGGCAATGTGTAAGATGTAATAAGCTGTTTAATTCGTTGATTTTTTTGTGTTTTCCTAGAGCAAACTTTCTAACATTATGGTACTGGAACTATTTTCTTAGCCTCAACAATCACATCCATGCCTTCATCTTTTCCCTCAATAAAGAAATTCAGAAACAGAAACCCAACAGGTCTTAACTAGTTTAGAAATTGAAGCAAGAATAAGAAATAGTTAGATTGAAAGGACTGTAGATGAATTGCTTGAAAGCTACTTTCTGCCTTTAACCATTGACCTGCTTCCGTTTCTTTGCTCTCTATTACACAATTACTAATTTTGCTGTTAGTGAGTCGCAAGTGTCGATGGTTTTGATAAAATTGAATGCTCTTAAATTCGTAGCTCTTCGGAGGGACGGTATGCAGACAGAGTCAGATAACCACCTAAGTAATCTTAAGTTCATATTAGACACTGGGATGACATGAAAATTTTATTACAAAAAAAACATAAAAAATCTTACTAAAAAGAAAAAAAAAAAAAAAAAACAGAAAAACAGGGAGGATATTACATCAATATTGAATTGAGATATTGACCACATAATTATAAGACATTCTTCTCGTTCCCTTTTCATCATATCTTTTATGTTATTTACTCTACTTATCTTTACCTTTTCAATCTTTCTATACAATCATTTCTAAATGAATCTTTGTAGACAGAATAAGTAAATAAAATAACTTCAAATATTCAATCACAATTTTGTATATATTCCCGTAATATAGATTATAATACAGTATACTCAATTAAATACTTCAAATATCATTTCCCACACTTTTCTTGTAATTAGAAAAAAAAAAAAAAACTCCATCTAACTCTTTGCTAAAAATTATTTCGAAAAAATTCGTCCAAAAAGCCATTATTTTTAATATATAATTTTTTTCATAATTTTCTTTTAAAAATCCAAACTAAAATTTTAATGTCGCAGCTTTTATTTAAAATCGTTTTATGGCTCAATAAACTATCTCCGAACCAATTTTAA
The DNA here is from genome assembly GCA_036885675.1 of Vigna mungo. Lineage (NCBI taxonomy): Eukaryota > Viridiplantae > Streptophyta > Magnoliopsida > Fabales > Fabaceae > Vigna > Vigna mungo. The sequence continues at coordinate 49,039,559 of CP144692.1, read as the reverse complement.
ACTCGATTTCAGTTCAATATATTTTAATTAGATTTTGCAGTTAAATATGTTTCAAATGAATTTCAAACAAATTATTCAATGTCGTTTCACACTCCAAAAACATGAAACGATCAAATTACCTACAGATATCTGTAAACTTCGTTATATACGCACAAAAATTGTATCATTTCTTAAAATTATGATTTTAGAATTCTCATGCAATTATAGAATAAACTTTCCCGAGTAGTTTAAAATTAATTCTGAAGTGAATTTTTAAAAAACGTTAAATTATTTTCTAGAATAGTCCTTAAATACCTTGAATGCTAGAATGATTATACTACACATTAGCTTTGAGATTTGCTAAAGCTACTATATATGTATAAAAATATGAAAGATTGGTAAAATTTTGGCAGTCTAGTTATAGAGGACAAAATTAAAGTTAAATTTTTTTCTTTAATTTTATAAAATGTAGTGTCTGGACAAAATATCTAAGAAAAAAATAAAAATTCTAGAATTTATGCACGTAATCACTTATAAGAGAAATAAAATGACTTGACATATGGAAAAATAGGGCAAGAATTTAATATCTCTTATGTTTGTCTTCTCTTCATATTCTATTCTTAACTAAGTTTTAATTTTAATTTTTATCAAATACACCAGATAGGATTATTTTTTACCAATGTGACATTTCCAGCTGACTTAAAACAAAATGTTAACAAATGAACTTCAACCAATTTCGAAAAATAATCCAAATAGATATCAGCTTCAATAGTTGTTATCCTATGAACTAAACTTTTGTCTATAAATTGAAAAATATTTGCAACAAATTCTTAACTAAAGAACAACATCGTGATAAAAACAATCATAAATGTTAAAATTTTAAAATTAAAAATTATTTAACATTGAAGTAAATTTTTATATTTATCAATAAATAAAATAGTTTAACCAAATAAATAAATCAAAATTAGTCAATCTCGCAACTCAAAAAATGGTTTAATGGGGATATCAGATAACATACACAAACGGATCAGATAAGCTTGTTTACAGTAAATTACAATACGGGATTTTTAGATATATGGTACACTGAAGATTCAAGTATATGATGTTTCACATGCTAAAACTAATGCAAAAAACAATTGATTTTGTTTTATACATCTACTCAAAGATATAGTTGGATTCCGAAATATGGATACTAGCAAGTTCTACAAGAATAGGTGGAAAAAGAAGCCGGAGGGTAGATTGGCCACGTGGGAAAATAAAGACAATAATACAACACAAAAAGAGATAAATAAAACATTAAAAAATGGAGACAAGACTAAAATGCACAGTAATTACAAAATTTTGGGTACCGCATTCGCCCACCTCGCTCATCTGTCCAAATGCTTGCTATCTACACGAACACCATGATCCCAAATTTCAGTGTACCTGTTCATATGCCAGTTACGCACGCAAGTCAATTTGGTGACAAACAATCATACTGGCAGGAAGGTCTAAATTTCGTTTTACAACCATCAACTGTGTCCACTTACAAGTACATCAACTGTGTCCTTTTACAACTACAGAAAAGGTGGAAAATTGAAAATTCTGACGTTTCAACTAAACAAATATGAAAGTCTATACAAGTTTGTAATATTGCATTGCAAGACTTCTGACTCCGTATGATTGAACTTCTATTGTTAATATACAAGGACGGGCACTACCAAGCACTTTGCTACCATGTGGGATCGGGTACAAGGGTTACATGACTAATATTTTGTCTTAAATCATGTGTCTACTATAGACAACTTATTGACTTCTCAGTTTCACTCTACCGTATCATATGTTCTATAATAGTGCTACCCCAAACTTTTGCCTAATGCACTTATGAAATGCAATATTCAAATTTCTGCAAGAATTTATTTTCTTGACTTCCTATCATTGAATAATCAGTTCCCAATAAAGATAATTATAGAACTATATATTTTTACCAATAAAAAAATTAACAAGACAAATGTTTTTAACTTGATATATTAAAATAAATATAAGCCGCACAAACACACTGTGGCTTAATTGCTTTTGTTAATTTATGTCTTTATGAAGGCCCTTTGTTATCAAATTGAAGCTCAGGTCCATTGAACATTTATATTCCTCTTAATGTCATGATCATGTGCCATATGATCATATCTGGCAGAAACTTCATATTTGAGAAGCATATGTTAACAATTGAATTGGTAGAACAACCGAAACTTCACAATAACTGAAAGAGAGAGCAACCAACCTTGTCCCGTTTGCATTAATACAGAGAAACTGGCCATGTCGCCACCCATCTTTGAAATTGCCAAAGAAGGCATCGCCGGACTTTGTGTAGAATCGTCCCTCACCATTAGCTTTTCCCTTCCAAAAGTTTGCAAACCACCGATCACCAGTGTGAAAATAAAACCAACCCTGCTTAATCAATACAGCAATTACGATGAATCTAGTCTAATGCACCGTCAAAGATTATTGTGCAATCCATTATGCAATTACAGACGCTGCACTTTCCAGATTTATTTATCGATCATACGAAACAATAATCCATAATTTCCATTCAATTTCGAAAATTGGTGCACAAGATCAATGCAGCCATTGCTAGTAATTGGATACAAATACAGACAAGAAACAATTTTTTTAGTTACAGGATGTATAACTATTGCTAAAACTTTTATTAGCGTTAAGAGATCCTAACACAACCTATGTATATACATCGCACAAACACAGACAAGACGTTATGGTAGCAGAATCCAACCTATATATTACAAAACAAAATACTTTTATCGTACTTTTGGCTTTGACAATTATATCTAAAAAAAAGGTACAAACCTTGCCGTGTATGACATCATCTCTCCATAATCCTTGAAACATATCTCCGTTTTTGAAATAAAATGTACCCGGACCTGATCTCTTACCATACCGCCATAAGCCATCATATATGCTCCCATCTCTGAGAACAAGGCGCCCCTGGTTGTAAATTTTCATTTAACATAGTTGGTTATCTTCAGCATTGAGCTGTGTATGCCAAAAAAAAAGGAAGAGAAAAAACATATTTCCCGAGCCTAGTGTGCTTGTTATTATCAACTTTTACGAATTTACCTTTCCTTCAGGTAGACCTCCTTGGCATCGTCCCTTGTATCTTCCTCCCCTATATTGCATTTCCACCACTGGACTCCACTTTTTTGAGAAATCACGTTCTGCCTCCTGTACAAAAATATTAAGTTAAATCTAGAATCATCATGTATGAATTAAGGTTGCAATAAACTATTATGAGTTAATAGTATTGTAGTCTCTTAAGAAAAATCAAATTTAAGTTTCTATCCCTGTATTTTTAAATCATTGATTTTACTTCCTAATTTTTTTTTAAATATCCAAACTGATTTATTTAACCTTTAAAAATAAGTTTGAATATTTTCAAAAGTACAGGAACGATAACTATTGGTAATAAAAGTGGGAGAGAAAAACTAAAATATGGAAAAATTTAAGGAACTAAAAGCACCGAACTATTAAAGTACGCCATGTGAAAAATTTAAAATTAGAAGTAATGAAGTAATAATTGTTATATAGCTGTTGATCATGAATAAATTTCACAAATTTTACTCAAACAAAGTATGTATTCATTAAAGAATACTATGACCTCACAAAAAGGTTGAAATTGCCTTGCGCTTGAAAAGCAACAGAGGCATTAGTGTCCTTAGGTCATTTCTTTGGAAAGCTATATTGTCATGCAAAATGGGAAATTCAGTAATATGACCCACATCTGTTAGAGCTTGAACTGAAGAAACTACAATCAACACATTTGATAATATCCATAAAATTTTATGCTCACTACTGAACTAATTACTAAAGTCAAATTTGTGTAACTTGCAAAACGCATATTTATACAAAGCTGCAAAACTTTCAAATGTGTGTTCTCATATTTCTGCTAATAGGAAGCCGGGGTCAAACTTGAGCTCATATTCAAACACTAATCAAGCTTAATTTGGAGCTAGTGAAGCTACACACTTTTTATCCCCGTTTCTATTATATTATTAGTAATAAAGAACTACGAATGACAAAAAATTTTCTAGCATAGACAGCAATTAAAAGTAAATCTAAAAGAAGATAGTTGAATAGAAAACATCTCAAATAAACCACAGACAGCTACTAGAGTAGAAAATGACTAAACGGTGCACATCTGATTTAGGAGACATTTCCCCTGAATACGACTAGTATCAAAATCTTCCTCAATTTCTCTTTCAGTAATAAATGCATGAACATATATCATCAAAAAATGAAATACTCATTATTACCAACATAGACGCAGCACGAACAGATAGTACTCCATGTGTCTTTGATTTATTAGCATTCTTTCCTTTCAAAAGTGAAGATGCAAAATCCATAACTGCTTCCAAGCTACCATCAGTCGCTGCACTCCAAGAAGACGTACCTCCATTAAATGTTTGTGCTTTCACAACATTATCGGTATCAGGCTCATGCTGTTTTGTCATAAATGAGATTTCTAGTCTTTCTTTCAACTCTTCTGAAGGCCTCACGCCAACAGGAAGGTGGAAGATGCTTAGATTATCAACAATTGGTGTAGCATCAGCAGCTTTTTCCTGGGCCCATTTCTTTGCCACCTCAAATCCGGGACCTAGATTCCAGTTCTCAAGTTGCTCCCTTTGAAAAGCAGAGTCACCTAATGCAACTTGATTTGAAATTGAATAGACAACTCAAAACAAATTACGAGACAAATGCGAAGTCAACTGATACATTAATTGAATTCTGTCTCAAAATTACCTCCTTCAGTAATAGAGTCATAGAGGATGTTATAGTTGGAAGAGGTGTCAAATAAATCTTCACTTTTTCCTGAATCCCTATTATAGTTCAAAAGCAAAAATGAAAAACTGTGTAACATTAGGAAAAGTTGCTGAAAAAAGTACGAGGAACAGGTGAGGAAGTCAGAGAAAACCTTGAAGCAGGAAACTTGGAGTTCTTGCTCATTGTTGGCTCCAACTCCTCACAGTTTTTATCAAGATTGCTATCTATGCCATCTAAAGCGATCTGATTTGTCCTTTCATCAACATCATCAGAACTCATCATTTCTGGCGGAAATACTTCAGCCTGTTTCCCAGTGCCAACTTGTTGCTGACTATGTCTTCCCCAAAAGCTAAAAATAAGAGGAAAATGCATGGCAAGTCTGGATAGTATACCACCATTCTGGGAAGACCGTTGCACATTTAAACAGCTAATTAAATGACAAGAGAAATCTATCAGAAACTGTGCAGGAAATAAGGAAAAAATAAACAGATTAAAGAAAATTATCAGTAATTCAGAGCAGTTTGAACTATAAAATTGAGTCAGCTAATAGGTCTTTCAAGTAAATATCCGGCTTTAATTTCACAAAATGTATGCACGGTGTATTCTCAAAAACAGTGTTTAGGATGTGAGCAATAAAGAGTGGTAGTTTACTTCCTTTGTTTCATTGAACTACCAATTCGGCTTTTTGTGAGTAATCATCTTCATAATTTAAATTCTTTGGCATTCATCAAATTGAAGCTGTTGTGTTATGTCCTAAGAACGGTAAAGAAACAAAATGTTGAGATCCTATGATATGTAGCATTTTCCATTCGAAATATGGCAACAAAGGAATGGAACACTATTATTTCGTTCTGTTAGCAGAACTATGAACCATTTTTAACTCATGTGATGTTTTAAAATGTATAAAACACATAAAAGAACCCTTGTTGAATGTTTCGTCCTGTTATAACACATCTCCGAAACAAAACCTTCCTCATTATTCTACAAAACTTATTCTTACAAAAACTGAGCACATTTACTTAACGTTGAACCATTTGAAATTCATGCGTTCATATGTTAAACCAATGATATGAATATAAGGACTATTCGGACAAACTTCTCCATAGCACTTCTAGGAGGGAAATAAGAAGAAAAAAGTAATGGAACTTCACTATAAGCTTAATATAGCTTATCCATAAGCTAATTTATAAAAAGCTCTAGTGATTTTCCAAAATTTTTATTTTTAACTTCTAGAAAAACTCAGTTCATTTTCTTTTTCATATATTTCTGTCCTAAAAAAGCAATTGAGATATTTGGTCAAACATAGCCCAGTATTTTATTAGTAAATAATTTGATGAAAAATTCACTGTTTAGTTATTTATGATTTACACTTGTTTTCCAAGGTTTAACACCTATTTTGTAATTGAATCCTAATCTTTCCAATTCAAACTGAATGAAATTCAGCCTTCATTTTGAAATGAACACCACTAATTCTTTCTCAAGTCATGTGATGTGAAGTTTCACTAATGCCGTGTTTGGTAGAGTAAAAATAGATGAAAAAAATAGCAGAGGTTAAATGTTTGATTGAGGAAAAATGGAGAAGAGATTAGTACAAAAATAAGTGAGAAATTAATTTGAACCCCTTTCATCATCTCCTTCCTCTCAACCAAACAGGGAGTAAGATAGAGAAAAGAAACATTAAAAAAACATACAATATCTCACTGCTCTGCTCAAGTGACACAAAGCTGACATGATACACACCCCAAAAAAAACTTCAAGTTTGACACTCGGTGCTTAACAAGACATGCATAAACAACGTGCCCCATTGATGGCAGTTCATTGCACCAAAACTAGCATTAAGCAAGCAAACCTTCTTTTAAACTCTCATATTGATGCATAGAACAAATAATAGAATCCTCTGTTAAAATTTCAAGAGTCAGATGTAGATAAATCATGCTCAATTTCAACTCAGCAATAACATTAAATATACGGAAGCTAAGAACTTTAATGTATAGATGTAAAACACACTAATACGCTTTCATAAGTTCTAACTCTGAAAATAGAAGTTTACCAACATGCGTTCATATTCATATCTTCAAGAAATGTATTTAACTAACTTGCATTTCCTTTTTGACTAGAGTAATTTCTTCTTTATTCACAAAAATAAAACTTACCCAAGTGTAAGCACTGTCGTTATTAGTAGGTTGGGCTCAACGGTAGGGTCATGTATTGCTGATATTATAATATCATTTGTGTAATTTGTTGTTTGACGGAAAGTACGTAGAAAGATTTCTATATCACTATCATCGATGGGTCCTGAAGAGGCCAGAGTGCATATAACTATGCTATTTGGATCCTGAACAAAATAGTAATCATAATAAGTTTATACGGTATAAGAACAAGAACCAGAACTCAACGAAAAGAGTGATAGCTAAAAAATGTCCAAAATAAATTTTAAAAAAAGGCACTACAATAACAAATGGCAGAGTCATTCTGAAAAAGGATTTGGCAACAACAATGACCTTTAAATAAATTGTATTTTGAAAATTTGTGATCCGTCAACAAACAAAAAATACCTATCATGCATGAATATGGAAAAAACTGATTGATACCTTCAAACGAGCACCCAGGAAAGGACTATCAAATATAGACTGCAAAATTGAAGCTTTTATGTTTGCAGCGGCTCCAAATCCAATTCCTGCTTCTTTATAGGATTCTAACATCTGTACAAAACAGCATCAATTTTATAATGAACGGTGTGAAAGAAAATGGAAACATTATTCAAATGTGGTCCTGTTTAAAGGAAAATATAAACAACGCTATCAAGTTGTGTAAAGAAGGGTCTGAAACTATCAGGGTAAAAATCATAGAAACCTACTTTATTAATTTCTGAAGGGCTGGCCTCTTTCATCCCACCATTCAATCTGTCTATAATTTTTCTGTGCATCTCCTGCAAAATTTTCAATCTGTAACTACAAAATAGTTTTATAAAAATAAATAGCAGGAAGTATACTATAAAACTAAACTTACAGACTTCAGAACAGAGACAGCCTTAATAGCAAGCAAAACTGCATCATTAGCAGTCTTCATGGCCTCATCTAGTGTCAACAAGTCTTTCTCAAGCAGTGCATCAATATCAATTTCTGTATCATAAATCAACAACTAAGAAAAATTTTGTAGCTTTTGTAGGCGTATTGATTGAATTAAAAGTAAATTATACTATATTACTTTCCAAAAGGGTAAAGACAGCTATCAATTAGTTAAAAAGAATGTAGGTTAAACAATATAAAGGGGAAAATAGTGATTCTATTTCTACTTTTCGGAGGTCACTTATTTACAGGTGGGACATGGAATAAATAGCCTCAGAAAAAGCTTAAGTAGGAGAGAACCTTTGCACTTATAGATCAATTCTTGGAAACAGTACAAGACAGCATCACCTTTATTGATAATAGAATTCAATTTTTCTTTTACGCTTGGTACCAGTTGAACACAGAGACAGCTTGTGTAACATATCACTCCTTGGACATACATCAGACTTGACATAGCAAGAAATTGATGGCTTTTTAGTGACGTTGTTTACACATTCGGATTATAATAAGTAAATACTCTTTCCAGAAAAAGAAAAACTCCTTTTTAATTATTAGCTCTAATTGGCAAACATTAATGAGCCAGATAAGAAGTTCGTCAGAATCAAATTTTAACAAGCAAACATATGAAGTATAGCTCACCAATAAGTAAGTTTGTGTTCTCCTTAAGTTTCTGCTCCAAGGCCTTCACCTGCGAATTTATGGCACAAATAAAGTATTAAACAGACTACATGATCTGGACATGATTTGACCATAAACATATTAGTCAAGGAATCTCAAGTAATCATAAAGTGAAGAATAAATAATGACCAATAACCTTAACTGGAATTTTCTCAGGTAATCATATTCAATAAGATTCTATGGCCACAGAAATAGTCATCATATTACAGGTGGAAATGTTTAAACGGTACTTGAAAGCATGTTTTGGCATAAAAAAAATGTAATTGAAAGAGTCAAAGATACCTCGTTTTGGCGTCTAAGCCCTTCAAATCTAAATGGCTTCAAAACTATAGCCACTGTTAATCCATTCCTGGACCTTACAGTTTCAAAAATATCAGCTGCAACAGTGTGGTACAAGCCATATCCTGCACTGGCCACCTAAAGAGAGGGGGAAGGGAAGGATAAAGGTTACACGCATCAAACGACTATGATGAAAGCTAGCAAGAGCCATACATCTTATGATTTGATTTTTGCATAAAATAATTAACCTTGCAAGGAATATAATGTTAACTCATGCCAGTCAGCTGTAAACTATCTACAACACATAATTACAGAATTTAATTTGATCAAGCAAGCATATCTCTTATGATGAATAATGAATTTAAGAATCTCAGTTGACTACTGCATGCTTCACAAAATCATCAGGTGAAAGGGATACATCACACCATATCACCTGGGCACCCATGGATGCATATTACTACTACTGAAACACAGGTTTTACTACAAGATTTTGAAGGTAAGGAATGTACAAACAAGAACAATAGTCTGTGAGCATGACTTCAAAAATACGGGAGCTTTGACAACTCTTGGATGAGGTTCTGCAATAGATAGCCCAAAAATTAGTAGATTTTAATCACAGAGATCAATGAAAGATATGTATGAAAATTTAAATTGAAATTCCCGAACAACACAAGGCACTTTACCCCCTTTTTCCTTCAATGTTTTCTTTTCATAAAAAAGTAAGCTTCATTTTTGGTTCTGAATTGTATATAATAAAGAATGAATTGTATATAATAAAGAATTAATCAAGAAGAATGTTGCAATTAAACATTTTCTCCCAAAATACGCCTGCACGTGCTTCTATATTAAAGTAGCCAGAATATAATTATAGGATAAAAAATAATCACAGTCATTAAATCAAATGCAAACCTTCTTCAATTGATCTTTGTTGTAAATGCACTTTTTCTGATTCTGTCATAAGGATATTCCTGCAGAAGATTGCTATCTTAAAACAAATTCAAAATGCAAAAACAACAAATATAAATCAATTCCAGAAGAATTTAGATCATTTATCTGGAATGGAAGAAGTAATTTAGTAAATCCATAAGTCATTTCCAGTGTACTCTGAAAGATGTTTTCAAAATACCACAAACTTACTAACCCTTGTAAATTATTTTACTTTCTTAAGAACGTGGAATTTAAGCCTAACTTAATATTATAAAATCAATGTATAAAATAAGGTTTGCACTTACTTATCTACTATAATTTTAACCTTATTTCTAGTCTATATGGGTTCTTCAACACCCCCATGCTACACCAAAGATGGGACATCTCGAGCATCGGACTAGGGAGAACCCCATAGTGGATGACACGAGGCCCAACACTTGGCAAGGACAAACTCTGAATGACTATGAAACCATTTTAAGAAAGTGGGATCTAAGCCTAACTCAACCTCATAAAATTGACTTGTAGAATGAGATTTGCACACATTATATACTATAATTTGGTTTTATCTTTTGTCAATGTGAACTCTTCAACACACCCTTAAAAGAAACAAATTCATTAAAGAATAGACAAAAAGGAAAAGTACCCCGAGAAGAAGGAAAAGTCATCCTCCAAAGCATTATAAAACATATTCAAGATGACATTCCACTCCATTGATAGTCAAGGGCAGAAGCAGCAAAAGACCATAACGCAAATAGCATAATTATCACATGAAACGTTTAAGCATAGAAACACCTTTAAAAAATATATGTCTCTCACCCCCAACAAGGTCTTAAAATGTGAGTTTAAAATTAACTTAATCCCACAAAATCAACTAAGGAAATAAAGGTTGTCCCCCCACTTATATACTATTTTGAAGTTCTGTATGGAGTAGTAGTGATATTGAAGGCATCAATTGCTATTGTTCACAAACAGAGTTTGATTAAACATGATACAGGACTGAGTACCGAAAAATTAAGGAATCTTGAATTAAGGAATCTGGTGCACCAGTAAAATCGGGATCGAGTGACAAGAGATTTGTGCATAACCAAATAAAGCTTCTTGGGGTCAAGGCCCAAATTGGAGAGCAAATAATCAAATTTACGTATTGTGGAAGTCAGTCTTGAGAAGATAAGACGTAAAATAATTCAGACAACGATGAGTAAACGGAAAAATAAACTCAGAAAGTTAAATAACTATAAAGATGAGTATAAAATTTCTGCTCAATGCATCACATAAACTTTAGCTAGGACACATACTCTTAAGTATATAATGTTATGTACTAACTATTAGTTATAGTTTTTGATCTATTGGTAATTGTGACACGGTCACCTCACCTCTACCACAGGTCCTCTACCCTAGGAAGTAAAATTTTCACTCCCAAAGCCAGGGATAGAACAGTAACAAAATTTCACAACCTCTCATCACACGATGCTTGCTAAAAATCATTATAAGCTTTTATGATCCAACGGTAACAACACACTGATTTATGATCCTTTGCCATTATAGAAACCTACAAATAATTTGTATCAAACGCAAATAATTTTAATTACTTTTCTCTTTCCCAAACAAACCTCCCGATGTAGATAAGGTTTATTACTTATTCAACTCTCTCTTAGGCTTTTAAAGCAAGAATAAAAGAAGAAGCAAACACAGCCAAAAAGGCACAAACCACGCTTGGATCTCCTATTAAGGAATAGTCTGAAGTTCCATACACTAATCCGTACCAAAAATCAATCGAAAAGTATCAAGAGTTCGAGAAAACAACGTATTCACACGTAAACGACAACAGTTTCAAATTAACAATCCGAAATGAAAATATAAAACGCGAAAACATTGAAAATAAAGTAGACCGTTACCAAAACCGCAGCAAAGGCAACTGAAACGGCGCGCTCAAACAGAAATCAAAAATAGCGTCCTTCCTAGAACCAATGCCTATGACTTCGACGAAATCAGGTTTCGTTTCTCCGTTTTCGGTTCCGGTTCCAGCGTGACCGTTCGACGACGAACATTTTTTCTCCGAACACATCTTGATCCGAACAAACGGTTTTGGCTCGGGAATCCAACAGAAGCCATAATCGCTGCGACGAAAAGGAAAGGAGCAGCGGCTGCAGAGTTGATTAGAAGAAAATGGAATTAAGGAAGCATTAGAAACTGCTTTGAAGGTGGGGAAGGCAGAAAGCTCCATCTATTGTAGGGGAAAGCGTGGCACAAAAGATAAGGCTTCCATCAGTGAATCATAGTCTCCCCCCTGTGTGATTCTATTTTCTTCTTATTTTAAGTACTTAAAATTTTTAAGTTTTTTAATTGAGTATCTATCGTATTTATTAGACAACATAATTAATTTTGTTATGCCAATTTATTGTTCGTCTCATTGTTTTAATAATTATGAGACAGTCTAATTAATATAAAATAGTGTATATATATACATAAGTAATAAAAGTTGGTTGTTGCTTTACATCAATTCACAGTATTGTTTTATTGATCACAAAATCTCGTATTAACATGACATGTGTAAACAAATAAATAAAATAACCCTCGTAGTATTTCAGAAACAGAAAAGTTAATAAGTAATAAAAGTTGGTTGTTGCTTTACATCAATTCACAGTTTTGTTTTATTGATCAAAATATCTCGTATTAACATGTGTAAACAAATAAATAAAATAACCGTCATATTATTTCACAAAAAAGTTAATAATAGAAATTTAATTAAAAATATAAAAATTTGAACATCTAATTACTTATATCTCAACGCTTATCTCATTGTTAGTTCAAAACGCCTTTATCTTCTTTTCATATCTCCTTTACATTTTGTTTATCTGTCGAAGAGCATCGAATTCATTTGTGGTTGATGATATACTCTTGTATTTGGTTGCTTGTTATATTTATTGTGCTCATCATATAAATTTAAAATATTTCACTTAACTTTATAATAGACAGTCAAAATATTTTTAATATATGGATCGAGTGTTCGTTTTAAGTAATACTATTAAAATGGTTAACTATTCCGACCTATTATGGATTAGTCACTTACACTTTGTTCACTTGAACATTATAGTGTTCAAGACGAAAAGTAAAGACTAATTTAAGAGATTTTTTGTGTTCGCTTTATGGGATTTGCAGAGACATAATCAAGTGGATGAGATTGACACTTTTTCTACCACTTATTGATATGGTACGATTTGTAGGGAATTGAGAGCGAATGTCATCTCTGTCCTTGGTACATATGTGGTTGTTGCCACGAACATGTGTTGAAGATAGAGAATATGAAGAGGAAAGGTTGAAGCAAGGGTTGAAGAAGCGTGATTTTGGTTCATCCAAAGCTTTTGTATTTGGTTTCATAACTCTTGTATCTGGTTCCAACACGTAGAAGGAATTGAACAACAGTTTGTATTTGGTTTTGCGCCCTTTGTATTCGGTTTCAGCCTTTCGTTCACCGTGGTATGCGGTTGTATTTGGTTTTGCAGTGGCTTATTCGGTTCCAACTTCCCGTGTTGTTGAGTGACCATATAAATAACATTGTACTTTGCCAAGTGCAAAGTTTGGTAGAGTGTGCTGTTATACATGGCTCAAGTGCTTAAATATTGTCTAACCATATACTAGTTGACAATACAACCCGTATTTCCTTTATTATTAATCATGCATATTGCAAGGCATTTTATGTGAATGACAAAATAATTTATAAATCTTGTTTATACTGAAAGTGATATATATACATTTTTAAAATAAAAAATTATTTCATTTTACTAAATGCAATTTTTTACATTTTTTAAATTAATTTTAATAATTATTTTTTTTTCTCTTTATAAACATTTTTACAATTAATATAACATTAATAATTATCATTTTATATTACTTTAACTAATAGCATCTGGGTAATATTTAATTTCCACTAATTAAACAATTTATTTTTACTTGTCACATCTCGCTCAAATCATACACTAACTCTTACAAACTTTACTTATAAATCCACTCTCACTCATTTCTAAATATACTCCAATAAACAAAGGTTGCGCTTCCAATCGTTCGCAGATTGTTTAAAGTGAAGATGCAACTGATCCCAAATCCATCTGTGGTAATCAACTATAACAATATATTCATTCAAAACAAACACAACATTAATTAGTCAATCCAACTCGACTCATTTATTAGGAATCCCAAAAAATTTAAACCCAACAACCTATGAGAATTAAATGGATTGACTCACTTTGATTAATTAAATTTTTTTTCAAATAAAAAAAAAGTTACAATTTTTTTAATTCAAATCTAAATAAACTTCTTTAAAATGATCTTAAACTCTAAATACCATTAAAAAAAGTATTCATCCAAATGTAATTCAAAAACAAGCATAAAAAGTAAATTAATAAGTTTTTAATATTAATCATTTTTGTATTACTTATCCATTTATAAGACCAAAATCTTAAATTCATAATATTTTGCTCTCTTAAAACATATTTTTTTATCCCGTTTATAATAAAAAAATATTAGATAATAACATTGAAACATAAAAATAATAAATAATTAAATTCAATTAAATAAATTTGTAAGTCAACAGATTCAATTATAGGTGAACCCACTTTTATGTTGACCGAATTAAAAATTTATCCATATAAAAATATTATGTATTTTTTTAAAAACCTTACCTAAATCCCTGGCCACAAATTTTAATATATTTTCACAACACTAACTGATCTTTTTCACATCCAAAATTTTTTTCTCATCACTATCTAACTAATATGCTGTATCTTCTAAAAATACTTCAATACTTAAGTTAATTCATTATCTTAACAAATTAACAATTAATGTTATAATAATGCTTTAAAAAAATCCCATCAATGTGATTTGCTTTTAAAGATCTATCAGCCTCTTATTAAATGTAATCTAATATTCTTTTCAATTTTATTAAACCTAATTACTAACATTTTATTAATTGAAACTGACAGGACCGATCAATGTAATAAGAGTCAGAACAATTCATATAAAATAATTCAATCAATATAAATACGGACGCATTAAGTACATCACTAATACTCCTTTATAAGAAATAAATAAAAGAATCAATAATACTCATCGTTAATATGAAATATACCCTTATTAATTAATTTTGTTCCTTAATGTTAAATGGACTATTTATCCATTTTATATGTAGTTAGTTTCAGTTTCAAATTTGACCAATCAGTGACCTTTAAAGGTGCATTTCCTACTGCATGTAATTTCAATCTGCATCTCATAGGTGGTGTAATGACTTGTTTAATTACCGTAATATTCTTCACTTTATCTTGTTATTTTTTTTTCTTTGTTCGTGAACGGAATTTCACTCTTTGCAATGGTTTTCCACTTATAACAGTGCATTTTTTCACACTTTTATCAAAATAAAAAAATCTTTATTCAAGAACACATTTGAAATTGTGTAAATCGACCGGAATATAATCCAAAATACAGTTTTATATTTCAAATTTTATATCTCAAAATAAAAAACATTGATATTTGACATTCTAAATTGTATAGTCCAAAATGTCTCAGGATTACACGTTCCTTATACGACACCACTGAAAAATATAGATCATAGGCTGAATTTAGAATTTTAAAATTTTACAGGATTGGAGGTTGAAATTATTGGGGCTGTAGAAAGAAATGCTCTGTCTGAAATATTCCAGTAATGGGATTTGACACTGGACCTCAGGGAGTTACTCCCTGCACCTTCCCAATTCCAACCCCCACCCCCACATAACCTATTTATTCCTTTTTTTTTTATCTTCATGTTTTCATCTTTACGTTTTTTTTCCACGAATTCTCCCGCCGCACCAGCATCCTCTGCGCAGCAACCAGAACCGCACCGCACAACAGCTGCACAAAGAGAGAGGATTTGGAAAGTGAGAGTTGCAGAGCGTTTGGAGGAGAAGGTTTCAAAGCTTTGGTGGGGTGGGGGTGGGAATACGAAGAGGAATCTGTCTGTGTGTTTTGAGACTGTAAAAGAGGAGGGTTATTGTAGGGTAGGTTAAATAGAGCTAAAACGGTAAAAATAAAAAAATATAAAGGTTAATTTTGTATTTAAAAAAAAGTCCAAAAAAATTGGGGGGGTGGGGGTTGGAACTGGAAAGGTAGAGGGAGTAACTCCCTGGACCTCATTGGCGGCCCCAAAACACTTATTACGGACAGGTTTATCTCTGAGGCCCAATTGATGATTTTCATTTAGTTTGTTCATCAAACTCAAACACATTTTTAGTTTCTGTAAACTTAGCAATTTTTATTTTAAAAAAATTATTTTTATTATTTAAATTTTAAGATGTCAAGTTTTCCTCTTTATTACCATGCTTTATAATTATTTATTGATGTGTTTAACGGAATGTCAAACAGTCATCATAAATAACATGTGTTAATGCCCATACAACAATATATTAACACGTGACAGCTCTAACAAATTTATAAAGTTTATTATATTTATCAGCCTTAAAATAAACAAAAAAATAATAATATTTCCTATTTTTTCAACGTTAAAACAAAAATTATTTAAAAGCATACGCGTGTGTATATATATATATATATATATATTTTGTACTGGTCTAAACAATCATCTTCAAACAGATCGGACGACCAATAAAGAGTAAAGAGCGATAAACAGATACGGTTATATAAGGAGAACCAAATAGACAAAATTGGAACTAGTATTATAGTCGGTAGAACCAAATAGACAAAATTGGAACTGGTATTATAGCCGGTAGATCACAGTTAGTAAACAAATTCCCTGTAGTGATTAAGGTAAATATTGATTATGGGTGATTAAGCTGAAATTGGACATAGATAAAGGTTTTGCTAATCTAAAACTCGTAATAAAAACTATAAATGCATGTTAAAGGTAAGGTGTAGGTGTTCGTATTTACTGTGCATTTATTGCTAATATTTAATTACGGTATGGACAGTTACTAACTTAGGCATCAAGAACCTTTGATAGATTACACATTCAGACAGTAAATAGAAGATGAGAAATTAGATCAGTTGTCCAACGAAGTATAGGAGAAATTGTAAAGGTGTTGAAAGTGACTCAATTTCATAACCAAAATCCAGATGATAAATAAAATATGAGAAATTGAAATAACTATCGAACAAAATCTAAACAAATTGTAAACGCATTGAAAATCACTCGACCTCGTACCCAAAACATATATATATATATATATATATATATTAAATTTTTATAACAAGTAAGATACAACTATTATGACTAGTACACCTTTTCTTAGTTTGCATCTTTTAGTACGTATAAAACAATGTTTCATTAAGACGTAGAAAATGGCTGTGCTTAGACGGCAATGGCTGGATGCCAGTGTCATTTTAGTGGAATCCGTAAAGAGACAACTATTACAGACAAACATTTAGCCGGCCAGCGCCTATCCATTACTGTAAACTAAAAAAAAAATGTATAAAATATATTATACTCACTTTTTCTAAAAGACAATTTTTTTAATCATAGTATTCATATTCAAACATCATTACTTATTCACCGATTGAAAATATTTAAAATAACTAATTTTGACGGGCCTTGTTTTTTATTTAATAATTTTATTTTGTGATTTAAAATAAAACTACACAAAATTAAGATTTTAATAAAACTAAATTGTCTTAATATAATTTTAAAAGAAAATATAAAGATAGATTATTAATCTATGACGTGTTGCAGTTGAAAAATGAAGATTATCCGGCACAGTGGTGTTAGTATATAATTCACAAGTGTTGCACGTGTACAATATAATAATGAGGGTGTTGGCACCTGTCACTTCTGGGTGGGTGGCATCAAGACCGATGCTCGTTGAGTTTTTATTTTAGTTTTAACTTTTAGGAATTAAAAGTCAAAGCGAATTCATCATAATTTATTATTTCTATACATTTATTATTTTTAAACATTCTAATATATATTTGGCAGTGTACTTAATAAATGTATTAAAAAATGTGCGGTATAACAAAACTGATTAAACTTTATGTATAAATGTGATCATAAGAAATACCATCTAACAAAATTTATTAAACTTTATCGTATTGAAATAGATAGAAAACATTATAAAAAACAAATATTCACGTATTAATAATAATTATAAAAAAATATTAATCATTTAATTATATTATTATTATTATTATATGTTTGAGATAAATTATTATTTGATTGATATTATATTACAATTTTTTTTCATATAAATTTTATGACCTAGAAATTATATAAATATATCTTGTATTTTTCAATAAATATATAATCACTTCAAATTCAATGAATATATAATCACTTGGCTCCGGACAATCTTCTGCAAAAAATCTCAAAGGTTTTTATAAATCAAATATTGCTGCCTTTACGAAGGACGCATTTATTAGTGCTTTTTAATTTTTCCGACAAAACACAAAAAATTAGTTGGAGTTGTATATTTAAAACAAAATATTTAAAACAGCAAGAGTCTGTATATTATTACTTTTTTAGAAGTTTTCTTATAAATTAGTTGGAGTTTTCAAATTGATTTTATTAAATGAAGAGAACATATAAGAACACTTAAAATTTCCTAAATTGAAAACTGTGGGCTAAGAATCATTCTTGATCTTGATCATCATGGAGTCTATTGGTGTTGAAGGAGAATACGAAAAGCTAAAGGCAATTTTTCTGCCTTTTATAACGCCGAGTCACCTCGTACCCGTCGTAGACATAGCCAGGATCTTCGCCATGCATGGCGTGGATGTCACCATCATCACCACACCAGCAAACGCCGCCGTTTTTCAGAGCTCCATCGACCGTGACGCCAGCCGGGGTCGCTCCATCCGAACCCACCTTGTCAAGTTGCCGCACGTGCCGGGTTTACCAGAAGGAGTGGAAACCATCAACGCCACCACTTCCAAAGACACAGGAGGCAAACTCTTCGAAGCACTCAACAAGACCATCCAAACTCAATTCCAACAACTCTTCCATCAATACAAACCCGATTTCTTAGTCTCCGACATGTTTTACACTTGGAGTGTCGATGCTGCTGCTGAGTTGGGAATTCCGAGGCTCATATACGTCGGTGGAACTTACTTTGCTCACTGTGCCATGGACTCTCTCGAACGGTTTGAGCCTCACAAAAAGGTAGAGTCGGATGATGAGAGCTTTTTGATTCCTGGGTTGCCCTACAACATGGAGATGACGCGTTCACAGATACCTGTACGGTTCAAGAAAACCGATGACCCATTCTCCTACTTAATGAAGATGGTTAAGGAATCAGAGAAGAGGAGTCACGGATCACTGTTCAAAAGCTTTTATGCTTTTGAAGGAGCTTACGAGGAACTCTACCGGAAAATCACGGGGACAAAGAGTTGGAACGTGGGACCCATTTCGTCATGGGTGAACCAAGATGCTTCCGACAAGGGTTCAAGGGGACACGGCAAAGAGGTGGAAGAAGGAAAAGGGAAAGTAGGTTGGCTTGCTTGGCTTAATTCAAAGCAAAAGGGCTCTGTTGTGTATGTGTGTTTTGGGAGCATGAACAGCTTCTCTGCCACACAGATTACGGAAATAGCTCAGGGGCTTGAAGATTGTGGCCATGATTTCATATGGGTGGTGAGAAAAATTGATGAGGACGAAAGTAGAGTTCTTGTGGAGGAGTTTGAAAAGAGGGTGGAAGGAAACAAGAAGGGTTATCTGATATGGGGTTGGGCCCCACAACTTCTGATTCTGGACCATCCTGCTGTGGGAGGTGTGGTGACTCATTGTGGGATGAACACAGTTATTGAAACTGTGGATGCGGGTTTGCCAATGGTGACGTGGCCTCTTTTTGCGGAACAGTTCTTCAATGAAAGGTTGCTGGTGGATGTGCTGAAAATTGCAGTGCCAGTTGGAGCAACAGAATGGAAAAGTTGGAGTGAGTTTGGGGATGAGATTGTTGAGAGGGAGAAGATAGCAAAGGCTATTTCTTTGTTGATGGCTGGAGAAGAGTGTGAAAAACTGAGAAGGAGAGTGAAAGCACTGAGCGATGAGGCAAAGAAAGCAATCCAGATTGGTGGCTCCTCTTATAACAGTTTGAAAGATGTAATTCAAGAGATGAAGTCACTCAAACTTGAAAAGCTCAAGAAGCCTGTGACTTAGCCGGAGGATTCTTGTTTCTTAATCAGGTTATAACCTCCTTTCCAATAATTTGTATTTTAGCAGTGTTCGCTTGAACAGATTTACTGTTCAGAAGAGAATGTCAGCGATGAAATTAGAGATTATTTCTGTTCGTTTGGGTTGAGTTGCAAAGATTGAACTATGTTAATTTGCAAAATACCCCGATGTTATCCATCTTGGTATGTTGCTCGGATTTGCAGTGAATTGCAACGAAATTTTATATGTGCCCCCAACTCTTTATAAAATACCACGATGATATTAAAGTTATTCAAGTATTTGAAAATGAAGAGGACGAAGAAAAATGAAATTTAATTCATATTCGGTTACAAGAATGTTTGTATTCAGTTCGAAGCTTGTGAATAAAAACAAAGGAACTCTTTGGTTTCAATGTCTCTGTGTTCAGTTCCTCCATTATACAGGAAGCCTCCCAAACCATGTATTCGGATCAAATGTGTGAATCTCGTTACTGAACTTTCGTTTTCTTATATTTTTTTAATATATTCATTTCAGCATATATTTTGCCCCATGCTAATTGGTTAAGATGGCTTTAATATCTCTTTTAATTAATTACTAAATCATGATTTTTTTTTTTTATGTAGAGCAAGCATTTTCCTGTGTTCATCAATTTTTTTTTTTTAATGTCTCAATAGGTTTCTATTTTTGTCTAAAGTTTCAAATAGGTCCCTTTCTTTTTGGACGTCTCAATTGAGTCATTATTTTTGTAAAATTGAATCAAATAGGACATTTCCTTCAAATTGAGATGACACGTTAAAAAGGGTATGTTGACAGTGTAACTTTTTATTACATGACATTAAAAACGCGACTGAATTGTATTTTTTTAATTTTTAAATTAACAAAATGAAATATGCATAGTATACTTCATTTTTTAATTTAAAAATTAAAAAAATACAATTCAGTCACATTTGCAATGCCACGTAATAAAAAACTACACGGTCAACATACCCTTATATAATTACTCTACTTAAGGTGATTTGAATATCCCTTTTAAACTAATCCCATATCTACTTTCATAATTCCTACCAAGCACCAATTTTGTCTTTTAGGAAAATGTTAGGGAACTTGACTACAATGACCAACTTTTCTTTTCCACTCAATCATAATCAAGACCAATCATTTATACTTTTTCTCTCTAACAACAAGCCAAAATCAATTTAACACAAGCTAATAAGGAGTCCAAATACTATCTTCTAGTGCACCAAAATAAATTTGAAACAAACAAAACAAATACTAATCTATTTAGTCATCATTTATTCTTTCTAGAAACCAAGTAATAATGCAATATAAAACATTAAAGCATACCCACCACTTATGCCATTTACTTGTTCAATGATCAAATTCCATCAAACTTTCTATTTTTCATTCATTACATGTATCCTAGATGTCTTCCATTCACAAAAAAAAAATGATAACAAGGAGTTAAGGAAAATACCTAAGGTAAAACTTGAATTCATGACCACAAACCCCTTTCTATAAGTTTTCAACACTACACCAATTCATATATATATATATATATATATATATATATATTTTGGGTCTTACAATAATAATAATAATAATTATTATTATTATTTTATAAGGGTAATTAATAAAATGATAAATATGTCATTTTAGGATTGATTTAACTAATAAATACAATATTTATTATTAAACTAATAAATTATATTATTATTATTATTATTATTATGTACATATTTATGTAATACGATGATCAATTTATTAGTTTTTAGCACTAGGTTTCTTTGCAATTAGCTTTTTACAAAATAAGATATTAGTAAACATGTAATTTGTAATAACTTATTTTCATAGTTCTATTAGGGATTTTTAGGGATATTTTGGATAAATGGAAAATAATTTTTTAAAATAATTTTAAAGTTATAAAAAATGACATATAATATAAAATAAATTTATTTCTCATTTATCTAACACATTTTTCTCTATTTTAAAATCTATATTTTTTTTTAAAAAAAATTGTTAGATTTTTCTTTTCTCATAATAACACCTAACCTGTAAGGTAATCAAGTTTTTAACCCTATTAGATTTCTTTAGTAAGTTTTTTTTTTCTCGTATCCCCACTTAGTTGTTTATTTTGACATGCATGTGTTATTTTCTTGAATGATGTGTGGTATGACTTAAAAAGGTTATTTAAGTTTATAGGGATTTTCCTTTTCTTTTTAAATCAAACCTTCCATAATAAGTAATTTTTTTTTCTATTTTATCTGTTTAGAAACTTTTCCACAACAAGCATAAGAATTTCAGATAAAGAAAATTAACTTGAATTATTCACTTGTTTGGATTTTTACAAGCTTAAGTATGATGTCATAAATTATGAAAATTAAAGTCTAAAATAGACAGCATGTTTTTTTAGTGAAGTTTAATTACTGATCTTGATGATGGAATTAGAATTGTTAGAATTATTCGTGCTAGACACTTAAAAAGTAAGTATATAATTGATGAATATATTAAGTTTATGTAGACTTCCGAGATGTAGTAGTTTGATTGTGTTTTGATTTATAGATATATATTGTGTGATATTCGTATTTATAGTAGTATTTTAAAGCTAATTGAATTAAAATAAGTATAATTTCGTTAGTTTAGAGATTAATTTTTTTATCTTGACTTAATTAAAGTTAAGTATTTGATTTGTGATATAAAAAAATATAAATAGCTCAAATATTTACACACATATATTTCTTTTGTATCTTTTTACAACTCCCTTTCTCATGCATATTTTTCTATTTTTTTATAATGATCTCATTATTTTATTATTTATTTGTTATGTTAACTTATTTTAAACTTAATTATAATTTTATTATTTATTTGTTATGTTAACTTATTTTAAATTTAATAAAAAAGGATATGTGTATTATGTCAAAATATTATTAAAAAACTTATTTTAAATTGTCAAACAAAAAAGTAATATGTCAGTATCAACTCTCATCATCCATGTGATTTCTTAAAACATAAGAAAAAAATCAAATTATTTTAGACGTAAGGGTGAAAGGAACCATTCTGTCTCATTTTAAACAGAGGATAATAGATAAAAACAAGTTAAGATGTTGAGTTTTCATGAAATGTATCTGTACTGGCCCCAACGGTTCAAGACAAAGGGCTCCCATTCAGACAACAGAATGGACGGTCAGTACAGAGGTTACACCAAGGATTAATATAACAAATCAGGTAAGATAAGATTAAAGATTATTGGACTGTGATTGAATTTTGATTAAGGTTTCACTAATATTAGGTCTATAACCAACAATCTATATAGAGGTCAAAAGTAAGAGATAAATATGTTCATTTATTACGCATTTAATAGTGTACTTCAAATCCCAAACGGACCATTAACTAACTTTGACATTGGAAGACCTTTGACAGATACCTTCTCGGACAGACTTAGACGATAAAGAACGGACTGGACAATCGATGAATAGGAAAAATTGTGAAGGAGTTTGATGACTCGATCTCACACCAAAATAATATTATTTAAGATTATCTTATAGTTTTAGTTTGATGAACGTAAGTATATAAATGTTTGTGAACTCTCTTCATATTAATTAAGATATTTGGATCTAGATCTTTCGGATGCTGTCTTAAGTTTGTAGATCCACTAATAATAAATTATAATTCTTTTAAATGCGTATATTTATAGATGCGTGTTTTGTATATGAAATCTTTAGATTTTAATATTTTATGGGGTCAGCGCACGGGTTGACATAATGATTCACGAATTTGAATCGATAGTACTTTAGTCGGGAAAATCATACAAATAATAAATTAAACAAAAAAAAATTGGTATAATTTAGTAGTTTTTAGTCTGATAGGTTCTAATTTTTATATTATAGTTTGATAGGTTTTAAAACAATTTTTTAAATAGTTAAATGTTTTTTTTTTTCTTAAACTATAAGACAAAATTGAAATTGGATGGTTCAAAATTTTAATTGTGTTTAGTTAGCTCTTATAAAAAAAAAAATAGATTTATTCTTTCTAACTCCGTTCAATCGCATTAAATTTTGTATGACGTGACAAATGATAACATATTAGACAAAAAATAATGTTTTATTGAATGAAAGAAACTAAATCTATTGAGTTTTAAAAGTAAGAAACAAGACAAAATCATTTTTTTAAAAAGATTAATTTCAATTTTTCACTATAATTTAGAAATCAAAACCATATTTAATTATCTTTTTTTAAATTATTAACAATTTTTCTGTATATTCTTTACAGATATAAAAAATATATTTTCCATAGAAAATTTGTCTTTTACATTTAAAAACAGTATTTTCAAACCACGTTGGACTCGAGTGATTGAAGCAAACTTTGTTTAACACATATCGAATTTATTACACCTAGAAACTTGTAAAGAAACCTTAATATATTCTCCATTTTCTAGGTTGTTTAAGAGAATCAAATTCAAAATTTATAAGCCTGACAATGACAGCTGGTTAATATGACGATTTTGTATAAATTTATACACATTTACATTTTATTTTATCCTACTTTCGTTACATTTTCTTTTTCTTTTTTCTTTATTTCCTATCACATGATGTATTATATTTTTCATTTTCTTCATATTTTCCCCTCTATCCCTCTTTCAAAACGACTGGAAAATAAAAATTTGTGTTGATATGTTTCTATAATCATATATCAACACCTTTTAGAAAAAATTGTCTCGATATAATTCTACAATCATATTATGGACACCCCATGTCTTTCTTTATATCATATAATACATTTTATTTGTATTTTCATATTATTCTAGTATCAAACATATATAACATAAAGTATCTCTTAATTCGACTTATTTATCTATATAATATTTCAGACTTCTATGGATCATGTATCAATTTTAAAAGTATACCTGATGACTAAGAAAAACAGCACTTCCTTAAACAGCTTTTTAAAATAATCCTTTGCATTCCATGTGTTACTAATTAATGTTTCAGCTCATTTTCCTTGCTAATAAATTATTGCAATGTTAATTTTCCTCTCTCACGTTGATCGAGAGGAAGTAGAAGAATAGAAAAAGGATTTATCCAATGTATATAAAGGGAAAAGAAACCCGAAAGCGTAATGAATCGATCATTCTCGATTAAAGATCGAAAACCATGGGGTCCTGTGAGGTCAAAGGTGAAGCTGAAATGTTGAAGGCTATTTTTCTTCCATTCATCTCAACCAGTCACCTGATTCCGGTGGTGGACATGGCGAGGCTCTTCGCCATACACGGCGTGGATGTGACGATAATCACCACACCAGCAAACGCTGCCGTCTTCCAGAGCTCCATCGACCGTGATTCTAGCCGTGGCCGCCCCATTCGAACCCATGTGGTAAAGTTCCCGCAAGTCCCTGGTTTGCCAGAAGGTGTTGAAACCATCAACGCTGACACTCCTCCACTCTTGACGATGAAAATCAGCAAGGCACTGCCCATTCTCCAAGGCCAGTACCAGGAACTCTTCGGTGTTATGAAACCTGATTTCATTGTCTCCGACATGTTCTACCCATGGAGTGCTGATGCAGCCGCTGAACTTGGAATTCCAAGGCTAGTTTATGTCGGGGCCAGTTACTTTTCTCACTGTGCAATGAACTGCGTTGAAGAGTTTGCTCCTCACGCCAAGGTATATATAAAAGCAAGCTTCTTAAATATGTACATCTGAAACTGAATCAAATTACAATTATAAACTCATTATGTCTTGTGAGTTTTTCTGCTTTTTTGAAGCGGGTTGTGTATGTGTTTCATAGGTAGATTCGGATGGTGAGAGTTTTGAGCTTCCTGGGTTGCCCCACAAGTTGGAGATGACACGCTCGCAGTTACCGGATTGGCTTAGAGCACCAAAGCCCTATACCTATTTAAAGAAGATGATTAAAGAATCAGAGAAAAAGAGCTACGGGTCACTGTTCAAGAGCTTTTACGAGTTTGAGGGAGCTTACGAGGAGCATTACAAGAGGGTCATGGGTACTAAGAGTTGGAGTATAGGACCAGTTTCGTTGTGGGTGAATCAAGATGAGTTGGATAAGGCTGGTAGAGGGCATGCAAAAGAAGGAAAAGGAAAAAGAACAGACGAAGAGTTGATGAGATGGCTTGATACGAAGAAAGAGAACTCTGTTTTGTATGTGAGTTTTGGAAGCATGAACAAGTTCCCTAGCGCACAGCTTGTTGAAATAGCCCACGCACTTGAAGATTGTGGACATGATTTCATATGGGTGGTTAGGAAAAACGACGATCACGGGGATAAGGGTTTTCTAGAGGAATTTGAAAAGAGGGTGCAAGAAAGCAACAAAGGGTATCTGATATGGGGTTGGGCACCACAGCTTGCTATACTAGACCATCCTGCAACTGGGGCAGTGGTGACTCACTGTGGGATGAACACTGTGTTTGAAAGTGTGATTGCGGGATTGCCATTGGTGGCTTGGCCTATATTTTCGGAGCAGTTTTTCAATGAGAAGTTGGTGGTGGATGTGTTGAAAATTGGAGTTTCGGTTGGAGCAAAAGAATGGCGAAACTTGAATGATTTTGGGAGTGAAACAGTAAAGAGGGAGGGGATACGAAAAGCAGTTGTTTTGGTGATGGTTGGAGAAGAGTGTGCAGAAATGAGGAGGAGAGTGAAAGTGCTGAGTGATGAAGCAAAGAAAGCGATTCAGACTGGTGGCACTTCTCACAACAATTTGAAAGAGCTTATTGAAGAGCTCAAATTACTCAAACTTCAAAAGGGTATATAATACCACTCCAAAGCTTCAAAAGCCGTGTGGAAGATGTCAGACAGTGAGAGAGTTTTCAGCTTTTATTTATTGTTAATGTATCGTCAGTGAGACCAATTAATTCATTAAATTAACATTTTGAATAGAGAGTTGTATCAATCATGTATCATTGTATTCAGATCTTATTAGTATTACAAGAATGTTTTTAAATTATCTAGTAAATTAAAATATTTAAATAATTTAAAATGAAATAATTATAGAAATAAGATAAATATATACATACACGTACTATTTTATTTAATATTAAAAAAAATACACATTTTATCTTGATGTCGAATATAAAAAATCTAAAGTCATATTTAATTAACACAGATTATTTTTTTTCAAAATCGAGATACCTTGAAATAATGCTACCAAGAAATTATTTTGTCATCGCACACATAATTAACTCCAACAATCATGACAGAAATAATAATATCTTAAAAACTAATGGATTCAAACAAATTTTAAGTTAAAATTGTTTCTCTTTTCAAATTTCACTCGTGTAAGGTGGGAGTTTTGTATAACAATAAAAAAATGAATCATATTATATTAATTCACGGAAGCATTCCCGTGGTCAGAACACCCAACCAAAATTTCTATTCTTAAATAAGTTTCAACATTATAATAATTTGTATATATGTAATTAAGTATTTACTAACAACGTTTATTTTATTGCGCCTTGGAATGTTGTAGTTTTTTTTAATCTTTTTGATAGATTTTTAAGAGGAGTTTTTGTTATGTTACGTAATTCTTATTGGCGTGTTTATTTGTCATTATTTTTTTAGTATTTAATTTTTTTATGTTGAGCTTGAAAGTTGTTTTCATGTGAATAAAACCAGAGCTCTGACATTGCAGAATATCTCCTTGTCTTTTATTCATTAACATTGATGATGACTGCAGATGTGAAGCTAGTGTCGCAAAGGTGCGAAGAAAACCAAAGGATAAAATACTGAAGATGTGTTGTATGTATTGACAACGAATTATATTTATTTTAGGTTTGTTTGAATTTTTTAATATATTTTTAAGTATAATCTTAATTTATGTTTTATTTATTAATTTAATTTCATGTGGATGATTAATATGACGTGGAATATTTATTTAAGTAGATATCTAGAAATTGAATCATTTGAATCTAACATATAGTTTTAAGTAGATATCTAGAAATTGAATAATTTGGATCTAACATAGTTTTTTTAGTTGAATTTCTTTTTTAAAATATGGTTGTGTTTGAAAAGTGTTCGATTAAGAAAAAGCTTTGGGTGATTACTTTTCAACAACCAATAGTTCTAAACCTTAAACAATAATATTCAATATAGTGGTAAAGAGTTATGGATGAAATTTCAAACTCAACAAAATAGTTATAATATGTTTATAACTCTTAAGCCACATAGATGCATTGTTCAACCAATTCAATGTTTGAGACAGGGATATTAAATGTTTTCCAATGAAAACATTTTACTAAAACATATTAAATGTTTTTCGCTAAAATGTTAAATTTTATAAACTAATATATTAAGCAAGGATATTTTAGTCCTTAAATATAATAACTATTTTTTAAAACGAGTACATTAAAGTAAAGATATTATAATTTTTAAACGGAAAAAATTAAATTTGATGAATAAAAATTAAAAATATTTAATTAAAAAATGGTGAACTAAAAAAAAACAATACTCAAACAACAGTTATTATCATTTTAAGAAAAAAAGAGTTCAATAGCACACAAATGAAGCGTCTGTAGTTAGTAAAGTTACATGTGGATGATCAATGTTTCTGTCTTACATAAATTTAGGCTACTGAAATATTATAATGGTGATAACAATGAATAATTTATTATTATTATTATTGTTATTAAATAAAATTAATATGAAATATACTAAAATAAATAAATTTTATCTTCTTCTTTTTTTCTAGTACAACATTCCCTAAGTAATAATTAGGTAAAGCATGTAATATATCTAAAGAGATGTTGGAGTGCATTGGAACGTGTTATCGGTTTTTACCTTCCGTACCCACATAATTACTAAATGCACCCCATTACGAGAAAAAGGCTTAAAATTATTTACCATCGAAGAAGAGAAGGAAAACACTGTATATAAAGAAAAAGAAGAAGAGAAAATGTGAAAAAAAAAATATTTCGAAATTTTCTTTCTAAAATATAATTCATATATTTTGGAAAGTTCAATCTAAAACTCTCATACATATTTTAAGGGATATTTAAAAAAAAATATTTTGAAAAATAAATCTCATAATACATCTGATCACTCTGAAATTTGTTTCAAAAATCATGTTTTGGAAATCTTTTTCAAAATTATATTCCAAAACATTTTATTCCAGAATGCTAGCATTTAAAAATATCATTTTGAAAATTTGAGGGAGTGCGTGGAGAAATTCACGGGTACAGGGAGTAAAACTCGTGTTCTTAAAAAATTTCCTCGTCCCCAGAAATTACTTCTTACATTTCCAGAATTTAATACTATTTTTGAATGAACATTTAAAAAGCAATAAAAGCAACTCTAGCTTTTTAAAGTTGGTGATGAAGATTACGAAATGCATTATCTCTAATTTTGAAATGTACAATTTAAAAATTACTTGGCTAAATTTTATTGGTTAATGTTGATGTAATTTTTTAAGTAAATGTTAGTTATCTAAAGATTTCCAGCAAAACTAATTTTTTCATCAAAATAAGTTAGGAATTTTGTGGTAATGCTAATAAAGATTATTTTCTGACTAACAAATGTTATTGTTTTATTGCTGTTCAGAACACTGATTAAAGTATTTGTGGAAAAAGACTTTTATTGAAGTTAATAGAAAATAAATTATTGTTAATGCAAGTGAGATAAACCTTGGTATCAAGCTTTTGAAAAATGTAGACTAAATTATAGATAGACCCTTTACTAAAAAATAACTTTGACAAATGTAGACCAAATAAATAACTAACCAATACATTTAAATGATCAAAATAACTTTTTTCATTTAACTATAATTCAAATAATATATTTAAATAAAATATTAATATTTAGTAAATTTAAATTGTTTTATACAACCAAAAAATCTTAAATATTAAAAAATTAAATATAATTTTTTAAAAATTTTATAAAAATTGTGAAACTCTCCATACAAACACATAAACATGTTAATAAAAGTTAACTAAATAGATTGAATTGATTGACAATTTACACTAAATTGGTTTATAATAAGTTTATAAAAACTATATTTTAAAATAAAATGTTCATTAATAATACTTAAAGAAATTTAAGTAGTTTAAGTAATTAATTTCAGTTCCTTTAAATCATTATATAATTGAGCTTAATTAATCCTATCTAATCACTTGTTTAATTTTTTATTCACTTTAGAAAGTTTATTATATTTGGAGTTTAAAATAATTTTGGATTGTATTATATATATACTTTTATTTTAAATTGTTTTTAGAATTTAACATAATTTTGGATTTAAATTTATTTTGATTTGAATTGGAATGGTTTTTTTTTTTATTTTCTTTGGAATTGAAAAAAAAATGTTTTTATTAAGTGAGTTAGTGAATCAATCTATTTAACTCATCAATCCGTAATAAGTCGGGATGAATTCAAATAAATAAGTTAGATTAGATTGACTCGTAGTCAACCTGTGGTGAGTCAGATCGAATTGTCCCGAATGATCCGTTTTAATATCACTTGTCACATTTTTTTGTTTCTATACCTCCATATTTTTCACAATAACATTTAAAATATATTATTTTTTTCAAAAAAAATACTGAGAAGGTAATGAAAGACGAATTGTATACTCCCAGTAATTGTAGAAAACAAAATTTGCAAAATGCATTTATCTGTTATTATAAGATACATAATAAAGAAATTATGTTTAATGAAGAAATACTCATTCAAAAATAATCATAGTGACATTTATTAACAGTTAGATTGCACATAAGATAAATGGTTCCTTTAGCATATAAACCATGAACAAATAATCTAGAATTTATAAATTGTTCTTTCCTTGCATGTTGACATTTTAAAATTTAATTCTTTTAAAATATGCAAAAGTTTGATTTAAAACAAGTTAACATGTACAATTTTTCAAAATTCACCTTTGTTATTTCACCAGAATATGTTGAAAGAATTACAAATAATTTTTTTTATTATTTCACTAACAATATAAAAATGATTGAAAAATATAGAAAACAAGCAAAACCTTGCTTTTCTGCAAACATTGAAACTTATGGGAAAACTTAGTCATAAAAAGATAGATTTACTTATAAAATCATTTTTTTATCCCAAACATATATTTGGGATAAAACTTAAACCAAACATTTAAAGAGATAATAATATATCATTTCAATTTTCATTCGAGGGTCTGAATATTAAGAATAAAGACTCATGTCTAAAATAAATTGTGATATTTCTACCAAAAATATAATTGTAATATGACTTAATACCTCAATTGGTCCTCTAATTTGTCTACTAATCTCATTTTGGTCCTCTATTTTGCAACAGTCTCAATTTAGTCACAAATTTTGCAAATATGAACACATTACATCCCATCCGTTAAGTCTTAGCAAACGGTGTTAAGTATTGTCCACGTGTTGGACAAGTGTTGGAATGAGAATGTGTTGAAGTATTATTTTTTATTTTACGTGGCAATTGGGATTTAGTAATTTAGGGATTTAGTAATTTAGGGATTTAGGGGTATTAAAAAATCAGAGTTGATTGTCGATCCAGACTTTCCAGAAGATATTTTCTTCCCCCCAGAACAACAGTCTCCAGTTGGTATTGATCTAGGAGAATTGTTCCCAAACCCCTCACCACTCGATGCTTGTTTTGGAAATGAAAGCTCCAATGCGCAAATTCCATTTCTAGATACTGATGATGAAGATGAGTTCGTAAATTCAATATGGGTTGATGATGAAGAGCTTGTCAATCGTTCCACCCAATCAAAGTCATTGAGAAGGGTATACAATGCAAGCAGTGGCACATATGCTGAAGTTGTCTCGAATCTGGTAAAGATAAATTGCTCAAATTCTAAACAGTGTATCTTTTTTTGTTTATGACAGATTGTGCGTTAAAAGGAGAGTATCATTCAAGATGATTTATGGGCAGTAGAGACATGCTCTTGTGACTCAACTGCAGATGAACATATTGAAATTTCTAGTTCTTCCTCCACTCGTGCAAGATTGGAAAACCGGTGTAATCCAAGACCAGACAACTTCATATTACAAAAAACTGTTGCAGGAAGACCACAAACCCAGAAGAAGGTTTCAAACAATGCAGTATCCCATGTAGAGGTGAGAAAACCAAGCAGCTGTGTTGGAAAAATTAAAATCTGTTTCTTATCCAAGTTGGAAGATGCTTCATTGACCTCGTCTTCTCCAACAATGAAATGCGTCAATGTCTCTGGCTTCCTCTCGCAAGCACTTCAAGAAATCCCCAAACTCAATTTCTCGAATCCCTAATTCCCAATTATCAGTTGCTCTGATTTTTTAATATCCCTAAATCCCTAAATTACTAAATCCCAATTGCCACGTAAAATAAAAAATAACACCTCAACACATTCTCATTCCAACACCTGTCCAACACGTGGACAATACTTAACACCATTTGCTAAGACTTAACGGATGGGATGTAATGTGTTCATATTTGCAAAATTTGTGACTAAATTGAGACTGTTGCAAAATAGAGGACCAAAATAAGATTAGTAGACAAATTAGAAGACCAATTGAGATATTAAGCCTTGTAATATATATATATATATATATATATATATATATATATATATATATATATATATATATATATATATATATATATATATATATTTTATTTTATTTTTTTTCAAAACTTATGCAACTCAGTCACTTATGTTATGTGCTTATTCAGGGTAAAGTAAACTGTGAAATTAAAGGTGTGAGCTTATCTATGAAAAATATTTTTTTTTTTATAACTTTTTTCACAATTATTTGTATGATAGTTTGTGATTGATCCGTTTTAAATATAAAAATCAATACAATAATAATATATAATTTGTTATGTTAAAAAAAAGTTGTTAATATATCACTATCTGTGTATCAAAGTCATAAAATCTACAATTTTAATTTAAATTTGAGATTTTTTGTCCAATTTCATGTTCTTTGTTTACAACTCCCATGATTTTGTAGGTATTTAACTGAGGGAGTTTCCGAAGACAACAACAACCTATATAAGCCCAACAACCTATTAACCGACAACATGAATTAGGTTCATTTTATTTATTTTTCAAATATTTGAGTTAATATTAATAGATAAAATATGACTGGGTCCTGTAGTTAGGATTTCTGCTACTTCATCGAACGGAGTCTAGCAAGGTGTCAAATTCAAACACGATCCCCATTGATGCTAAATTTTTTGGTGCTACAAGAAGATTTTGAATGAGAATAACAAAACAGTATACAACCTTTTTCAATACATGGTATGTACTGAGGAAGGAGTTTGGATTGTAGTTAGTAAGAGGACATGAGAGAAACTGTGAGAAAAGACAACGCTAGCTAGTTTCGTGAGAAGAAAATGCCGCCGCCATTGAAGATCGTATTGGAACGTGCGTGTCCTTCTGATCATACCAGACTTTGTATTTGTGTGCAGCACCATGAACTATATATATGCATGAGTGGTCACTAAATGTCTAAAAGAGTCTTACCTTAGTCCTTGTCTTCAAATGTTTTTCTTTTCATTGAAAATTAGGTTTCGGTTGGTTCACACTTCCGATGTGTCTTTCTTCAATGTTTCTATAACTCTTGTTTTTTCTTACTATTATATGTTCCAGACTTAGGACCAGCAGAATAAACGTTTCTAGTTCCAATCAGAATATGGTAATTTTCAAACAGTGCACAGATTTTGTTTTCAAAAACTAGGATTAGGTATTTTATTTGACTATTTTTTATTTTTTATTTTTTGGTTGAATTTTTTGAAGACTTAAATGACTAAGTATAGAGTAGTACTCTTATGGATGCAGGCTCTTATCTTATTATACACACCATAATTTTATTTTTTATTTTTTCTGTCAGTCTCTTCTGCTTTGGATCTTTGTTTAAAAGAATGACAACAAACTAGAAACCAACCAAGAAAACGATGATTGGGATTTCATTACATGAACTTTAATTATTTATTTGTTCTGGGGTCCCTTCTCATTCATCAACCTAATAATCAAATCAAAATAAAAAAATACAACAAACCCAAACTTCACCAACTTCCATATGAATTATAATTAATCTACAAATTACGTTTATCAAAGGTTAATGAATTGAACTGTTTATATCTATCTCCTTAGTTTGACCTCTTAAGAATTTCTTTAAAAAAACATGATTGAAGTAAATTTTAGTCCCACATGTTTTTTTTTCCTTCTATATTATATATATGGATATATTAATTTTACCATGATTTATTGCTTTATATAATGTTTAACTTTAAACATGTTAAGTATTTTAATTTTCCTTTTGTTTTAAAAAAATATCTTGATTTTCCTTTTTGTAAATGACAGTTTAATAGGTAAATTTCATGAGATATAGATGATCATGGATGTTTTGAGAGAACTTTCTATTAAAACTTGTACGAAAAAGTCAAAAGTAAAAAAAAAAATTGTAATGTAAAAATATTTAATAGATAAATTAAAAATAAATTAGAAATTAATTTTAACTTTAGGAAGAGATTGTATCTTGGGGATGTAGTCAGTTACAAGATGAGTAGCAATTCCTTATATAAAGTAGAGCATTTATGAGTCCAAAGGTTGACTTTATCTCTCATTAATATCAGTGTCAAAAATCATAATTCCTTACAGTTAAGGTGTCATGTTTTTGTGCAAGAATGATAACGCCCTTTGTAACTGTAGGCAGTTTAATTATTGAAACTTAAATGCTAATTAATAAAGTAATAAATTTAATAGAAAAGACAGCAAAGCAAAGAGATGAAAATAAATAATGTGTTGAAGAAAATGATTTATTAATATTAATATTAATATTAATATTAAAAAGTCGATAATAATATTAATAACTATCTCTGTCAAAAGACCTCATAATTCCCTTAAAAGCACACATTTCACTTTATTCTATTCTATTCTATTCCATGGTAATATCTCAGAAAGAAAATGCAGTTGACAGTGATATTGTTTCCACAGGATCCACGGTGTAGAATTCAGCTGTGACCATAGCAACCTCAAAAGAAATCCTTGGTGATTTGTTTATCCATAGTGGTTGGATTAGGTCCTTTGTTGGGTGTTCTGATTGTGATTTTCCCCACTTTTTCAGAAAATAACGAAACTACCCTTCACAGTGACCCTCCATTGATGTGACCTTTGGGAAGGACCAGCCATTGCATGCAACAGCAGAAAGGAAGAAGGACCTCAACCCAAGTCAGCCAAACACAGCACATCGAGTTTCAGAATCCTTTTTTGCCCTTTCCATGTCAGTGACCTTAAACGGTAACAGTACAGTACACTCTGCCTCCGCTGAATTTCAGACAAACAGTGTCATTCACCCCTCATCCAATCAACCATCAGGTGTTTTTATTTTCCACTTTACATACCAAAACCAATATACAACAAAACAACATCATCCCTACATATTCATTTTACCATTTAAGTTCTGCTTAATTTAATTACTGTTTCTTTAACCGAGGCCTGTTATTACTGCTATTTATTCTTCTTCTCTCCATTGGTTTTACGGTTAAAGAGTTTCATTCATTGTCCTTTTTTTTTTTCCCTTTTGAAATTTGCGTGAGGTCCAGTGGGGCTGAGTGATGAGTGAAAGTTTGTCTGGGAGTGAGTGAGAAGATACGAAATATGAGATAGAGAGAGAGAGAGAGAGTGGTGTAGCTGTTTCATGCTGCTTTCACACATCCTATGTCGTTATGTGGCTGAGGATTGGGTCCACCGACCCGTAGGCCTTACCCTCTCTCTCATTCATTAATTTTTGCTAGTGTAAAATTTTCATTTATGACAAGGGAGAAGTGAGCAAAATCTGGAAAAAGCTTTTCGAGAGGAAAAAAGGGTAGAGAATAATAAAGAAAAAAGAAAAAAAAAAGGGAAATGTTTTGTGAGTATGTGTTGGTGTATCTGCATGACACCAAATCAGTGAAGAAACTGAGTAATATTGTTGCCAGCTCAAATTTCTCATTTATAACAAGCCAACCTGAGGAGAATATTAACACCAGGGCAGTTTCTATGGAGGAGTTGAATATCTGCTATTGCTATTAATTTCTTCCTATTCAATTCTCTTTGTCCGTTCTATCTCCCTCTGTATTTTTCCTTTGTTAGGATTCTATTAATTGCTTTACGAGTTTTTCTTTTCTGAGATCGGGGTTGTGAATTGAATAGTGGACTCAAATTGCATGTGGGTTTTCCAGAATTCTGATTCAGTTGTGGGGTTCAAGGAGAAAAGGATACTCCCAGACCAAGCAGAAGAAGGTTAATTTTGTTATATATAGAACTTGCTACAAGACATGGCTGCATCGTCTTCCTCAGCATCACTCTTTGGCTTTAGAGAAGAGGATCAAAACCAGATGAAGCAACAGCATTCCTTGACACCATCTTCGTCAGCAACACCAGCTGCACCACCACCCCAGAAGAAAAAGAGAAACCAACCTGGAACTCCATGCAAGTATTTTGAACCTTTTTTTTTTCATCAGAAATTAAGATCTAATCTCTAAATGGTTCTCTATGACACTAGTTTTTCTCTTTTTTGTTTCCTTTCATAGATTGTATCTATTTTCATTCCACAAACTTTTCTGGTTAGTTACCCTTTTGTTTCACCCGGAATGTGTGAATTCCCGAGGGAACCCTAATTCAAAAACAAATGTAATTAAGATGGAACGAGATTAAATGGGCATGTATATGTATTTGGAAATGTTTGTCTTGAAGCTTTCTCGATTTGATTTCCAGGTTTTGGTAGTATGTTCTTTTTTTCTTTTTTATTTTGCCTTGTGTGAACTGATAAATTTTCTAATAATTTGTTGTTTGTCATTTTTCCATGGCAACAGATCCAGATGCGGAGGTGATAGCACTATCTCCCAAGACCCTAATGGCAACAAACAGGTTTATATGTGAGGTGTGTAACAAAGGGTTCCAAAGGGAGCAAAACCTACAGCTACACAGAAGAGGACATAACCTGCCTTGGAAGCTTAAGCAGAAGACTACAAAAGAGCCAAAGAGAAAGGTTTATCTGTGTCCTGAGCCCACATGCGTCCACCATGACCCTTCAAGGGCTCTTGGAGACCTCACAGGGATTAAGAAACACTACTCTCGCAAACATGGTGAGAAGAAGTGGAAGTGTGACAAATGCTCTAAGAAATATGCCGTTCAATCAGATTGGAAAGCCCATTCTAAGACTTGTGGCACCAGAGAATACAGATGTGATTGTGGTACACTCTTCTCCAGGTAATAATAAACACAGTACTAATTAAGTAACATGAATCTTATTATTGCTGTTACCCTTTTTCCAAACACAGACTCTTTTTACCTATTATGCAAAATTTAGCCTAACAAAGCCAGAAATGGCCATAAACAGAAGAAGGAGAACAGTGTCCGGTTTGGTTTTGGCTTCTTTGGGGTTGGCTTAAGGGTTACAATAGATTCTTCTGGTGTGTGAAGACACTCATATACAGTAGCTTGCTACAGTGAGGAAAAAGGCTTAGATGCTTTTTTTATCTTCTGAGTATGGTTTCCTTTGAATTTGATTGATTAAGATTCTGTCCACTCGGTTGGTTGCTTCTCTCTCGTATGGTTTCCTTTGTCATCATTCCTTTCTATTGGTACGGTGGCCAACCAAGAGAAATGGAAGGAAACATCCCCCCACGTGAATCATCTCTGGAAACTGCCTTGGTTATAGGGCTTTCAGAACAAACACACACGGAGGAACAGCACCCTCTCTCTCTCTCTCTCTCTCTCATCAAAACCCCCATAAAGCAATGCAAAAATAACCCTTCCTTTCTCATTTCACCTCGAAAACACCGCTCTTTCCCCCATTTTTCTTTTTCTTTTTTTTTTCTCTTTTCTGTTCACGTGTTGCTTTGCCATGAAGAGGAGAGAGAGAGAGAGAAAGAAAGAATATGTAAGTGTTTGTGTGTGATATGTTGTTACCACCTTTGTTTTCTTCTGGGTTGGCTAGATGTGTTCAGTACTGTGCTCTTGCAGGTTCTCCTTTTCATGATAACGTTATGGCCTAATCAAGTATCCAACTCTCTCTCTCTCTCTCTGTTTTAATGTATCTAGTTTTGGTACTACTTTTCTTTTTCTTCCACATGATTTGAGGTTTTAATGTGTTGTGAGAAACTGAGTGGTCAAGCTGAATTCACATCAGAGATATGCAGTACCTAATAAATGTTAATCATTAACTCACAAAGTGGGCACATCCTTGTTCACAATTTTTATAGCATTACAGTCAAACTAACTCCACTTCGAGCACAATCCCACAATCATGCTTCTTGAATGTTCGCTTTTCTATCTCCAAAACATTCAATACTGTTCCTTCCTTCCTTCCATTTATTGAACACTCAGACCACATTCTCCAACTCAACTCCTTCACACTGCAACACTTCTTAATTCATTTCTTAATCTTTTTTTTTTACCATTTTCTACTCAAATTATTCCACCTACTTGTTGTGTACCCTTTTGGAAATTTTCACTTCTCTTCTCATTCCCTTCTGTGTTATTTTTTTTTTCCAATTTCTGTTTCATATAAATACACGCAAATGTTTGTCCTCGGGCCAATTAAGGCTTTTTATTCTTATATTTGGATCTTAACATTTTTTAAGTCATTTTGTCATTAAGATTTTCATTGTCTTTTACTTCGAAAAGCCATCTCCTAATTCTAGTAATCTATTCATACTATCACATACGTACCGAGTTTAAATTATCTCTTTCTTATACTGTTTTTCTCAAGTTAACTATTTCGTTTAATTTCTTTTTATTCTTAATTAAGATTAAAAATCATTTATGAAAATTCTCCTCTTTCTCCTCTCTCTCTATACACACACGCTTGTGGTATAACATACAAAATCATTAGCTCCTATTAACATACGTACACAAACTCTTACAGACCATTGATGATTAAATTTGAAGCAACCAATCCTTGATGTAATTCATTATATTTTGGATGAAGAACTTCCTTTTTTTCGACAAATCATCTGAGATTATTTATAATATATAGTTTTCCATGATGAACTTCCGTTTCTTGGACAAATCATCTAATAAAATTTTAATATATACATTCATTTTCTACTAAAAAATATTTTTTAATATCAACAAATTTTTAAGTTATGGGTTTCAAAGTTAATTTCCATTCAGAAATAATTTTCCTTGTTCTTCTGAATTATTTTTAATTAATTCACTCAATCATTCGTATATTCTCTGGTAAATAAAAAAAAATTATTAGATAATTTAATATCAATTCTCCAACTAACATATAGGTGATTCAGCATAATTTTTTTTTAACAAAGTTTTATTGTACATCATGTGAAAGTTGATGGAAGACTGATAGTTCAAAATCATGTGATAATATAAGTAACACTGACACACATCCTCCAAAGTATTGAAATTCAATTTAGATTAACTTGAACATTTGTTAACTAACTAAAATGTATTCTAAATATAACTTTAAAACTATTATTGTAAGAGTCGAATGGTCATATTTAGTTATATTTACATTATTAAGAAATTTTTAATATTTTTTTATATACTTTCAAAATTAATATTATAAAAATTAACAAACTTATTACATGTATTTTGTGATTAAAAATCAAAATGTATAAAACTGTTAAGCCTTTTTGATAGAATATTTCGTGTGATCTATCATAAAACTCAATGTTCTATGACATGAATGCAGGAGGGACAGTTTCATCACCCACAGGGCGTTCTGCGATGCACTTGCTCAAGAGAGTGCAAGACAGCCACCAAGCCTTGGCGCCGCCATCGGCACCCACCTCTTCGGAACCACCGCCAACACCATCCCTCTAAACCTTTCTCAGGTTGCTTCTCACATTTCCAACATCCAAGACCCCAACACCCAGCCAACAGAACTCCTCCGCCTCGGTGGCGCCGCCGCAAGAACCTCCCAATTCGACCATCTCCTAGGTTCTCCCTTCAGACCCTCCCAACAACAACCACCCTTCTTCATGGAACCTAACCAAAACTACCACCCCGACCAACAACAACAACAAGGGCTGCTCCAAAACAAAACCTTCCAACAAGGACTGATGCAGATCCCTGATCATCTCAGCAACAGCAACTCACCCTTTAACCTTCCTTTCCTTTCAAACGCCACCAACAATGCTTCATTCACTGAAAACTTCACCAATACCAACAACACCAGCAACAACAACGAGAGCGCTAACTTCTTCACAACTTCAAGCGCTCCCTCTCTCTTCAGCAACAACAACAACAACGCTGTCAGTGCAATCGCCAATGCCAGTGCACTATCTCACATGTCCGCAACTGCACTGCTTCAGAAAGCCGCACAGATGGGTGCATCTTCGAGCAACAGCACCGCTTCGCTGTTGAAAAGCTTCGGAAGCGCGTCCTCCAGCAGCGGCTCAAAATCCGAGCAACACAGGCCACTGGTGAACGCTGCAAACTACGGCGGCGGAATCTTCGGAGGGAACGTGAACGAACAGGGTAACAGCAACCTTCAGGACCTGATGAACTCGTTCGCTGTTGGTGGAAACTCTTCCATTTTTGAAGGTGCGTTTGAAGCGTATGATCATAACAGTAATAATAACAACAGGGAGGGAAAAGTTCATGCAATGAGTGGAAGCAGCAGCATGGGGGGGTCCGATAGACTCACCCGCGATTTTCTGGGTGTGGGTCAGATTGTTAGAGGCATGAGTGGGAGTGGAGGAGTTGCACAGAGAGAACAGCAGCAGCAACAACAACATGGCTTCAACTTGAGTTCTTTGGAAGCAGATCAACGAAATAACAGTAACAACAGCAATAATAATAATAACAATGCTGCGCCGTCAGGTCAAGCTTTTGGAGGTGGTGGAGGGAATTTTCACTGAGGAAAATCATCGAACAAAAGTACAAAGGTACGGCATCAACTCAAAAGCAATATACTATATATTAATTAGTGATATGTTATGAATAATGATGATTATGCTGTTATGATTGTACGTTGTGATTAGGGGTTGCATTTTCTTGTGTGTTTTGATGTGATGAAATTGAAGTGGTAGAGAATATGATAAAAAATCTGTGTATGAAATATGATTACTCTGGTTAGAAAGAAGATGGTGCTACTTTTGAAAAAAAGGGAAAATGAGTGTGTTGAGAAAAGAGCGTGTGGTCTGACATGTTGTCTTGCATGGGGTGGACAACGACGTTGTACAGTACTTTGTTTCTTCTCTTGTCTTCTCCTTTTCATTTTCTTTCATTTTTGGATATATTTTGGGTTGGCAGAGTCACGAGTGTCAAACTGGTGGACCCTCACTCAACCAATACAATACCTGCTCTTATCAACATGTTCTCCCACTGTCATATATATTCTTAGATATATT
Source organism: Vigna mungo (assembly GCA_036885675.1). Taxonomy (NCBI): domain Eukaryota; kingdom Viridiplantae; phylum Streptophyta; class Magnoliopsida; order Fabales; family Fabaceae; genus Vigna; species Vigna mungo. Next base: position 48,998,421 of record CP144692.1, on the reverse strand, counting down.
ATTTATTCATTATTTTCTTCAAAGTCTTGCAGAGAATGTTTGATCTCGACCAATTTCAAACACTTTATATACTTAACTTTTTTTATGTATATATGTCTTACTGTGATTAGATAATGATAACTTTCTAGTTCTGTTTATTAATCATTTTTCTTTTAAAAAGTATTTTGCAAAGCTACTTTTTTTTGCTGCATGACAGTATATAATATAGTTGTATGTTTTGTGTATATGAGAGTAAACTGAAAATTTAAGCTAATGTATTGTTTTCATGTTTTATTTGTTTAAATACATGTTAAATTCTCCTTTAACATTTGAAAATAGAGTTTTTTTTTAATCTTTTCTTTTAGTGCATATGTGAGGCAATCTTGATTCATTGAAAGTGAATATTGCTTTAATATTTTAATTTTTCAGAATATGAGAATTATAAATGTGATTAAGATTAAAATTATACATGGCTATTTAAAAATCATATACTTTAATATAAGTTCTGTATGCTTACTTTTTAATTTTTAATTTAATTTTAATCATTCAAATTATTTGATAACTCATATTTATCGTCCTGTATTGATTGATAAAACTTTATTATATATGCTTTATACATACAAAAACACACACACGTAACAAATAAATCAATTAATTAATATTTCAATATTCATGTATGATTTGCAATTTGTTTCAGTTATTATCACTAATAAAAATTAAGTTTCTTTGAGGAAAAAAAAAAAACTCACCAACTCATCATGTACTTTTATTTTTAATAATTTATGATAAGATTTAAGCATAAGTATTTATTCATTTCACCGTGGTATGAAAAATCCTCTTTTTTTAAAGTCCCAAATATAATATCTTAATTTATTTTTATTGAAACTATGCATGCAGTTGTTAGAATATTATTGTATTATTTATATATATAGGAAAATTCCATCTATGTGGTGCCCTAGTTTGGCTAAGTAATTAGTAGCAGTTTTATAATCATGTTTTGAGTTTTGGCAACAGTAAAATTGACAATTATTCATGGCTTGTCTTTTTGCAGGGATTTGAACATGCTCCATTGAAACTTGACTCTTCAGTTCATCTAATCAAGGCTTTTTAAAGTGCAGCGTTAGGGAATCAAATGTGGAAGTTTCTGCAATTTACTAATAGGGCAAGCAAATTAGGGTTCAAAATTAGGGTTCTTTTACCAACTTTCTGCTTTTTCTTTCTTTGGATTATAAATTAGGTTCAAGATTTTCATGGTTTAATTTAATAGATTTTGTTATTAGACAATGCATTACATTGCTTATATTTAAACTTCATGCCATCAATGACTTTGTTCATATATACTTTGGCATTTTCTGCTTAAACTTCTTGGATATCTTCACATCGTGATGGTCCCGTTATGTCACATGCTTCTTTACATTTTTTTTTTTTTAAATTAAGTTGATTATTGAACTGTGGTAGACTGGCTTTAAATGTAGTATATAATGAACTCTTTTCCAAATTATGATAATGTTTTATATATAAATTTGTTGATTCAAAAGTATTTTGGATGCTTTTTGATTAAAAGGTATTTTATTACAGTTTCAAAATTTATAAATATTTTTACTTTCAATATTCCACCTTGTAGACATACCTACAAACATGCATGAAATTAAGAGAAAATTATACAAACATTCCTACTTTCATTTTTCGCAATTTAATCTTCATAATGAAATAGTTATTAGAAGTAGTAGATTTGGGTAGATTTTTTTTTTAACTGTAAAGATTAAACTCATTTGGTAATTAATAATACAAACATGCCCTTAATTCTATAAAATTTTAAATATGTCAGAGTTAATGTAAATTAGATGAAAAGTAACTCTAAGAGAATGACTATAAAAATAACAACTATTTTTGAAATCCTCTATGTATCCTGAAAATTATTATCAATAATGTATTAAAACATTAAAATTATGTATTTTGATTAGTACATAAAAAGGAGTCCAAATTATATCTTTTAGAATAAATGTTTCCAAAATTTTCACTGGATAACATTTCGAAATGTATAATTTAAAAAAAAAAAATGTGATTATTGATTAAAAATAAATAAGAGTAATTTAAAAAAAATAAAAAATAAGAGGTATGAAATAAAAAGAACATAATGTCTTTGTTAGTTTTTTTTTTCTTTGGGGCGCTGTGTTTAGTGTTTTACATCATGTATATACTATTTTATTTAAATTAACGGTAAAATGATATATTTTTATATTCATTTAATATAATATAAAGATAAAATAATTATAAGAGAATGAATTTTTTATATTTTTTAAAGAAAACACTGAACGAATTTTTCTTTGGTTGTATTTTAATCTAAATGTTATTTAAATATTGGCCAATTTTTTAAATGTTCTGTTTATGCAAGAAACCCGTGGGTAAGGTAAGGTGCGCTTAAATAAATATATTTATCATTGATTTTTTTTTATAAAAAAAAATAGGAAATAAAATGTTTTTTAGATATGAAAGTAAATGAGTAACATTTATAGCGGACATTTTAAGAAAACGCTTTTTGGCATCACCCTAAACCTTTTTCTATTGTAAAAATATTAAAGTTTCTTTGAAGAAGGATGTATTGAAATCATGAAATTCATTTTCATGTATAATCTTTAAAAGATGTGTCTTGTTATAATATAAAATTAATTAAGATGGCATTCTTTTTCCAATATATATGAAATTATACTCATTTAATGTTTGTTAGTTTTGAAACCTAAAATTTAGTAAGACAATTCAAATATACCACAAAATCTGATTTAAATTATATAAGCTTATCAAAATTTTAAAATAATAAATTAATAAGTCTTTTATCTTGTTATAATATTTTATTTTTTCATTTTTATTTAATGTGAAATTAGAACTCATATTTAAATTATCAATAATCTTCTTTTCAAGGATGAATTATTTTCACATTACTACACTTTCCAGATGGAATTGTATAATATTTCTTTTTTCCAGTTTAATGTTTTAAAAAATATTTTATAAACTTATATATATATATATATATATATATATATATATATATATATATATATATATATATATATATATATATATATACACACACACACTGCCTATCATGTGGATAATGGTTTGAAAAAGAAAAAAGTTATACGTGACCACCTGACATTTAACTGGAACAGAGGGACCAGACAAAAGTTTCCACTGTTTTGTAATTTGTTTGTTAAAAAATCAATAACAAAAAAGAAAATAATAAATATGAATATATAGAGAAAAATAGTAAGGTGAAAAGTATAATTTTTGGGATTAAAATATATTTTAATTAGTGAAAAGTATGATTTTAAATTTTTTAACTTTATTTGCTATTTCAAACGCGTTTCTCAGTTAACATCGAAGCAAAAATGTGTCAAACAGTGTAAACAATCCAAATGCTATAACGAAACGTGCTTAAAACAACAAAAAAAGTTAAAAAAAAATTTGGTAAAAATGACTAAAACCAGTATTTTCTAAAGTTAAATGACTAAATTGTACTTTAGTTTGAAAATGGACTAAAACCAAAATCGTCAAGTATACGAACTAAAAACATATTTAACCCTATTTTTATATTATGCATTTATGTATTTTTCTGATACAATTTGTGAATCTAGTCCATTGTTTTCTAACTCTATTGGTTTGTAAAAACAGAATATAATTTAGTGGTCTAATGTAATAAAATAGGTTTAAAATCTTAATTATATATATATATATATATATATATATATATATATATATATATATATATATATATATATTCTAAAAACACACATAATTATAATGATAACTTTTTGGTAAGTATACCAAATCGTTACAAGTAATACAGTGGATAAGTAAAGTATCTTCCTCCCAAGGAACTTGTGCAGCACATGACAATTCTTCCTTTTATAACTCAATTAGACATCAAAATATACAAAAAAATACAATAAAATATTTTTAGTATTTTATCAAACAATTGGTGTGCCAGGAATTGGTCTTTGACTAACATTACAGTAACATTCGGGATAAAATACGTTCTCTGTTCAAGCATTCACATAAGCGTATATTGATTTAATTCCTCAAAGCAAGTTCTAAAATTATCTATTAAATTATTAATTCATTAATTAATTCAACAAATAATTTTGCATTAAAATCAGATATTTACTATGACAACTATTCCTAGCGTTTTTTAGTTTCTTTTATTACTTTTCTGATTCTAAAAATACTTCCCAGTACAAAAGAACCTTTAAAAAGAATTATACTTCCGTATAATCTAAAACAAGTTAAGAAAAGAACAAGAATAGAGAGATATATTGCACAGGAAATTTACATTAATGTAGTCATACAACCAATTCCAATGAACAGAAAAACTAGTCTCTCATAGACATCTAAAACGTACCCTTTGCAGCAATTGTTTGCAGAAAGTGAAGTCTTGATGTCTTGAAGGGTCTCCTCATGGTCTTCTCCAGTTCTCCAGATCCTTTTCTATTTTTCTTGTCAAGAGCTAGTTTCTGCCTTAAGAGCCACTTAACTTAATTAATTCGCTCAGCGCAAGGTTTGTCTGCCCTGTGGGAATTAATTTTAATTTATGCACTCAACTGCTCTAATTGACTAAGTGCACAGTATCTGGTGTGCTATGCGAATTTTAAAAATGTTGGGGTGTTGCTCCCTACACCTCCCCAAGTGGGACCTGTACCTCCCCATTAATTTAATTTATTTCAAAAATATTCTACACCTCCCCACTATTTTCTTTATTCCAGAAATACCCTACACCTCCCCACTATCCTTAACAAATTTTCTCTTTCTCTCTTTACATTAATGGAGCATTTACATGGCTCATTAATGGAGCATTTACATGACTTAAATTTGAAATCAGATATATTTTCTTAAATAAGTTTGATTCAATCTTATTTTCGTTGTTCAATATATTTTTTTCTTTTCAAATTACTTAATAAATGGTAAAATTTTGTTCTAAATTTCTAGAAAAATGTTTATATACATGTATCTTTTTTTTTACATATAATATCTATAATTTTTAACATTATATTATGTTTTAACTCACCGACATGTTTGACTCGAATAACTTGAATAAAATATTTAATTTATTAGATAAATAATATAAAAATATTATTAAATACTTAAAATATAAAAAAAAATATTTGTTAAAGATTTAGAATTTATTTAGTTCTTTCGTCATTATAAAGTTAGTATATAATAATAATAATAATATATCATTATTTACTATTAATATTATTATGTTTATTATTTTGTATTTGCATCTAACTTTTAATTTTATAAAATGGAAATGGTAGAAGTACTAATATTGAAGTTTTCTTTTATATTTTGTAGTATGTTACAAATTCAAATCTGAACCACATGAATGCTCCATTAATGTAGAGAGAGAAAGAGAAAGATTGTTAATGATAGTGGAGAGATGTAGTGTATTTTTGGAATAAAGAAAATAGTGAGGAGGTATAGAATATTTTTGAAATAAATTAAATTAATGGGGAGGTAGAGGTCCCACTTGGGGAGGTGTAGGGAGCAACACCCAAAATGTTGCCTTCTTTTAATTAACTGATTCGCTCAGCACACAGGGCTTGGTGCGCTGTGTGAATTTTTTTTTTCTCTGGTTCTGCGAATTTTTCCTTGCGCTCTGCGAGAATTGACTGACATATTCCAATTTATACATCTTTTTCTTGTATAATAATTTATATAACAATCTACTTCCTATTAACATAAATAACAAGATTGGGATTATTTACAAGTGTAAAAATAACTATTTTTCACACTTATCATATATAAATATTTTCTGATTTTTAATCAGATAAATTAAATAATTATTAATTTATATATTAAATGATTTTTTGTACTTAATATTTCAAATTTGATTTATGAGTGTTAGTAATCTAATAAAAATGTTTTTATTTACTTATATAATTTAAGTAATATAGATAAAAAATTTAATTTTAAATTTTGAAAGTAAAAAGAAAATTAGAGAGTCAACTCTCTTACTCTATCTCCAAAATTTAATTTTAAATTTTGAAAATAAAAAGCAAATTTTGAAAATTAACCCAGCCTATTCAACTCTTTCTTTAATTCATTCAAATTGGATCCTGAATAAGGCTTTTACTTTTTGCACTTCCAAAATTTCTTTCCGTATCTACATATTTTAAAATGATTATTTTATCTTTTGTCAAGGGCTTTTCATTCCCCCTCCATGTATTATTTTTATATTTTAAATTATATAATCTAAAATATATTTTTTATTTTATTAGTATAATGTAAAATATAAATTTTATATCATGAAATGTGTAATATAAAATAAAAAGTTTATATTTTTAAAGATGTATAATTCAAACTACGAAATAAACATTCTAAATTTGACATTCTAAAATAGAAATTTTATATCCTGAAATATACATTATAAAATACAAAATAAAAGAGCATTCAAGACTCATGAACCACGCATTATTACCATGTGGAATTATTTTAAGATGGCTATGCAAGCCTATTTACATTCTAAAATGCATTTTTTTTTACCTTTTGTATTTCAAATTGTATATCCTCAAATATAAATTTTATATAAAGAATTATATACTTCAAAGTATAAATTTAATACTTTAGATGGTATATTTTGGATTGTGTATTTTAAAATAAAAAATATTAATGTTTAACATTTTAAATTGTATAATCCAAAAGGTCTCTAAACCATCTGAAATTGAAACTAAAAGTTAAATTTTGAAATTTATGAAAATGCATGATGAAATTAAGGGAGTGCTGATAAAATTTACCTCACTTGTAAGTTTCAACCGAAACACACTATTCACCACTTTAGAATAATTTCAAACCAACATAATCTTAAATAAATAATATTAATATAAATATAATATCAAGATAAAAAAAGTTATTGAGTTAAAAAATTACATCGCTAAATATAACTTTTTAAAAACTTAAATAGGAACTCCGACCCAAATTGAGTCGGTAAAAAAAATGTATCTAGCTCTAAATGTTAAAATTTAGAGTAAAATAGTTGAATAAGAATATAAGAACGCGTTAAACAAATGTAAATGTAAATCTAGGTTTACACTAACGTTTTAATTTTGGATAATGATACTTTAGCAATACTTTTTTATAACATTTTAATATTATTATTATGTGATTGGTTCAAAATTACTCCATAATCAATAATCATAAACACTAACATAGATTAATCACATAATGATAAATGGTGTTAAATATTATAAAAAAATGTTGTCAAAATATCATTATCCTTTAATTTTCTTTTCTTTTCTAAGTGTATTATTATAATATAATTAGAGTGAAGCTCCATCTAAACAATGTTGCAAACCAAACCAAATAAGGAGAACCACTAAAAATCACATTTTCTTTATATTAAAGATGTACTTATATGTATAGTAAATTAATTTACGAAATCATCAATTTTAATCTATTTTAATCTTTTTTTCTATTAGAATGTTGGAGAAAGTTTGTTTCATAAAAAGTTAAACCATATGGTTTCGTTATATTTTAGTTAAAGTAATGCACAAGACTAATTGATGTCATTTAACATGTTGCAATTTTCTTTTAAATTATTCTTATATAACTATTTCATTTACACATTAAATACATAATTACGAACTTTGTTGTAAGTGCTACATTTGACTGATATGTTTCAACATTTAAAATTGCCTTTATAACTTTTTAATTAATAAAATTCAATAACTCAAATTACATTTTAAAATTTTCAAATATACAAACAGGAGCTTGTGCTAAACAATTAATGATGACAGTTTATAATTAAAATAGTTTTTAGAAAAGAAGATAATGACAGTTTCTGTAGAAAATTTTAACAATGATATAGTTTTTAAAGGAAAATAACCAATCAGGAACCACGTCTATTACAGTGATACAATTGACTGAGGAAGTAATTTTTTTTAATATATCTTGATTTTTCCTTTTCTTTCAATAGTGCACACAATACCTATTGATCATTTGCATTTCTTTTTCCTCCATCTATATTTTGCTTCTGCACCTTACAAATATCTCTGTTTTACTCTCTTTCATTCCAAAATAGGAACGTATATTCTGAAATGCCTATCCCAGAATAAAAAAATAATACTGGACAAAAGATATCTGTAAGGTGCGAAAAATTGGACCCATTCCTTAAAATTTCATCCAGTAGAATAAAAAAAACATGGTATTCGGGCATTAGTTATGGATTTTTTTGGTCCTCAATATCACTGAATGCAGCAAATATGACAATATAATCTGATACAGTGGACAACTTGAACACAAGTTTAGCACTGCATAGCATCACCCACCAAAGAAATGTTCCTCAGAATGCTAAATAATTAGACGTACAGACAAGAGGTATAGGAAACATAAATGTTGAACAGAGGAAGTCACTAAAAGAAAATCATAGACGACTTATCACAGCTTCCACCTCGGAGGGGGTGTAAAGATGATATGTTGGAGCCACCTTGGCAATGTCAACATTGTTGGGAGTGACCTAAGATGAAAATCACAAAATAAAACAATTATTTTTTTATTCTCCCTTCCATTTCAGGGAGGGGCGTCAATCAATTGACAAAACATGCATTTAATTTGTTCCTTACCTTCTCTTCCATAACTTGCTTCAAAATGGATAAAGCAATGGTCTCGGCTTCCTGAAGAGTTAGGTCCTGCACAACATAATAATTAACACCAGATTGCACTGCTTTCAAGTCATTCCGCATATTATGGTTCAGCATAATTCTAGAAAAATAATCACTGATTTTTAAAAAGCACTTTCAGGGACCTAAAAGAAACACTTATTTCTCCAAAATAAACATTGAACCAAACACGCACTTAAAGCCTCTAGAATGAAAGATGTCCTTCACAGCAAAGATTGGCAGTGCATTGACAGAACTCCAGAACAAAATAGGAAAAAGGCATTAATTTGGCCATTGACATTATTAAAAAAAATTGACTAGCTTAACTTTTTCCTAGACATGGACAGAATTCATTATGATTAGTAGAATTTAGAAATATAAACACTAAAAACAAGCAACAATGTCAACTGAACAGTTGCAGTACGTATATTAATGCTAAGAAGGAATATGAAAATAGGATTTAAACAAAAATCAGCAGACTATTGGAATGGATTGTTTTATCTTCTCATTAAGTAAACTGGAAACTAGGTAAAAAATCCTGAAGATGAAGTTCAATTTTGTGATTCCAGATAAAAAGAATATATATAGTTTGAATAATATTACCTTTTGTTACGTTATTTTTAAGGTGAGGTAATCAACTATAAGTTTACTGTTACAAACTGATAGGCCTAAAGAGAAACAAGGATGGATTGTATATGAGAGGAGGAATAAGAGAGTTAGTTAGATGGGTTCTGATATCCTTGTTGCATACTACATTATTTGTGAATAATACAAATCGATTCTTTTTCTTTATCTGTGTTCTACTGTTGAGAGAGTAAGGAGAGTGCTTGCTTGGCTTTTCACATCGAAAACCTATCACAAACAGAATAGAAGGTTTATGTACAATAAATATAAAAATATTGATACCTTGTTGAATTGTTCTTGCAGTGAACTGTCTGCACCTTCCGACCCTGAACCAATTGCTTTTCCGTTGCATTGCCAAAATGTGCCAGATGGATCGGTGTAATATCTGAAAACCAGAACGTTTAAATCCAGTAAATGTAAGAAGTCCAAAATGAAAAGGGCCGGGAACAAGACCAGCAGAGATAATTACATATCATCCAGTGACTGAATAAATAAAAGCTTAGGGCGTAGGCCAAAAACATAATAATGCTGTGCATTTATTTATTGTCTAATAAGTAATCTCCATTAGTGTATCTGCGACATACATGAATAAGAAAATTGTTTATATTGAGCCTTAAACCTTTATATGTGGGTGAACTACACGCTACCCTCAATTGTTTCCTTGTTGAGGTAGAAAAATAGTTGCAAGTTGCAACCAACAACTGATTACCATTGCAAAACAAAAACCTCAATATATACTTCCTTGAGAGTAGATTTAACAGGGTAGATAGGTGAACCATAAAATGAAATAATGCCACAAAGGAATGGTAAAACAAGGTACTTTGTTGAATAAAAAATAGCATTATCTTAAAACTACAAAGAGCAATAAGATGCTGCAGTACTACATGACTATGGAACACCTGCAGAGAATGTCAAAGTTCCGACTTCAATTAGACAAGGAAGATGTAATATAGACCAACTTTTAAGAACTTTTTTCTTAAAAATATCTTTTGAAATATGTTATAAAAATGTTTGGGCAATCCATAAGCTTTTTAAGAAAATAAATCAAAACAATATCAGATTTTATAATGTTTTTAGAAACTACAATGAATAGCTTCAAAAAACAATCTCCACAAAAAGTCAGTTCTACACAATCTCAAAATTACTTTTTTAAGCTTAAACAAATAAGCTCTCAACATAAAGAAAGGTCTCGAGTAACAACAGAAGAGGATCCTAAAGGAACGATTCTATGATCATGAACGGACCAAAATATTTATTTTTATTGAAATATCTTTTGTCCAGAATTCCTTTTTATAATTTTACAAATTACCAGATAAAAGAATAAGATAATAGGAACAATAACATCAATTTAAAAAGATCACCAGCATCATAAATTCAGACAAACACGTTTAAAGTAATCACTGGATAAACATAGAAAACAAACCAAAAGGACAACTCAATCACATCATCTCCCAGAAGTAGCCATTTCTTAATAGATAAAACAAATACTTACAAGCTAGGACCATTCTCATCATGGCCAGCAATGAGAAGAGATACTCCAAATGGTCGAGACTGCCAAAGAGAAAAAAAAAAAATGGTGTATGTTAAAATACGTGCATGATGATCTACTATCACTGCTATTAAGTGTTTTTGTACAAAAGAAAAAGGCTTATTGGCACATGCTTCTTAAGCACCTTACATAAGGAACTGTATATTACAAATTATAATGTTGAACATTCAACGATGGATGCAACCGGGATATCAGTGCATTAAGAAATGTTTAGGTAAGTAAACATTTGTTTATATCTCCAATCAACAGTTGTCAAATGCAATACACAAATTATCGGTATTCTTAGCAGATACTTCAGAAGCAACTTCACAAGAAACGTTCATAAACTATTTTTTCCTAAACAGAAGCATCATAAACAAGCAAACAAACAAATAAAGGCACAAATATCAAAGTTCAGAAATTCTTTACCATGGATTCTTCATCACCTTCACCAAAACGCAAGGCAAGATCACAAAGAGCTTGGGTTGTAGACTCAACAGTCATTGGCTCACCATAGGAGAACCTATGATTCTGCAAACAATAAACCAAAATATATCAATCATTGACTAATCAACTACTTAATATATGCTATGAGGTTCACAATACCTGAGTTTCCACCCGTGCATGCTCAACAAGTGTTCGAGCATCAGCAATCAATCCACTCATTGCGCAACCTATGTGCTCATCAATTTCCATAATTTTCTCAACACTACTTGGCTCCTGAAAGAAAGTAATAGGCTTTTATCAATGAAGGTGCAAAGCACAAGTAACCACAACAAGATAATCATGTTTCTTTATGTCCAATAAAATCAATATAAACTTTAAATTCAGTTATAGTATAGGCAAACTTTTATGCGTTCACCATACGGAGAAACTAACAATAAATGACCCAAGCCCACCCCACCAGCAAAAAAAAATGTCTCTTTTCACCCTAAAACAAAAATGAAGAATCCCATGATAGCAGAATATAAAGGAAACAGCATTACTTTTCGTGGTACATGACTGTATTCACAACTCACATTTTTGTCTATAAAATCAAACAATCAACTTATATTCAAATACAACAGCTTTGCCCATCAAACAATCAAATTATACTGACATAATTGAAAGTAAAGAAACAGACCAGCAGTGGTGAAGTTATGCGCTTTTCAACAGCAAGGACAACACCCTCTTTAGTCTTCAACCCAATTGCAGTTGATCCCAGCTGCATTCCAAGAAAACCCATTGACAAACATAAAAATTAGGAAAGAAATAGTAAGCCCTTTTTTTTTTCTTTACCAATGGATAACGATAATCACAGAAGAGAAAGAACAGAGTGAAGCAACATACCTTGATGGCTTCAATTGCATATTCAACCTGAAACAAACGGCCTTCAGGAGAGAAGGTGTTGACTCCTCGGTCATACTCAGTTCTATTTCAATCACAACATAGACAATTTAACAATTAGGAAAAAAATAATGGATTCAGGAAAACCCATTGGTTTATTGAATCAAGCAAAACGGAAAAGGCCTGAACTGCATGTTAGAAGCAAAGGATGGGGGAATTCACCTTGTGAGAAACATCTCTGATAAGATTTAGTGAAATTACTGCACAAAATGATGGAAGCAGAAGAGATTAGAACAAAGGCATGAGTAAAGAATGGGATGGGTTCAGGGGTATTGGAATTACTACAGAGGCATGGTTTGCTCCTCAATGGGTTTTATAGGAATAGGAACAAGGCGGGGTGGGGACACATTTTTCCTTCCCCAACCCCCTACCACAATCCCAGATAGGGCTGAAAACATCCCCACCCATGATTACTGTTTACCACTTTTAGCACATTTGTTGATCTAACATTATATTTCTCATGCACTATAGTTTATAATTTAACAATCTAATATTAATTTAGAAAGTTAAATCTAACAATATAAAACATACGCAAACACAGTAAAACTTACTATAATAAGCTGCTAATGTAGTCTCATTATAAGTAATTGAAATGTAGTCTAGTTAAAATAATAAGCAGATATCAATCTAACATCATATATCTAAATACAAGCATTGTAGAAATTTCAACAATAATGTACGACGTTCACCTAGTCCTTAGATTGGGTATTTTCAGACTGCTAAAGTTTCTTATAACTCCTACACTGTCCTTCAAAAACCTGGAGCCACGGACTATCTCCACTAAAGGAAATAGAACAGAGGTTCACATTTCTTGTGTACTCAGATTATCACCGTGCCTACCAAAGTAATCAACACAGTTACTGGACTCGTACACTAGGAACACAAAACTTAAGTGGACAATCAGGCTTAAGGAGATTTTAATATGCTCTAAGAATAAGAAAACATCTAACCAGATTACCATAAAGAATCCTAAATTTAGATTTTTTACTTAATTTAAACCTATGTTCATAAGTGGTGCAAGCTTTGGCAGGCAACACATCTTCATAGTCATTGAGATAGATGACAACGCACCACTCAAAAAGAAATGACCAACAAATGTAATAAATTGAAAAGTTCACCAACAATAGTGGTTTTATAAAAGATGCAAAACAGTAACAAGTACACAGTGTTGCAAAAGGGATCACAATGCCAAAGCAAAGACAAGCAAAGAATTAGTACGAGATATTCATCAAGAACTCCCCCTGTAAAGGAATAATCAATTCCTTATTCGGCAATCCAAAAACCAGTCCCATATACACACATCTCTCTCATTTTTATCAACACTTGATACTGAACCACTCTGATATTTCTCTCCAATTTTTTTTAGCCAACTTGATACTGAACCCTAAAATCACAAGACTAACCACCCGACCGCACCCTCTCTAATTCAAAATATCCCTCAAACTGAACCTTTTCCTTTCGTTTTAAAACATACAGAAAACCGACCTCTCATTCTCACTTGCCAGCTGTCTCTCTCTCTCTCTCTCTCTCTCTCTCACCCTTTGATACCTTTTCTATAAACATTTAAACACAAATTCCCTCAGATTCCCTCTCTTTACTTCGTTTCTTTAAATTTCTATGCCTCCATTAATCAACCCATTTAGTGTGATATTCACCGAATAACGAACCATGGCTGGTGCAGAAGCTCTCGTATACACAGCCATACCCAGCTCAAAGCAACCACTGACTCACGAGCAATCATGAGTCAGCACACTATTGAGTAAACATCATCAGATCATCAATCCAAAGAATGGACAAGAGATTAGAATTGGAAACATACAGTGAATCAAAGAGGGGTAAGTGAGGAAAGGGAAAACGAAATTCAAATTGCAATGCAAAATAAAATAAAAAACACTTAAGGGAAAAAAACCCTACCTGCTGTTGGATCTGCGAATGCCAAATGAGTGTCCCGCACTGCAGCAGAGGGTTCGGCTTTTGAGCTTAATTTGCTTGCTCAAGGGGCATTCTCAAAAGAGTCAAAAGTAAAATGGAAATAAATAAATAAAAATAATATCGATACTAATAAATATTTTTAACAGAAAATTACTATTAAAAAAATTAAAAGGTAATATAGTGTAGTGTGGCATATGAGGATGAGAAGCTTGTTTTTCTTTTTTAAGATAGAAAAGTTTATGTTGATGTAAAGAGAGTATTTATTGTAATATATTATATGATATCTTATTTAATTAGTTTTTAAATTAATTTAATTAATATAAAAACGTTGAATAATTTTTTAAAAATAGTTTATTTTAAAATTTTAAACTTATTACAAATTAATTTATAATTTACAGTTTGTTTATATTTCAATAGATTCTTTATATTTTAAATTTCATTACAAATTAGAGTAATAAATATTTTATTAATTTGAAATAATAAAGATTACTTATCCGTTTATATTAATTGAAATATTATTTTATATTAATCACAAAATTTAATATTTTTTAAAATGTAAGTAAAATAATGGGATAAGACAAGAAAAAAGTAATTTCCACCTCACTATTTATTTATTAAAAAAATAGTAAAAATTTAATTAAAAATATAAAAAAAAATTATAATTGAATAAGTTAAACAAATGTAATAAGAAATTAAAAGTATCTAAATTTATATAAAGGACACAAATATTAAAACAATTTTTGTATAAATTCTTATTAAATTCCTAAAAAATGATTAATTATTTTTCATAAGTAAAAAAATGATTGGGTAAGAAATGGAAAATACAAAAATCATATTATTTTTTGCTAAATTTTGTTGGCACATCAGATCATAGATTTAATTCTTACAAGCCATGAAATTGGTCTTCCATTTGAACCCTTCCTAAGATATTTTCATTGATATTTGCTTTCATTTGTCCGTTTGTTCCATATCAAAAGGCCCATTTTTTTCTCCACTTAGAAAAAAAAAATCCAATCATTCATTATCCATTCGGACTTTCTCCTACTTGCCTTCATGTAAGCTCCATCAATTTTTCTTCATTTCAAATTTGTGTTCCATTCTTTCTCATAGATGTTTGTACATGGTCTGTTACATTGACACATGACATATTGAAGCGCCACTGAAACTTAAATGTTGGCTCATGCACAGGTTAAATTCTATATGCACTCTAAGCCACACCCTTATAGAACCACGAGCATGCATGAATGATTCTGAATGGAAAGCCAATGATTCCAGTAGTGTGGCTCTGGAGAAGTTCAAAAGAGACAGCGTTTACATTGACAGAAATGGGAAACTAAGGAACTTCAATCACAAGAAAGTGTCCAGGAAAAAATGTAACAAACTCTTGAAACATGAGTATGTTCGCTTGTTCATTGAAACATGTGTGTTTGTGTCCTGTTTGAAAAGTGTGTAGTTTTATATGACCAGGTGGTTCTTTGAGAGGACGAGGATGGAAATACGGTTCTGGGTTTGTTGATGGGATTTTCCCTGTGTTGAGTCCAACTGCACAGGAGATTCTGGATTTCCTTGAAAAGGGTGTGGAGAGTGAGGGCATTTGGAGCTCACTGGACAAGTTTCCAGCCACTCTTGACTTATGGGATGATATTTTCACAGTGGCTGTTCAACTACGGATGAGGAAAAAATGGGATTCAATCATTTGGGTCAGAAACTCACATTGCTGCCTTCAAACTTCTCATTTTTTTTTTCATTTTTGCATGGCTATTGTCTTATATTGGATTATTAAACATGATTATGCCTCTGAAAAGATGTTACAATATATCAAATTTTAGTGTAGGCCTTTCTTAACCCATTTTATCTTCAGCTGATTGTAATGTTTTGTAATTACTCTATAGGTTAACTACTTTCATTCTCTTTCTCTTACCAAAATATGTTGTGTCTGTCTCTAGTATTGATAACGACACCATATGTTTCATAAACCTTTTTCTTCTTCTAGCAGATTTACCTTGCTGGTAAAGTTTTTGCCTGTCAAATTCTTTGAAGTGTTAACTGTATAGGTTGCCTGTTAAATCCATCATACACTCATGTTCATGTGTCACCTGTTATTGTCTATTTTATGGGACTGAAATGGCATGAATACTAGGGCAATGACACTAAATTTTTGTTTTTGTTTAAGGAAGTTATCAGTTTGTTTTGGTATTTCATAACAGAAAAAACTGTACAGATATGTAGATGGATACTGCTAAGGAGCTCCTATAAGCCAGATGTAATCTGCTATAACTTACTCATAGATGCTTTTGGGCAAAAGCTTTTATACAAGGAGGCCGAATCCACATATCTGCAGCTTCTTGAGACTCGATGCATTCCCACTGAAGATACCTATGCCCTTCTTATAAAGGCTTATTGCTTGTCCGGGTTGATAGAAAAGGCAGAAGCAGTCTTTGCAGAAACGAGAAATTATGGTCTTCCTTCAAGTATGTTCCTGAATTACCTTGTTCATCCACACATGTTGTGACTTTGAGGACTAGTACAATGTAGGTAATCTTAGTATAAAACTGAAGACACTGCCAAATTACTCTAGTACTAGTTTGTATTCAAAAAAATGTCATTTCGCTGCTCTTTCCACGGATTCTTCAAGGGTCATCTTAGTTAGACATGATGATTATATATTTTTCATTCTAGTAACCTTTTCAATTTTGTTTACTAGGAACCTTGCCTAGTGAAAAGGTTTTTATGCCAACTTCTGTGCAATGACATGGTGAATATCCAATTTTAGATTTCAAACAAAGGGAAGAGATAAGATGTTAGGGGAAGTGAAAAACACATTTTATGTAACTTGTTTTCACCAACTTTGGTTTTCTTCGGCATTTATTGAGGTTATTCCAAACTTTACCCAATAATTTTTGTATGGAAAACTTTTATGTGCATCCATTTTTTATAACTGGAAATTTGATCCTTTAAAATAGCTAACCATACGAGAATAAATAATCCAGGTGCAGTTGTATACAATGCTTATATAAATGGGTTAATGAAAGGAGGAAATTCTCACAAAGTAGAAGAGATTTTCCAGAGAATGAAGAGGGATGCGTGCAAGCCAACCACTGAAACTTACACCATGTTGATAAATTTATATGGAAAGGTGAGCTTATGAAGAAAGATTCTATCTGATCTGATGGGTTTCAAAATTAGGCAACAAATTTTGTGACTGTCCTCGACTAAACCAAATCTGTGTAACTGTTGATGACCTTCACATCTACAAAGATGACACATTTTCAAGTCATTTATGATATATAGACTTTTAGCATACATTCTAGTGTTTTCTTTACAGTGCAGTCATAACATAAAGTTTTAAAATTTAAAAATTATGCAGGCTGGTAAATCCTTTATGGCCTTAAAAATGTTCCATGAAATGACGAACCAAAAGTGCAAACCTAACATTTGCACATACACTGCTCTGGTGAATGCATTTGCGAGAGAAGGACTGTGCGAGAAAGCAGAAGAAGTGTTTGAGCAAATGCAAGAAGCAGGGCTTGAACCTGATGTATATACTTATAATGCCCTCATGGAAGCTTACAGGTTGTTTTACGCAAGAGGCATGAATGCCTCTTTGATTGTGATTTATTATCCCTTTAATCTGTTTTGCTCTATTCACTTCTCTTAGATAACTGTGAATCCATGATATTTTAGATGTTCTGCAGAAGAAACTTACTAAATGCAGTGAACTTACATGACAAATAGGCTTTATCAGGTTATTTTGGATAACTGATAAAAACCTTCACCTTTGAGGTTATGTGTTAGAAGGTTTACTACTGTAAATTTTTATAAAAGTTGTCTCTGTCGAATGTGTCAATTCCATATTTTTAGTGTTCTCTGGTATTAATTGCAATGGTTTCATATCTAGGAAAAATATCAAGAATTTTCTTCTTCCAACAGTCGTGCAGGTTATCCTTATGGAGCTGCAGAAATTTTTTCACTGATGCAGCACATGGGATGTGAACCAGATAGAGCCTCGTATAATATATTGGTAGATGCATATGGTAGAGCGGGTTTTCAAGATGGTAATTACCTTCTCTTGGAAGTTATCATTATGTTTTGTTAATTCAAATGAAGTAGCCTATCAGAAAATCTCATGAATTGATCCCAAAAGTTTGCATTACCTATCTGTAAATAACGTTATTTCAGATATCCCCATCCCACCAAAAAAGGTGAAAAAAATTTCTTGCAAATTCGGTAAAATTTATTCATTCTGGACTATCTACTTCAGAATCTTGATCTGGGTTTGTACATACGAGAGATACACATACACTGCAACCAGTATGCTGAAAATTTGTCACGTACAGTCTTCAGATCTGTTAATCCACTTTACTGATCTGATACATTGTTTTTTCTCTGCACTTCCTTATGAATGAAACTCAGATGCTGAAGCTGTTTTTGAAGATATGAAAAGAGTGGGAATAACACCAACAATGAAATCTCATATGGTTCTTCTTTCTGCCTACTCTAAAATGGGCAGTGTGAACAAGTGTGAGGAGATTCTCAACCAAATGTCTAAATCTGGTCTGAAACTAGACACCTATGTTCTAAACAGCATGCTAAACCTGTACGGACGTTTAGGCCAATTTGCAAAAATGGAAGAAGTTCTGACAGTGATGGAAAAAGGATCATATGTTGCTGATATCAGTACCTACAATATCTTGATAAATAGGTATGGACAAGCAGGGTTTATTGAGAGAATGGAAGAGTTTTTTCAGTTGCTACCTGGCAAAGGTTTAAAACCTGATGTGGTAACTTGGACTTCACGTATTGGAGCCTACTCCAAGAAAAAGCTTTACTTGAGATGCTTAGAAATATTTGAAGAAATGATTGATTCTGGTTGTTACCCAGATGGAGGAACGGCTAAGGTTCTTCTTGCAGCATGTTCCAACCAAGATCAGACAGAGCAGGTTACTACTGTGATTAGAACAATGCACAAAGATATGAACACTGAATTGCCAGTTTAACTTGTTTGATCTTTCAGCTGCTACTGTAAACAAGGTGTTACACATTCGATTTTTTTTAATAAAATGTTCAAAAGTACATTACTTTAATAAGATGAAAAATGATTACATGAAGTAGCATAATGCTATTTTTTTTTATCCTGCAATAACTAAAATTTAGCCTCTGATAATTGGTTAAACTTTTAGAAAAATTTACTTTTCTGTCATAAAATTGATTCATCTTGATCGAGAATTTTTATGAGTTATTCCTTTTTATCCATGAAATTGTGAAATTTGTAGTTCTCTGATTAACTTATAAATATTTCGTGAATTAAAATTAATTCTAAAGTTAAAATGAATATAAGAACTACTTATATGAAGGGAATGTACAATGTATTTTTATATCAATTAAATGTAATTATTAAGATTTTATTTTTTGTTTTATTACATACATTTATGTGTTTTAGTGCAATTCTATTTTTTAAGTTTTCGTTACAATCTATAATACCCTCTATCTATTAAAGTGATCATGTGTATGACATGTGTGAAAATAAAATTATACAATTTAAATTTCTAGTTTTTATTTATAATTTTTAATTAAAACTTTGTTTTTTTTTGTCTATAATCTTAAACTGATGATTATAAATAAAATGTTGAATTTTTAAAAAAAATATTATACGGAGTTGCAAATTAAAAAAATAAACATAACAAAATAATGTGTGATCTTAATATATATTATGACATGTGTATGTTTGATGAATAAAATTTTAGTTTTACACCCAATAACATAAAGAAAATTATATTACTGATAGAATTCAATAAATTTATGTAAATTATATTATTTATTTTGTTTAACTTCATAATTAGTTGGGATGAAATCCTTCAATTTTATGCACATCATCCCCATGACAACTATACTGTCTCCACTTTTATTTTCAAAGTCAAAATTTATTTTAACTTTCGTTCTTAAGAATTTTTTTATCTAATCATAGTTCTCAATAGGTAGGTAAAAAGTATATGTATATTTTAACATTTATTCATCATTATTATTTTAAATATTAATTAAATAAATTTTTGAAATAAAAGTTCTATCAAATTAAATATAATATTATCAAATATTTAATATTAATAAAATAATTTCTTTTATCAATGTAAAATATAAGAAAAGATAAAAGTTATAATTACATAAATATTATTTCCGAATATCAAATAACAGGATAACAATTAAATAATTATAAAAAATAAAAATAATAAAATGTATATAATTTACACTATAACATTTAAGTTAAACCACAGAAACATAGATATAATCAATATTATAATAAGATAGAAAATACTCAAAGAATATGAGTAAATATTGTGATAATTGAAAGAGAATAAAAACAATTGTATAATAAAAGAAAAAATAATCACTTTTAACAAACTATAAATATTTTAGTAATTTAAATTAGGAACTAGTATTCAAATAAAAATATAACAATATATATATATATATATATATATATAGATATATATATATATATATATATATATATATATTTGATTATGAAATTTATATATTATTTATCTTTATATAAATTTTTAAAAAATATTAATGTAAAATATTTTCATTAAAATTGGAACAAATCCAAAAATTCAAGAATTTGTTTTCACCACTACTTTTAAAATGCATAACTTATTTTATCATCAACTATTAAAATGTGTTAGTCTAAATAAAAATAATATCGTAACCAAAATTAAAAGTGACAATTGGTCGAATCAGATATGAGTGGTGTACGGTGGTGTATCTCCAAAGTCAAACGACCGGCCTTACAGGGGCCCATCACAGTGCCAATAGTTATTGGGCTCGAAGCCCAGCACCAGAATAGAAGATTCCCAGGTATATCAATCATATACTCTAAACAAGAAATATATCAACCAGATATATTGCAATATCAATCATATATATTCTAAACAGAAATATATCAACCAGATATACTGCAAGCACAAATAAAATCCAAACGAAGATATTTTATTCAGAAATATGCCAAGCAAGATTATATTTTATTTGTTCATATCAGAAATATGCCAAGTAAGATTATATTATTATATTTTATTCTGTTTATATTTTGTTCAT
Organism: Vigna mungo; assembly: GCA_036885675.1. Classification (NCBI taxonomy): domain Eukaryota; kingdom Viridiplantae; phylum Streptophyta; class Magnoliopsida; order Fabales; family Fabaceae; genus Vigna; species Vigna mungo. The sequence goes on along the minus strand of CP144692.1, from coordinate 48,977,235 downwards.
CTTATATCAATCCAAAGCCTATAAATAAAGGCCTGAGGACTCCAAGCAAGGTACGACTCATTCACACTCCAAATACACTCCACTCATAGTTCCTTAGCACATTCTTTGCTATCGAACCCTCTTAATCCTCTCTCACAGAGGGCCTAATTCTCTACTCACGCCTAACTTGAGCGTCGGAGCGCCTTTTCAGGTACCTCCCCCTCTCGGTCAAAGCTCGAGCAACACCGGACGGCCGCAGCAGGATACCAGCCGGACGGTCCTGCGGATACCAACCGGACGGTCCTGAGGAAGAAGAAGCAGACGGAAGAGCAGAAAGTGACGTGATCAAGGTTTGACCTTTCGGTCCCCCAAATTATACCGAAACAAGTGGTAATAGTGTTTATTCTTAATCAAACTACAATAGAAAAATCATAGATATTTGTGAATATTTAAAAATAATAATTTATAAATTTGAATAAAATTGCTTGAGAATATAAAATAAAATTTGAATAGAAATTAAATTTTAATTTTAATTAACTTTGACTAAATAAAATATAAATTAATTTTAAATTTTAATTAAATTTAACTTAATAAAATATAAATTAAATTTTATTTTAATTTTTTATTAATATTAGTGTACTATATGAGGAGCGGTCAGTCTCGCTTGCTTCAAACTTCAATTTGTTTCGCTTGCTTTAAACTTCAATTTGTTTACAACCAAGAAGACAAAGACATTCGATTACGTTTGAGTAGAGGCTTGGTCCATCCTAATAACAAAGTACTTCTCAAAAAACTCTAAAAATTGATATTAAACATAAATAACAATTAGTGTAATGGGTTGAGATTGAACCGTGATTAAAATCTATTAATCCTAGACCAGTCTCAAAATTACATACAATTTTAAAACTTCGCTTTAACCTCTCCAAATTAATTAATAAGTTAAGCATTCTTTGATATGTAATCAATTTAAAAGTTGATGGAGAAAGATTTAAACTAAGAAGGAATATAAATATTCTTAGGGATAAAAGCTTAAAAATATGTTTTGTGAAATTGTTCGACCCAATACTCCCAAAGAATTAATATCGCAAAAAATGTAATATTCATAATCTATATTCTATAAGTAAATATTAAATTATTCGTCATTTAATAATTAAAAATATCCATTTAAAATATAAATTCCGCAGTGCAAACATAAATACTTTTTATATTCCTTACCGAACCATATTTTTTCTACTATCGTATGTGCCAAAGAAATTAAGGAATGGTGTATGATTCCACGTACACTAACATGTGCTTTTTTAGTTGAAAAACTCAACACGTTTGCGTATTTGTTGGTATTATTACAGAATTACACGATTTTGGAAAAACATTCATTATTCAGACTTATCATTTCATATAATTTATCAACAAAATAACTAGGGGTGTTTTGGTCAACAATCAATTACTGTCAGGGCTAAGTAGAAAAATAGATTTAAAAAAAAAAACAATTAAAATAATGCTTTTATGATCAAAGAATGAGAAAGCATGTAAAACACTCTTTTAACAATAAGAGGACCATCTTTCTCAACAAGGTGCTAAGGGTATCTACTATTTAAAAAAAATATATTAAATTATCAAGGTCAACTTATATTTTTCAGCATTTCTTAACAAATATTACTTATCATTTTAACAATGTCAGTCCTCTTACTTAACAAGAATAAATAAATCGAAAAAAACACAACCTTAAACATATGGTATAAAATTTACAAAATATATTTTATCACACAATACTCTCACATTATATATTATATATTATATATTACATATTATATAGGAATTGAGGTGAAATACAATTTAAATATTTTTACTGAAACATCTTTTAAAAATAAAATTGTAAAGGATAAAATTAAAAAATGATCAAATATACATTGATCTCAATAATATTATTCAACAAACTTGAAATAAAAACTTCCGTTATAAAAAGTTTTGTAAACCCTTAATTGAGAATGATTAATTATTCCTCTTAGATTTTTACTGAAAACTTATGTTTCATATCAAAATACTAATTTTTATTTCTTAAAAATTATTATATAAACTCTTATTATTTTCTCTGTCTTTGGAATCAATTATATTTCTATCATCTATATTTTTCTCCATAATAAATATTAATTAATTAAAATGTTAAATAATTTTAGAATAAAATAAAATATAATAAAAAATAATAAGTTTAATGAGATGGTAGAAGGTATAGAAAATCAAGGGAGGTGCATGAAAACATTTCCATAATTTAATAGTTAGAATTTAAGATTTTATGCCTAACTGATTTGGTAGTTATCTTATTTAAAAATATGGAAGCACGCGCATGCATGTGTTGTGTTGTGTTGCTCGTGGTACACGAGGATACTCCAAAACAAAATACAAAGGAAGGTGTTACGCGTGGTACAAACTTTCCTTAAAATAAAATTATTAACCTTTCTTAAAAATTATTGTATTGTTAGAAACAAACACCACATTTTGTATTCAAATTTTCTCTTTGACAAATTTAGGGGAAAATAAATAATGAAAAATAATTTCGAAAATAAATAAATATAGATAAGAGTTTCTTTTAATAACATACAGAACACGTATCAGTTTCATCAATAATTTACCTTTAGATGAAAAATGTCATTAATCATTTATAAAAATTGACACAACTCCACTTCACCATTTTTGTTAATATCGTAATTTGTTTTTTTTTATTTATTTTAGTTCTTATATTTATTTATAGTCATATTTATTTTCGTAAAAAAACTTAATGTGTCTCATTTTTTTAAATTAATGTTAAAAGAGCTTTGAACTTTCTTATAAAAAAATTGTCATATTTTTTTTTTTCATATAAAAGATCATATAAATTTTTTGAATATAAAATGGAAACTCAATTATTTTTAAAAAAATAGAAATTCAATTAAAAAAATATAAAAATCAAAATACATTAAGCTTCTAAAGATAAAATCAAACTACTAATTAAACTTAAATAAAGGTATGAAACTTTAATATGTATTTCACTGAAGACTTTATATATTTTTCACACAGATAATTAATTCTATTTGAAAACGACAGGGATTAGTGTAGGTAAATATTTATTTAAAATTATAACCAGTATTAATGTTTTGCACTAAAATACTTTTATTAATATCACACTTAATTAATAACAACGACAGATCATAAGATTTATTAATGTCTACAAACAAATTACTAGAATATATAAAAATTGCTTTAAAAAATAAATGACAAATCCCGTGACTTCTACACAGTCATTATGAGGAAAGACACTACTACTTACTAATTAATTATAATTAACTACGATTAGAGATGGCTGTGTGAGAAGTTAGAAGTGTAATTACTAAATACAGATGAAGTTGTTGAGGGAAGGGAAGAAACATACATTTATTTATGAGTGAGAATGAAAATGATATTTGAAGACTAAAACCAATGCAGAGTTAATTAATAATTCATAATAATTCATGCATTGGCTTTGCTTTGATTTTCATTTTCATGCTATATAAAACCTTATTCTGCTCCCAATTACTCTCTCATTTCAATTCCAATTCCGCATTCACAATCTCATCTCTCTCTCTTTTTTTGCTTCTAAACCCAAGCCTTTCTTACCTTTTTTTTGTGTTATCTCATATCTCCGGCTGTTCATTGATCGATTGTAATGGCGAGTGAGTCGCAAAATTGGGTGGTGATGGTGACGGCGCAGACGCCAACTAACATTGCTGTTATCAAGTATTGGGGGAAAAGAGACGAAACCCTGATCTTACCGGTTAATGACAGTATCAGTGTCACTCTCGATCCCGCTCACCTCTGCACTACCACCACTGTTGCTGTTAGTCCTACTTTCCACCAGGATCGCATGTGGCTCAATGGCAAGGTAAATTTTATTTTCCTGTCTCATTTATGTTTCTTTTTTTTCTCTTCTCCTGCTTGTGTTTTGTGGGTTGTAGGGAATTAAAATCAACGTTTTTGTGTTGAGAATTGGGTTTTTGTTAGAAAAAGAAGCGGAGTTATTATGTCTTCGTGAAGAAGTCATGCAGGCTTTTACACTTCAAAAGCATTTAGAGTGAATCTTTAATAGGTTAGGAGGAAAAAAAGGAACAAATCAACGAGATCAAATGAATAAAACTTGTTCTTTAGTTTTTTTTTTTTTCATGATCCGATTTTAAGTTAGGGAGATTGTTGATTTATTTATTTATTCTTAAATCGTTAATTTTCAAAAATGGCGGAGGCAGGGTTTGTGTTGAGAAGGCCCCAAAGAAAAATGCCTCGAGTTTTCTTTCTCTTGGGTTGGGACAGTTTTATTTATTTATTTATTTTTATATGTGGAACTTAAAGGGAGTTAGAAATTTTGGGGGTGATCATGGCGTCCTCATATCACCCCTGGCTCGGCTACTGCAGATAAGTGGTTGTTGAAAAGTTTGCTCGACAGTCTTAATCACTGTGCAATTAGATCACGCTCTTTACATCTCTTTTATTTTGTGGGATTCCCTTCTGGCAACTGCTTATTTGTAGTTTGTTTCTCTATAATGTTTAGTTGTCGGAAAGATTGACGAGTAAAAAATGGAAAGGGATAAAAAAGGAGCCTTCTCGCATGACTAGAAGATGATGAATAGAGATTTGTTATTATACTTCTTTCTGTTTTTGATTCTTGGAATGTGGTTGTGCTGGTTAGTGTAGGAGATTTCTCTTTCTGGGGGCAGGTTCCAGAACTGTTTAAGGGAGATTCGCACTCGGGCTTGTGATGTAGAGGACGAGAAAAGAGGTATTAAGATAAAAAAGGAGGATTGGAGCAAATTGCACGTCCACATTGCTTCATACAACAATTTCCCTACTGCGGCAGGGCTGGCTTCATCAGCTGCGGGTTTTGCCTGCCTTGGTAATACAAAGTTAATCTTGATTTTTTTGTTTGTGCTTTCTTTCATTCACCAATTGAGTGGATTGCTTTGTAGATATTGCCAAGATTTGGGCATTCTTCCATTTAGTTCTAACAACTTATTTTGCCTTCTATATTTCAAAATGATCATCTTTCCATACTTTGACCTTAATGCGGGATGCTTGAGTCATTCTATCAAATCTGATTGTGATTAGTTGGTTGTTTTAGCTGTTTTAAGATTTGTTATTCCAGAGTAAATATGGCAAGAATGGTGATAAAGAAACTCACTAGGAAGACAAATTGTAGCTGGTACTGATATGATAAAATTTCTCGTGGATACTGCACTTTGGTAACAATTAGCTGATGTATGTTTTAATATTTATTCAATATTCTGTCATGGAGAATGGTTTTCCTGTTCAAACATGCTTATTTCATAAAGCATGTTTTATTCCTTAGAATTGAACTCATAGGAGCAGCATCATTTTTTATTCAATAATATTTTGAACATTGCATCTCTCCCTTTATATTCTTTAGATTTATGTGTATATATTCAAATTTCAGTTTTGTTGTGTCTACCACACAAACTTCATCAAATTTCCATGCTTTCTTATTTGAAACAGCAAGGCTCTCGGTGCTTGTTAATTTTATATTAGGCATAATATTAGTTACCACCTGTTATAACGATTTTGTTTTCTATCTGCAGCTTATGCCCTCGGGAAGCTAATGAATGTCAAAGAGGATGAAAGCCAGCTATCTGCTATTGCAAGGTCTTTCTTTTGTTAATGGGTTTAAAATTTGCAAGCTGTTACGGGATTGTTTGGACAGTTTGGATCTTAGTAACATGTTGCACCTGTGAAAATTGTCATTATGTGCAGGCAAGGATCAGGTAGTGCTTGTCGCAGCTTATTTGGGGGATTTGTAAAGTGGGTAATGGGAAAAGTAAGTTTATTTGTTTTCTAATTTATATTTTGATATAATACCATGCTATCTGAGAATCCATTCTAATTTTTGCTTTTCAACATTTATAGGAGGATAATGGAAGTGATAGTCTCGCAGTTCAACTTGCTGATGAAAAGCACTGGGATGATCTTGTTATTGTAATTGCTGTGGTATGACACTTTCAGTCTCTTTTATTGAGTGAACGGGTTTGCTGTTGAGTTCTGACTTAATATTTCATTAAAAATGGTTTGTTGTGGTCATTTCTCAATGTAAAGCCCATAGGTTTCTATTTTCTCATTTCTTTCAAGCTTTGTCAGTCAGTTCATTTATTTATTTTTTTATTATTGTGCTAAACGTGACTTCGCTTTGGTGTCAACTTTTTCCACTAAAAGTGCTGGTTCTTATTCATTTGATGTTATTATCTATCCCATAGAAACAGTGGTATTATGGTATCTCAGTTCGCTAACCTGATAATAATCATATTATCAGTTGGATATGTGCTTTCTTCAGATCATAGAACTCCATATGCTCGAAATTTGTTATTTGTTTTTACCCCACTCAGTGAACACTAAACTTTGTTTGTCCATATCATGTATGATTAATTTTTTGCAACATCACTGCATGTAAGTTAAGTGTTTGCATTTTTTTATGGCTGCTTTCCCTTTTTAATATTTCCTGATTGAGTTTTTTAATTATTATATGAAGTAAAATAGTTTAAAATGCTTCATTATTGTTTGATATCATATGTTTTTTTTTCTTTAGCAAAAGTTGTGTTATTGAAGTATCCTACATATATATCTTTTATTGAATCATAAGTATAATAAATTTAGATCTTGATTTTTATTTTTTAATATGTCTATTCCATGTTATTCTTTTTGCAAATGACACTATTCTATTTCATCCTGGCACTATGTGACTGCTACACTGTATCATATCATATCCCATACTTTACTCTATACTGTCATTTTGTTATCTATTTCTAGGTTAGTTCTCGGCAGAAGGAAACGAGTAGCACCTCTGGAATGCGTGAGAGTGTTGAAACAAGTTTACTTTTACAACACAGAGCAAAGGTACTTCATCCCTTTGTACAAGTTTTGTACCACTAACCATGTGGATGGTTATTTTATTGCTCTTGTTTTTATTACAAAAAGACCTTCATGAAGGTCTTTTTGACTTATTTCAATAAGCTTTGATAGCCGCACTTCGGAATAAGCTCTGGTTGAGTAAGTGCTTTATTGAATTATTTACCCAAATACACTTATATGACACCAAAGAAAGGAATTCCATTGGTTTTTTTCTTAGCACCTGGATATTATGGGATTTTAATTACTAAAATTGGGGAGAAAATTGTTATTCTGATGCATTTTGTCCTCCCTAAGAAACTTACCTCAAGCTACGTACCATTTTTAAGTATAGAATTTATTTTCCACTGTTATGCTGTCAATTTCAATGTTTGAACGCAAATACTTGTTATTAATTATTGCTTGAAAGTTTGTTGGCTGTTCATTGCCCTTTCTAATACAAATAAGTAAAAACCTATCTCAGTGAGTTAGTTTGAACAATTTTTTTTATGTCGTTTTCTCATTTGGATGCAATAGGAAATTGTGCCAAAGAGGATACTGCAAATGGAAGAAGCCATTAAAAATCGTGATTTTGCATCTTTCTCACGATTGGCCTGTGCTGATAGCAACCAGTTTCATGCAGTCTGCCTGGATACATCCCCCCCTATATTTTACATGAATGATACGTCCCACAGGTAGTTACTATACTAGCAAGATGTGGTTATTAATATAATGTCTGTCATTAAGTTACAACTATGGCATGGTTCTTTCCTAATTCATTATTGATGGTGCATTTTTTCATCAGAATAATCAGCATCGCTGAAAAGTGGAACCGCTCAGAAGAAGCTCCCCAGGTTTGAGTTACTTTATTGGTCGCATTATTGTCATATGTAGCACAGTTTATTCCAATGATCAAAATTTGTGAAGTTGATCTCAAATTAAAATAAATATTATTTGGAGTTTTATGATAATATTTTTTTTTTTATAATTATCTTCAAGTTTAAACTTAGGGATAGATCTTTTTGCATTCTGTAAGTTGTCTGTATCCTATTGATAATCATATATACTTCGAAAAGGATATATCCCCAAGTTTCATTAATGGTTGAATAATATGAGAACTATTATTGTTGTTATTGTTATTATTATTAGTATTAGTATTACTTTTAAGAGAGCCTAGCAGCATATAAGTAATAACCAAACTTGTTTTCTTTATATAAAAGAACTATTTGGGATGACAGAAAAAAAGAACTAGATAATGTAGTTTATGCGAGTGCAAAACAGAGAAGGGAACTAAGTGCCGAAGGGATACAAAAGTTCAGGCTATCCAGTCTCTGAGAGATAAAAACTTCCTTGAATGACTTCCTTTCATGCTTTTTATCTTTTACTTGCAAGGAAACAAATGGAAAGAGAAGTACTTCCTGTCTCCAATTTTGTGTACACTGGTCTGTATATTTCTGTTTTGATATTTATGTAGTTTTGACTTGCAGGTAGCTTATACATTTGATGCGGGGCCAAATGCTGTTCTGATTGCACGTGACAGGAAAGCTGCGACCCTTTTGGTTCAGAGGCTGCTTTATTACTTCCCTCCGAATTCAGATGACCTTGACAGGTGCTTTTTAAGCTTTTCAAGTTGCATGCATACTATTCTTAGAGTTTTGTCAATCTCTTGAGTTTCTTACTTACCTGCAAAACACTCTCCCTTCAGTTACATTATTGGAGACAAGTCAATTGCAAAAGATGCTGGAATAAACGGAATAAAGGATGTGGAAGCTTTGCCACCTCCTCCAGAAATTAAAGATAACATTCCATCACAAAAATACAAGGGGGATATCAGTTACTTCATATGTACCAGACCTGGAAGGGGACCTGTTTTGCTTTCTGATAGCAGTCAAGCACTTCTTAACGATGAAACTGGACTTCCCAAGTAAGTTTATGGGACTGGTTGATCTATTCTTCGTTGGGCTTCACTAGCAGCAGACTTTATGAGCCCTAAATATTGTGACTGGAGGACCCTTTCAAGGAAGTCCTGCACCCCTGGCATAATGATTTACTCATTACAAGTTCGTCGCAGTTTTATTATTTGGGTATCCGTAGTTCTTGTTTCAGATACGGTTTAGGCTATTTTGATGGAGAAAATAAGTCTCTATCCGTTTCTGTATTGAGAAAGCACCTTCATTTCACGTGAGCTTGTAAGTTAAACTTTAGTGTTTTCTGCGATCAATTTCCCTATTTTGCTATATTTATTCCATCGTACCTCTGCTTAAGAAGTTTCTTCTTCACCATGTGAACCCCTCACCCGTAACATTTTGTTCAAGCCTACACACAAGTAGCCTAGCAGCCAAATAGAACCTGTATTATGCAAGTACAGGCATTGCACCATTTTTACTTGATTTCGATGCTGATAAATCTTGCTTCTTAGTGCACATTTCTTCATAACAGAAAACGTGTCCAATCTCATGAAGACGACACTTCCGTCAATTGCTTCATGTGAACGTTCTCAACGATGTCTATGGTAGATGATTTATGACTAAGGTACACACATTGGACTGAATTATTACAGAACTAAATTAAACTTTAATTTAAATGAATTAAATTGAATTGCATATTTTAATAACTTAAATTGAATTATACTATTATAATTTGTTTAAATTTTATAAATTGTTTGATTTATTAATTGGATCCTATCTTGAATATTATTTTTCATTATTAAAAATTATGTTTCAGTTTAATTTAAACAGTCCTATTTAAGAAAAAAAAAACAACTTTTACAAACTAAATCGATATAAAAACTCAATGCATTTTTTAAAAAAAAAAAATCAGTTTTTGTTTACAAACAATTCAGTTTAATATCAATTCAATTCAAATACTTTTTAAAAAGCCTAATTCAAATAATTGAGAGATATCAAAACAACGTATAAAATGGCAAACGTGAACTGTGTAACCTGTCTTTGTATGGTTGAACGATCAATCTACATTTATTTGATAAGGTTCCAAGTGGAGTTGTGGTTCTAAATGGGTAAAGTACTTCCAATAGGGTCATGGAAGTTAGCCAATATTTATAATGGGTGTTTAAAGATTACACCACTAAAATTATATATAGGAATTTGATATTACTTATTTAGACTTTAATCTACAATCGTACTAATTTGTCTAAAGTATTGCACTGGTTTAACCAAAGTGTTGGGTTCTTCAAAAGAAAAAAATGTAAGATGTCATGTTTCTTCGTAACCAAATGATAATTGATTTTACATTTTATGACTAAGATTTGTGATGATCATGAAGTTTTAGAAGGCGTTTTAATGAATATATAATGTTTGGATACCTTACAATTGATATGTTGGTTTATATATGAAGTTAACCAATAATTATACTAATTTAACATTATACTAGTTTAACCAAGATATGAAAGAGTAAAATATGTATATTCTTCATTTAATTTTATAAAAAAGTTCCAATAATATCAATTAGTGGCAACAGGTTTAACCTTTCTCCTTAAATCGTTTACCACTATCACTTCAAATTACGAATCTATTAAGCAAAAGCAAGTGCTGAGCATATCAATCAAATACACTAATACACTATTTACACTATGTTCTAAATATGAATATGAATATAATCATTAGAGAAGTAAAAAGGTGAATAGCAATTATAGTAAAAAGAAGAAAAGTGCTACAGATATCAATTAGCACAATGTACAGCAATGTGAACAAGTGAAAGTAGCGGATGTCCATGGTCCACACCACCGGAAGTCATGCCTTGACGAAACACTTTTTTCAAGACAAGGCCATTCTAAATTACAGAGCCATCCCTCCTTTGGACCACTCACATTGTGCTTCCATGGCAAAACTGAAGCTTCTCCTGCTCTCCTTTCTCTTCTATACCATCTTCCCATGTTTCTTCCACTGCACATTTTCACTCATCAATCCCCAGGATGAGCTAAGCTGGATTGCCATGGAAAGTGAAGACATTAACATGGTGCAAACCACCCAGAGAGATTCTTCCAAAAAATGTGACTTCTCTGAAGGAAAATGGGTTTTTGATCAATCATACCCCCTCTATGATTCCAACTGTCCCTACCTCACCACTGCAGTTACTTGTCAAAAGAATGGAAGGCCAGATTCTGACTATGAGAAATGGAAGTGGAAGCCAAATGGTTGTTATATCCCAAGGTGTTTTTATATTATCTACACACAATGCCAACATGTGATCACTATTATTTTGTATGCATGCATGACAGATATATTTTTTTCTTTCTTTGCCATGATAGTTATTAATGCTCAAAATTCAGTTGGGCAAAGTTGTATATAAATTTTTCTTCTTGATGACACCTGCAGGTTTGATGCACTGGGTTTTCTGGGTAAAATGAGAAGAAAGAGAATAATGCTGGTCGGTGATTCCATAATGAGAAACCAGTGGGAGTCTCTTGTTTGCTTGGTTCAAGGAGTTATTCCAACGGATCGGAAAAGGGTGACCTATAATGGTCCTTTAATGGCTTTCCATGCTATGGTAGGAGATCAACCAAACAATGGAGCTTATTTTTATTTTTTTTTCCCTTTTGAAAGTGACTGACTCCATAACATATTATTGTTCACTTTTCAGGATTTTGAGACATCAATTGAGTTCTTCTGGGCACCATTGTTGGTAGAACTTAAGAAAGAGTCTAACAAGAAGAGAATTCTACATTTGGATTTGATTGAAGATAATGCAAGGTATTGGAGGGGAGTTGATATTCTTGTATTTGATTCAGCTCACTGGTGGACTCACTCCGGTCAAACAAGCTCGTAAGAAAGCTTTTTCATTCTCCAATCTTTCCCTGCATGACTGAAATTTTTAACCTTTTGCCAGCTTCACATGGTAATGGATTCACTCTTGATGAATATCAGGTGGGACTATTACATGGAGGGAAACAGTATCATCACAAACATGAATCCTATGGTTGCCTATCAGAAAGGACTCAGTACATGGGCAAGATGGGTGGATCTTAATTTGAATCCTAGAAAAACCAGAGTCATTTTTCGAAGCATGTCACCTAGGCACAACAGGTACAGTCTGTTTTTATTGCCTAATTGCAACAAACTCTCTGAATTTGACTATGATCATTTATTATTATTGGTGGTCATTTATTTTTGTTGTAAAAATGCTCACACCGCACTTTTCTGATATGTGTAGATTACTGTTCTTAAGGACTTCACGGTCTATTGCGCAAGTTTCATAGGATAGAGTTTATATCCAGGATAGAAAAAAAAAATAAAACTAAAAAGAGAAGAAAATGAGAAAGACTGAACTGTGTTTTGGAATTGAGAAAGAACTCTCTATTTATAGAATTAGGAAAGAATAAAATAAATAAAAAAAATTAAAACCAATGAATGATTTTAACGGCAAAATTAATTGACATTAAAAAATCTTAATGTTGGCATACCTTTGAGCAACATTTCTTTTGTAATAATCTAACATTATTACAACAACTTTATTATAATTAGGAAATATATTCTAAGTCTAATTTGGAGTATTTTTAGTGGCTGTAATTTTGTCTTAATTTGTGTCTCGTAATATGTATTTATATTGATGGCTTGATGAGTAAAGTATGAGTTTTTTTGCTGGAAAACTTGTCAGTATTCAAATAGATACATGATTTGTCATCTGTGTAAATTCAAACACAAATTTTCACATCAAGGATTGAATTGCTCGCTTTAAAGGATCAGGATGCAGGATTCATAATTTTTTTCACTACACTCAGCTACTCCGGCTTCATGTTTTCACATGTAGGCAAAATGGCTGGAAATGCTATAAGCAGAGACAGCCTTTACAATTTTTCAGCCACTTGCATGTTCCTGAACCTCTAGTAGTGCTGCAAGGAGTAATTAAGAGAATGAGATTCCCAGTGTATCTGCAAGATATTACAACGATGACTGCTCTCAGAAGAGATGGCCATCCTTCAGTGTATAGCAAGGCAATGAATGAAGAGAGGCAGAAAGCAGGCACAGGTCTTTCCTCTGATTGCAGCCATTGGTGCCTCCCTGGGGTGCCAGACATTTGGAATGAGATGCTCAGGGTGTTGCTCTAACTATGACATCAATGAAATATCTATGGAAAATGCAAACAGTCTTAAACAACTCATCTTCATAAGGGTTTGTTTTTATCATGTATCTAGTGAGCCTCCAAGAACATGGTTGTATGTTTTTCATTATCAATGTTATCTGATGGATGACATTATGCTTGGTTTTCTATTTCTGATTTCGACAGGACGGCCAAATTACCCTTTAGTTTGTAATTTTAAGTGGAAATTACTGAAGTGGGGAAAATGCATATGTATGTTATGCATCAGTAATAATACTTGTGTTAATGCAAAACCAACCCCATCTTCTTGCTAGACAAACAGTCGTAAAATTACAAAACTAAATCTCCCTCTATTCTAATTGCATCCTACTCCATGGACTTTATGTGTAATGAAACTAACATAAACAAAATGCATTTGTTGATATGAGTGGCCAAATCAATTCCTTTAAGTCAGTGCCTGGGTGTGACATGTCCACCAGCTTCCGCTTGGTTCGTTAACAAGTAGATTTTAAACTTAATTCAACTTTACAAAACTAGTTTGTTAAGTGAGGTTTGCATCTACTTATATATTATGAATTGACATTATTTCTAATCGATGTGAAACTTCTAACCATTTAACTGTTTCTTCTCAAGGTGCTTGACACCTATATTCATGCTTATCTGGTTCCCCAATAAAAAAAGGTATAACAGCTAAATGCACATGAGAGAAAGCAAATTATAATGCTTGTAAAAAAGGTTGAACAACCAAAAGGAGGAAGGAGAATAATTAAGAAATGAGCTTTTGAAGCAGTTACAGCCCCTTCGAAATTATACTGCTGGTTAAAAAAACCCTGCCATAAGCAAAACGTAGAAGAATGGAAAAGTAAAGAAGTAAAGACACAAATAAGAAACATGTCCTGAAATGTGTATAATTGAACCAAATGTCAATGATTGTGTTGACTTTAAAATATGTCCTTAAAGAAAAAAGCAAGTAGTTGGAAATAAAGTACCAATCAGTTCAAACAACCCCTAATCTCCATAATTAACTGAAGGGAAGTGACTTTTCAAAATGGAAGCACTTTTACACTTAATCATGGTAGCTCTAAAATCATCTCTTGATGTAAAAAGGGCTGAATTATTAAAACAATTAACTATTAATCAATCCAATGACTTTCTGCTGATGAGATACTAACGGAATAACAACTATCAGCCACATTCTGCTACAGGTTTGTATAATTGTAATATTAAATTTTCCACTTTGCGTGTGAATCTTAAATCCTCACTGAAATATTTAAGGTTCAATATTTCTTTGTCAACCCTATCATTCATAAACAAAAAAGCACATTTTAACTAAAATATTCTTACAAAACTGAAATCACACTGTAAAGATTTCACGATAAGCTATCTCTCTGCACTCTTCAATCTTTACTCATAGATGCTTCTAGGAACTCTGAGATGTGTCCAAGTTATATGTCGTCCAATCCGAGATAGAGTGTGACTACAAAAGACAACACCAATACCAAAATCTGCTCTGACAAATTACACTCCAAGAGTGTTCAAACCTGGAAACACATTTGAATTCACTGCCATGAAAGAAAAGCCAGTTTGGTTGAAGTTCCCTGGAAACTTTATGCCAGAATAGGTGAATCTTCCACTGTTTCTGTTGATGAGTTCTTGCAAGTTAAGTTGTTTATTAGAATATGCAAAAGTCCATGACTGGATCAGGATCAGAAGCCAGAACACCAATGATGAAAAGCAAACTAAACTGATAGAACTGCTATTTTGTGGATCGTTTTGGAAGGGAATGTAATTATCTTTTGCATTGTCAACATTTGGAAGGTGATATTGAAAATAAAGGAACTGGTTGGTTGTTTTGGATGAAGTAATGTAGAGTTATTGAGTTGGGGTGATCCAAGTGGGTTGTAGAGTCAGAATAGAAGACTTTTCTTCTCCATTTTGTCTCATCAATTATTGAGCATCAGTTCAATTTATAGGGGATCATGATTTCTTGGGCAACTTTAGTAACTTTTAAGAAATGTATTTTTATAACCTTTTTAATAGATTTTTAAGTGATAAAATCTAAAATATTTGCTTATATTTTAACAAAACCAAGTTCAACTTTTAATCAAAAAAAAAAAAAACTAAGTCAAATTCAATTAAAACTGAGTAAACTCTGATTTATGGATAATAATTTATCTTTTAAAACTATGGAAGTAGAAAGAAAAGACATTGATTTCGCTTAACTGGACCAAACTGCTCCCTCTCAAATCATGAGCTTATTTCCCTTTTTGAGAAAAAAAAAGTTGCAAGTATATAATAGCTTCACAAAACGCCAAAAACTTCATAATTAAAATACATTGATATTGTCCTCAGAAGTTACCACTGAATTTGACCTTGGACTACACTTAAATTACTAATAAAGAAGGTAATTGTTGGTTATTAAAGTTATACTTTCCTGTTTAGAAAAATATTTTCTCAGTTTATTAAGAAAGAAATATCAGAGAACAAAAACAACATTCATTAGCAACCTATCACGATCAGGTATAAAAGTTCAAAACATAGAAGAAATCTTCTCTATTACCAAAACACTATTTGTCCACTTCTTTCGACGACCAGAGATTATATTAAGAGTGAACCAAATCCACTTGTTTCGATGACTGATAAGCACAAATACTGAGAACTTTCTTTTAGACATAATTTTATCAAATAAAATGGCAACAAGAGTAACCTATCAAAAACATCCAAGTCCACCAATAATCAAATGCACAAGAGAAAACACCCTCCTTTATGTAAATCAACTGCTATACTTTTGTATGATGTTTTCCAAATTTGTGTTCTTTTTTACTCTCAATTCAACTTACGTATATTGCCAGTAATTTACTGAAGAATGTAAATTATGAAAATACTGGTTCAAAGAATGCATAAGCTTCCTAACTTCAAAACAACTGAATTTTCTCTCCACGCCTAACCATTTTCCTCCTCAGCAATGCACATGCCAAAACCTCGTTTGCCGTTGTATATAATCACAGAACCAAAGACAACTATGAGTCACCGGCATTCTTGGTCTTTTCTCGTACCATTGTTTTCACAAACAGCTCCCCAGCCCTGTACGAAGATCGCACCTGCAAAACATCGAGGACTTTCACTAAGGATTCGATGAAGATGATAAGAAAATTGTACCACTTATCAACTGAAGTGGAGCTATTGAGGAGGCGTATTAAAAGGACTAAACGGTTATTATACACACACATATGTTCATTGAGTCATACATACCACAAGAAGGGTACAATAAAATTCTAATTTATTTGGTAAGAGCTTACCAGTGGACCACTTGCTACATAACGAAAACCAATAGATTCCCCATATTCTTTCCAGAAGGCAAACTTCTCAGGGGTAACGTACTCTTTGACAGTCAAATGCAAGGGAGTTGGCTGCAACAATAAAATCTTTTGAATTAGCTATAAGCCACAAGAAGTTAGCAATCAATAAGAAAGAAGACCTGAAATGTGTATTGTGAATGTCAGCTCTACCAAACATACAATAACCCCATGCAGATTCAATAAAATATGTCATTGCAACTTAGAATTATGAGATCATGTGAATGATTAGCACAATCTGTAAGCAAGGATAGAAGTTTAAGATTTGATTTATAATCTATCAGAATGATACTGTATTTAGTGTACGTCTGTTATGAGTATGTGTATTCTAGTTTCTGTGCAGGTTGTCTGTTGAGGGTTCTGAGACAGCACCCTGTTAGGTTAGTTATCCAGCCATAGTATGTCAGCTGGAAGTCAGAGTTTAGTTATTTGGCTAAGCTGTCTTGCTGTAAATATTTTAAACGCTTCAGAGTTTAGAGAAGCAAGTCTAGAAACCATTAAAGTATTTTCCATTAACTAACCTGTAAATATTGACCAAATGTCATAATATCGACATCAATAGCCCTTAAAGCAGCCATTGCTTCCTTCACCTCATCATCAGTTTCTCCAAGGCCGAGCATTATAGACGTTTTTGTTATCATACCCTCCTTGCTATGTTTTGCATGCTTTAGAACTGACAGGCTTTGCTCATACCTGCAACCATATATAACATATAGGAAATACTGTACTTATTCCATACACATTTGTTATAGTAAAGGTTCTGTATTTCCAGTATAACAACTATTCCTCACTAAAGAAATTATATATATTAGATTTTATTGTACTTTTATGGAGCAATGGTTTATGATTGATATGAGGACAAATCTCTCGAAGCAAGATGCAACGTACCCTGCCCTAGGATCTCTAACAATTCTTTGGAGGCGTTTGACTGTCTCAATGTTGTGAGCAAAGACATCTAAACCTGAATGAACCAGAGTTTCTACAGCCTTCAAGTCACCCCGAAAATCAGAGGTTAAACACTCGACCATGATCTCAGGTTTGAGATTCTGAAAAAGCAAATTATACAGGCAACAATCAGTATGTATAAAGAATTTGCATTGTATACCCTGTGAAATGCATAATAAAACAACATTCTAGTATAACAAAGCACCTTCAAGGCTTTGACAGTCTGAGCAAAATGGCCACTTCCTCCATCGGGTATATCATCACGATCCACACTTGTTAGGACAATATAATCCACACTGCAAAAAACGGTAACTCGGAATTAAAAGAGAACAATGACATCTAATAAAGTTTTCACATGCCCATGATCAATCAAGGCATTGAAACCTGTTGAAATTAGCTCATGATCCATCCAGAAGATCATTCATTCTGATTTGTATCAAACTATCAACTGTAGCATAACCCAAACACCCCACTCACCCCCAACTTGCTATGGCCTTGGCAGTGTTTTCCGGTTCCATAGGATCAGGAGGTGAAGGGTTTCTACTGGTCTTCACGGCACAAAACCTACAGCCACGTGTGCAAGTATCCCCGAGAAGCATGATTGTCGCAGTTGCAATCCCATCTCCACCTCCATTCCAACACTGTGCACACACACATTACAATCCAAAACTCAACAAACAACAACGAGAGCGAGTAAAAAAGAAAAGCAATGAAGAGAATTGAAGCTAACCTCTCCTATGTTGGGACACTGTGCCTCTTCACAGACAGTGTTGAGCTTCAACTGGGAAAGGGATTCCTTAATCTCTAGGAACCTTTCACCCTGCGGAGCTTTCTGCCGCAACCACTCGGGCTTCTTCACGTTTGGGTCTCGCCCCGTGTGCGGGCCCAGCCCACCAGGCCCAACAACCTTCTTCTCTACCGACACCGACGAAGCGTCGCATCGAATTGTTCCCCAACTTGGAGGAGCTAAACGGTGGCGTTTATGAGCAGTGGGAGATGGGGTTGAGAAGGAGACGGAAGGAGTGTTGTAGAGAGATTGGCGAATCATTTTACTGTGAATGGAAATTTGAGATGAATTGCGATGATGCAGAAGTTGTAGTAGTTATAGGCATTGGTTTCTCCGTCCACAAAATCAAATTCTGTGTGGTTTTCTTGAGACCGGTTTATAAAAATGGAAGCGGGTGAGAATGGTTTAACAAAGCAAAGAAAATTACAAAAACCCAGAACAGACGTAATTCATTTTCCTTACACCCCCTCACACTTTCTTTTTAGTAGATAATATTTATGTATTCTGTAAATTAAAAGAAAAAGTGTATGTCTATTTCTGTAGTATATTTTAAATAATTAAGAAAAGTTACCCAAAGAATAGGAGAATAAAAGTTTACAGTTATATTTGAGAAATTCCTAAAAAGTATGAATGTAATTTACTTTTTTTTTATTGTTTTGAAATGTTTTATATTATAATTGTTTAAATTATAAAAATCAAATGAGCTAAAATCTGTAGAATATCCATCAGCCCAAAGTACTATTAGTATAAGTTCTGAATTGCTAGTTATTATAAAAGTTAATAATTATTCCATATGAGATGATAGTTTATTTTTGACACTATTAGTGCAAAGACAGTTATTCAAAATGAAACTCGAAAAAAACAATGTTTAAAATCTGTATTATTTAGTTGAAAATGAAGAGAATAAAAAAAATATTTTCCTAGTTTGAAATTTTGCATTCTCTTTTCTCTTATTTACTTTCCTCTCATTCATTAATTAAAGTTCGAAGCTCAGTAACAGTTAGAGTATAAATTTCACGAAAATATACTAAAGAAGATATTAAAGTATGTTTTTTAATTTCTATTTACTCCTTTCTTGCTTCTGTTAGAAAAAAAGTTTTCTAAAAAAAATAATATAATCTTTCATTTCAATTTCAAGTTTCTTATCAATCACGCGACACTCATTTGAATTGGGGAAAAAAGATTTGCAGTCCCCACCTTACCACTCGGCCATGCCGTCAATAAAAATCTAGACATGAAGTTTTTGAGAATACTTTCCCCTTTCCTATTTAAAAATTGAAAAAATATCTTGATACAAATAGCAACAGTTAACTATTCATTTATTAATTATTCTTGAATATTTAAATATAAAATAAAATGGTTTTTTTATGAAACAGATCCGAAAATAAAAATTGATACATAACCAATCAATATTGCTTTTTTACACAATTTCAAAAACAACGTGATATGATTTTAAAATAATGTGTTTCGGATTTTGAAAATGAACAATTAATTTTACAAATACTAATACTTCAATGTCTTATTTTTAAGCTTACATACTTTTGTTAAAAATATGAAGATATCACATTTTTTAATTTTAGGTTTACTTTATAATCTCTTAAAATCACCAAATTATTCATTTTATGCATACACAGCAACATTCATTTCATTTTCAGAAGTTAAAATAAAATAAAAAAAATAATATTTGACATTTTTATACAAATCATATGTCAATACCAAAACAAAAATAAGTCTACCTGTTGCCTTGGTAATTCCAAGATTCAACTTTTGAAATCACAAACAACCTGAAATATCGTGAAAGGAACCAGCCAGGCATTGCCAAACAATTTCATTGAACAAAGAATAAGTAAAACCAGGAAATCCCTTGTAACAACAAGAACATTTTAGATCAACATTTCTACGCAGGCGCACTCGAAACAAAACACTTTATGCAAAACACTTAACTTCGTCAGCGCACATCACAAAAAACCATGAACCTTGTAGGGAGATTTGGATAGTCAAGTTCAAATTTTAGAGCTATCACTACCAAAAAACATGATAGCATAAAACACGATAGCGTATACTGGCAGGTGTTTGAAATTGCGTACATTAAAGCTGATAGGTTCTAACATTGTAAATAACTTACAAGTCCATATGGGAAAATGCACAGAGGGATGACCAAAATTTTGTTGAAGAATGTAGTAGTTACAACCTAAAGAACTCTAGATCATATGAACAATTGACTAGATTTTTCTTTTTCTTTAACCCTTTCTTTGGGTTTCTATGTTTGTATTTTGTAGATAATAAGTATACAAAAGAATGGGCATAATTACAAGTTCCCGTCATAAGAGGCACGAATTGTATGAGCACCTTTCCACCGATACAGCACCCTTGTTCATAAATACCAAAGACTGCATGGGATTGGGAATGTATAGTATCTTGCATTCGTCTTCATAAAATCATATTCAAATCAGACAGATCATCCATTGGTATCTCTAGGCCAATAGCGTCATTATCTTGCAAATCGTCATCAATGTTCAGCAGCCAAGAATCCAGGTCTTGAGGTCCAGTAAGTTCATTACCTACACCTAGTTCTATGGAGTCTAATTCATGCAGGTTTGTGATGTCCGTCCGTTCCTCAGTTCCAGTGGACACATTGTGCGGTACAGATCCAGTTTTACTTTTTCTGCTGCCATGACTGGAAATAAATTCATTAGAACCACAAGCCAATTGATGCTCAGAGTTATTATTTTCCATTAACTTGCTAAGAGGACCATTTCCAGAACTAGATATTTGAGCTGTCTTTGGTTTAGACTTTGCTTTCGTTTTCCGCTCACCCCTCGTATGACTTGCAGAAGAACGACCACCTTTTGTTACAGAAATTTTTCCAGAAGAGTCTTTGTCCCTGTCTCGTTCACTCCTCTTTCCCTTTGCACCACCAGGAGTTGATGTAGATCTTAGAGAAGGACTAGCACCAACATCATCAAGCAGTAGTTCCTTTTTCTTCCCTCTGTTTACAATTGGTCCTGTCCTAGCAAAGTCCTGGTCGGAGGGCTGGTCTAGATTTCCAGACACATCCTGCTCCTTGCGAGGGAAATAGCCTGCAAGAGAACAAGGCCCAATTTGTTAAGAAATTATCCTCCTAGTCAAATCAAGATATCAGAAAAAAAGGAACGGATATATAAAATAAATTAAGCAAAAATCAACAGCCTAAGGAAATTGTTTCTTGACAAGCATGACGCCTCTGCTCAATTTATTCCAGTATGAGTACCATACCAAATGATTCCAAAATAATTAAAACAGGAAACCTGAAGGTGCGAATTCTTGCTGAGAATTTTGACCAAGCGATAGGTTTGCAGCAATAGCTGAACCAGTATTGTTGTCATGAGAAGGAGCAGCAACTAGGGCGTCTTTAAAAACAGGGTCCAAAAAACAACTTCTCCCTGTTTCCTCAAATTTGTGGCATCTAGCAAGAGTCCTCTTCATAAAAGCCAGAGCAACTGGCCTTGAGACCTTAGAAAGTCCGTATCTCGCAGCACTAGTTCCACGGGTTGCCTGCAAAAAATATCAAGGGTCATTTCACGGAGCAAATGTTATGCTACCTTAACTCTTTCCCGACAAAAGCATTGTTACAGAACAACTCTTAAAAGAATAATCTGAAGGGAACATGCTACATGCTTAAAAAATATGAGGCGAGAGGAGACAGTAACCTCCGTAATTAAAAAAAAAAAGTACACAGCATTTCAATTACAAATAACATGTTGGAAATAATCTGTTAAATAGCTCAATTTAATTACCAGTTGCAACTTGTAACAACATCCACATTCAATTCATTGAACAAAGAAACAGCAAAAAAGCACAAGAAAAAAACTTATTTACCAGTTTTTTCTTAAAAGCCAGCTCCACTAGTTTGTCCATGGCAACTTGCTCAAGGGCTCTGCAAAGTATACGACATATATTAGTTATTGGTGAGGATGCATAAAGATACACAACTAACAATTTATCCACATAGAAAGGATAAACACATGAAACAATTTATCAATATCAAAAGTATAATCAAGTAATGAAAGAAACCACATAATTCTGAATTTAGTACCGTTGTTCCATTTCTCTGCCTCGTTCTACTGCTTGAATAAGTTTCATAAAGCATTCTCTCTTTTTATTGACCTGTGAAATTGGTCCAAATAGAGTGTACATAATTGAGTAAATAAATGAATCAAGAATAACTAAAGATCATAAGCAGATTCTTCACCCTAGACAACTAACTACCTTACATTTCAGCAGTCATATCAAGCATAAAACAAAAGAATCAAAACCTGTTGGAAGAGTCCCTTCTGTAATTGCATAATATCTTGATTAATAGCTTCACAATCTCCATCAGCAAGATCAGGCTTTTATAAGAAAACAATAAGGAGATCAGTTAAAAATTGAAGCCTTGATTAGAAAAATGAACAAATTTAACCATATTAAATACACATTAAACTATCTCAACAATAACATCTCTCTAAAAGCACATCATGTCCTGTTCCAAAGAGATTAAATTAGACAGAGGCATATAAACAGCAAATCTCTTAACACCATCACACAATCATTTAGCTTGAACCATAAACGATGCACATGCCAACTTTATAGTGAGGAAACTTAATTTTGTTTAAATAAATAGGGAAGTAAACAACAAACTATCTCTAGCAAACCAATTTCATGGATAGCCATAGATATTGAAACATACAGAAAACCTCCCATATGAATAAACCACGATCTATTGGCTTCTAAAAGTTTCTAAAAATGAGAAGCTTACCACTTGTTCTGGATATAGGCCAACACTCTCTAGCTCCAGTAAGAGCTTATCCTCCATGCTCATTTGCTCAAAATGGCAACTGAAAGATGATGGGCATGAATTTATGTGCATACCCAAAGACCCATCATTGCCATCTTCAGATAATATGGCCAGCCTTTGGGTTTCTGGATATAATGATCCCTGATCAATCTGCAAAGACACACCAGGTTCTTTTATAGGGATGTTTGCACAACTAGTATGCATAGCATTCCCATTACAAGAAACCTTGCCAGAGTTGAATACATATTCCATCTTGATGTTGGATTGGTTCTCAACACCATGAAAGAAGCAAGGCAGCTGAGAAGAACCATCCCTTTCACACAGAAACGTCATATGTCCATCTCCAACAATGTCTTCATCAATTTGATCATCAATGATCAGAGCTGTCAGCACTCTTTGATACAATGGTGCAACTTTGTTTCCTTCGGAACCCATTTGTCTGCACAAAATACTAAAATCTAGATGTTGATCAACCATGTTATCCATTAAGGATATCTCTTTCGAATCAGTTTGATTTACAGTGCTTCTATCTCTTTCGCTAGAGAGAGGACTTTGTGACACAGGATTTTCGGTGTGTGTAAGTCTATCCTGAGAATGTAAATGAAAGATAAATGTTGAAGATTGGATAATTAACATCTAATTTTTAGAAAACATTGGCAATGTAAATGTGCTTGAAAAATGTTCACTTTTCACTTCTGAAATAGTTAATGTAAAAGTCATATCTAAGTTAATTTCTAATTAGTTGACATTTGACAACTTAATCTTTACACTGACGATATAAAAATTAAATTCCTTTAACATTCCAGTTCACGTCACCTATTTCAAAAGTTAATTTATGCTCTACGGCTCTTTCCAAGGTAGTAGTATAATGTTTAATAATCACAGGCAATACTTTAAAAAACAAATGGACCAGAACCTGTAAGTTTTCCCACGATAGAGAAACAGACAGACATCATTCAACATGTTCTGGTAGAGGCACTCATGCAATGAGCAGCAAATAATTGGTTTTGTCTAAATTATGGAAAATAATTAAACAAGATAAAGACATATATTTCACTAACAAATTATAGAAGAGGTTTTACCCCGTCAATGTGGTGTGATGCATCTTATTGGCTAATATATATGATGCAAAAGAATGGAAGAACATAATGATAGCAAGGACCATAAAATTGGGATAACAGCTCCAGAATTGCTGTTTAGGTTTACTTTGGAGGTGGTGCAAATAACTAACAAGATAATCGTACTTCAGCTACATGCAACCACAAATTCAAATTAAAACTAAAAGCAGAAACATGCTCATTAAAATAGTAATTAAATTCTTACGAGTACAAAGCCAGTTGACATTACATTAAGAGGTATCAAACAGATAAAATGCTGCAAATATAAGATATTATACATTACCAGTGCATCACTTCCAAGGCCTAGCGTTTGAGACAGACATCTGAGATCAACGTCTGTTGTTTTAACCTGATATCAAGAATAACATAAAGGGAGAGGGAAAATGCCTCCATTAAATGCCACTTAAAGTTCATAAAAGCAGATATAGTTAAAGCACCCACCAGGTGCTTCAAGTAGGACATGTTTTCCAAGCTGACAGGAGCAAAAATAGGTTCCAGATTCTTCCAGAATGAACTAGAACAGCCAATATCTGACAAGGCCAAAAGCAACATATAAATGGAATTCGTTTACACATATATGTATACACAGTTGCAACTTGCAAGTATACAACTGCAAAAGCATAAACCAATTTTTGAGTTTAGTTACATACAACTGGCATCGCTAGCAAAGTTAGCAGCAGTTAATAGCTCCTCACGATCATCATCCTCCACTGGCATTTCAGATGGTTTAGTCCATTATGCAAAAACGAACAGGCAACACAATCATAAATTTTGTATCCACAAAATTCTCCACAAAGTACCAATGAGATCTAACTTGATAACTAACATACCCCCCTTAAAACAGCAAGAATACAAAAGAGAAATACTAGCACTAAACTCCATACACTACTACTAACAAAATATCATTGGAAATTACAAAATTTTGGTTCCACTTCCCATTTAATGATGATTTTGTAATTTTAAATCAATTTTAACAATTAGAGTTTATTGCTATCATTCTGTATAAAAGAAAACATAAAAGATGCAGGACAAATGTTAGGATCTAACATAATATTGAGGGTTTTCAGATAGGTATAAACAGACAAGAAAATAAAAGTTCACTGCATTCTAGGTATGATATTTTAATTAATTCCATGAATTTAATGCAAGAAGTAGTGACTCAAACATATGGATATACCTGATATATCAGGGGAATTGTTAGTCAATGGATGCCCGGTTCGAATAATAGCTTTCCTATCACATGATTTCTTCAAAGGAGGACGCCCTGGTTTACTGAAACAAAGACAAAGTCTTAAAAAAATTTGCAGCTTTCTCTACTGCACAGGGAAAGTGCCACGTTTGTTTTGACAACCAGAAGAGACCGAGAAAGAGAATTATACCTTCCATTCTTTTCAGAAGCAGGCTTCATATTTTTAATTGGCTTCATCAAGGTTGAAGTCTCTAACTTCTCTTTCATTGGCAAGATGCCACTCTTCAAAACTGAAGAGCCCCTACCACCCCTTCCCTGTCTACGCAGATCATCTCCAATCTCTTCCTTGTACGTTATTTTTTTATTTTTTGATGTTAACATTGAGGAATTTGTAACATAAGAATGATTTGTGGCACTTTCATCTATTTCATTACTTTCCATTCTTTTCACCTTCAAATTATTTTCACCAGCACCAGATTCTTGACTTACAGATAATCTGATTGGGGATGACATGTTTTCATGTTTCACTTTAACTGGTTGAATGCCACTGTTGATAGCACCATTGGATGTATGTAATCCACTAATAGTAGAAGACATTCTGGTACCAACATCAGAAGGGGACGAACCTTCTAATGATGTATGCACTTCATCACAATTTAAGACAGGGGACATCACATTTGCTCTTCGAGTACGAGTAATTTTCTGGGGTCTCTGTCCAACCCATTGGGCCATAGGGGATGAAGAAGATCCTACAGGCAAAGGACGCTTGCGATTTACAGTACCACTTACTGAATGAGGCTTGTTCACATTTAAAGGTTGTTCCTCGGTTTCATGTAATTCAGAAGATCGAGAAACAGAACATGAGTTTCCAGCCATCAAAGTACCAGTTCGCGGAGGCCTTGAAGCTTTTCCTTTTGACAAAGTATGGATACCACCAGTATGATTATTGTCACGGATATTAAACCTAAAAAAAAGGGAGCAAAGATTAACTGTAAAGTTGTAAATTAATGTTATCACAGATGATTAAAAGCTGTGTATAACAAATGCATCATGGATATGAATGATAGATACATACTTATTTCCTTTAAGTACAACCCGTTCCTTATTTGATCCGTCCACTGAACCCCTTGACACCTTTTCTCGCTCATTATTGGCAGCTGTACATGCATTGGGTGTAGGAGATGAAGAACCGTCAAGTTTGCTACTAGTGCCAGAATATCCTGAC
The DNA here is from genome assembly GCA_036885675.1 of Vigna mungo. Classification (NCBI taxonomy): domain Eukaryota; kingdom Viridiplantae; phylum Streptophyta; class Magnoliopsida; order Fabales; family Fabaceae; genus Vigna; species Vigna mungo. The sequence goes on along the minus strand of CP144692.1, from coordinate 48,950,872 downwards.
CTGTGACAAACAGAATGTTGAAAACAGATTATCCCTCCTGTTTGTTCAGAGTAAATTAACTGAACAAGAAAATAAGAAAAAGCCAAGATGTGCGTAAAACCAAGGAAAATTTAGAATTTTAAATATTTCTCAAAGTGCAAAATCAGACCTTACAGAACACCAGTAAATTTACTACTAAAGGAATTTCCCTTTTGAGCTAGTGTATAACCAAGTAGCTTTTTATTGTCTTTCGCAACACATTGTAAGTCCGGCTTTTATAACATGATTACACTGATTTATCTAATCTAACTTGAGGGAGAGTGTTGAAATAGAAGCTATATCATTTGTATTTATAAGCATTTTCACTACAGACAGTAGATAGCCTCTTAAGTTAAAATAAATTAACACTCACATGCTATACTCTTGAGCAATTATATTCAAAGAATTAAGGGTTCTCTCTCTATATCCTGTCTCTTTCTAAATGGTCCATGAAAATAGACTGGATGCCATTACCCAAATAATAAAAGCCATCGTGTTGAAAGAAAGCAACATCTTACTGAAACCAGCTATCTACTATCATTAATGTCATATAGTAACATGTCCATAAGTCAAACCATCTCAGATATACTCATTTTTGTATCTTTTTACTCTTCAATAAGAATATTTTATATGGAGGAACCAATAACTGCCTAAACACAAAAATATTCCTAAACTCAACACGATAAATTGACTTCATAAGTTGATTTGCATGCATAAACACAATACGTTCATAAATCCAACATGATAAATTCGCCATTTATACATTTAACATTCTATAACTAATTTCTACAGCTACTCAGACCACTTTCCAGACATCAGGTATCATTGTCATTTCTTTAAAAACAGAAATAAGAAATCAAAGCATTTCATAAGTTTTGGTTACCTCAAACCATGAGCATCAGAACCTTGCAGACCTGAATCATTAGCTAGCCTTAGATGCGTCACTTTTTTCAGTTCTCCTTCCCCATCAATGGATCTGGCAACAACTATACCCATGGAACGTTTTCTTTTCATTTTTCTATCCCACGTTTCTCCACCTGCAGGTAACCTTCGAATCTTCTCTTCAACAATATCACAACCTCTGCTAACATCCTTGATGTTGTCTCTATCCTTTCCAATGGCCAAAGGCTGCCTTGCATTGCTATTACTCAGTCCTTCAGCCTGGTGTTCTTCCAACAAAACATACATTGAGTAAATATGAATGATGAAGAAATTCAAGTTATGACATGGCAGAAAAATGTGTAGCTATTGGGATTTCGTTAAGAAAGAAAGAAAAAGGAACATGGCATAGCCAGTATCCAAGAGATGAAAACCAAAGCAACAATTATTTATCAATGGTTCTTTACAACAAGTGATGGCCTTCAAAAACTTATAGGTGTAATATATGTATATCAAGTCAAGTCCCTCTGGATAATACAAAATTATTGACAATGAATGTAGGATTAAAAATAAGTATATATCTGTTAGTATTTCTGCGACAATTGAATCTCTTGCTACTTCATTGTTAATTTCAACCATTTATCATCCATTACAACTTTGCTATGCATACAAGTTTTAATGCTTGCTGTTGGTCAGTCTGTCAGCCTCTTCCAGAGAAAGGATTCCCTGTACCTTGGATATTCCTTTGCTTGTGCCTTCTTCTTAAATAGTGATAATTGAAAATACGAAAGATGTCTAACTTGGCCCATCCTCAACCATAACCGTAAAAATGCATCCTTATTAAAATGACTGATAAGATTGCAGCATTAAATATTCAATTATTTCACTCAAGTCAATGGCTAGTGTAACATCTAAATCTTTAGAAAAGCACATTCAAACAAAACATATATATAGTTGTACCAAATACAAGAGAATATTATCACCAATACCTTATGCAGCAGAAATATTATATTCTATTGTTTGGCACTACTGGAATTATATTCTGATAAGATTTACAGTAAAAAGTATGCAATAATATTTAATTGATTGCCATATAACCAAAATGTTGCTACAGAAAATGCAACAATTAAGAAAACTGGCTACAAACCCGTGTCTCAGCTACTGATGTACGGATGCGCTTATTCAGAAGGTTATTCTTAGGTCTGTCCTCTAGTCTTTGATTCACAAGCTCTGATGGGTTCCGATGAGTCTGACTTCCCATTTTTGAGAAGGGCAATCCACCCAACCTTTCATTTGGCAACAAATCGTTCCGAAGTTGCTTCTTTAAGCTTACAGCCTCCCAACACTTGTTCAATTTGTCTAACGATTCATCCAACCTTTTTGATCTAGATCTGAGAGGAATCTTAAAACTTCAGAACAAAAGAGGACTACTCGAGTGACAATAAATGAAGAGTCCAGGTCTTCAGTTTTTAAACAGTTCTGGACAATTTAGTCAAAATAAATTCCAAAAAGAGAGGTAAAAACTATAAAAGTGATCAGCATTCAGTTATACATGCTGCAAATGCAAGTTCTCTGTTACAGAATTGATTGAAAAATATATCGAATGGGAAGAAATATTATATTGGTATGACTTGAAGAAAAGAATTAATGGTATTGTACAGAGTTCCTCAAACTACCTAGCCCTGATAGAAGCATCTTTTACACTTGCTTTGAATAGTTTTAGTTCCTCCGTAGCCACTGGAGGGGGAGACTTCAGATTAGCAGTTCCAAAAGCATAATCTTCAAGAGTATTTCCAAAAGATATCCCCAGGACTCGTCTTAACTCACCTGACCTAGTATACTTTTGATCTCCCATGGTTATTGGATCTAACATCAAACATTGAGTAACATAAGTCAAATCCCCTGCTGATGTGGAATTCCCCCGAGACATATTAGCACCCGAAATAAACATTTTCCCCTCATTACCCTCACGAAAGCTTGCAGACCTGTCCAAAGTGCCATTCATCAAATTCCCTCTCTGTCCATTAGTAACGCTCCCCTTGAAAGCCAATTCCTCTGATCTAGCAGCAGTTAAATCAAACCTAGTATTTCCAGCCATACGTCAGTGTTAACTAAACCAACAGGTGTATTGAGTACCTTCAACCATATTTTCTCTTAGGAACTCACATGGCAAAGGGTCTCTTGACAGCAAGCCCTTAAACCATAAACAAGTATGAGTAATCAGATACTTGAAATGTATCTGCAACAAGTGAATACCATGAACCATAATCAATATACAACTTCATACAATTTCAACCCGCACTCAATATCACTGAGAGCAAGTACACCTTAAAAAAAGTGACCCAATGGTTAATGCCACGCTATACGTACCCGAGATGCACAAAAATGTCGACAAACCTTGCAGAAACCCAAACTACTTCTACTTACAAAACAAACAACGCCACTGTAACCATAAAACGTAAGCGGTTTTAACTTCAAGATACAATAAAGAAGTGAGAAGAAAAGAAACCTCACATTACCAATGTCATGCATAATAACAATGTTATGCGATTACAGATAAACTAAAATCACAGTAAACGAGATCAAGCGTGGTTCCCCGGCACACAAACGTCACTGAAAAAAACGCACATTGCTGAAAAATAAACGAAGCAAGAACAGCTCGAGGTTTGAAGCAGCGAGCTGAAGCTTAAAGCGACGAAGCATGAGAAGATAATGACATGAGGATAAAAGAACGCGGGAGCAAAAGGTTTCGAAATTCAAATTTGCCTCCCGAAAATAAAGCAAACATAAAACGAGCGAAAAAGACTCGCAACCTAAGAATCCGAATCCAAAAGAAACAGAAACAAGAAACTAGGGTTCGAAGAAATGCAAGCAAAATTGACGGTACAAGAGCGAAGTAGAGAAAGAATTGAGAGAGGGAGAATGGAGAGAGAGTGGAAAAGCGGCGAGAGAGTACCTGCATTGACCAGGGGATTGCGGAAGAGATCGAATTGGAGAAAAAGAGGGTTGTTTGTGTTGGGGTAAATTGGAGAGTGGTGGAGGAGAGAGAAAGGGTCCCGCATGATTTATGAAATCAGGGCCCTTTATCCGATTTCGGAAATATGCTCACCGTCAACTCAATGGTTGACAATCTTCCGTGGCCAAAAACTCCTTTTATTGGCAAGTTATTATTTATAAGAAAATAAATAAAATAGGGCATTTAATATTCTCGATTAAGCTGAGATAAGTTGTTTTTAAAGTAAAGATAATTTCTGTGAATTAATTAATTAAATATATGTAAAAGAGATTGAATTTTAATTAGTTAATATCATTGAGGTAATAAAAGTAATTAAAATTAAATATTAGTAATTCCTTTTAATACATGAATTTATAATATTAATAAGATATTTTATAAAATATTTTCATTATTTTGAACTTAAAATTTTGATATAATGAATTTTTCAATTTTTATACACTCAATTTTCTTATTCTTATTTAATATAAGATTTAAATTACACATTGATTCCCAACACTTATGAATATGTAAACTATATTTATTTCGGGATAATGGGAGGAAACATACCCAAATTGTAAGACTCCAAATAGAGATAAGTTGGTGATGCATTACATATTTTGTATTTTTCAGTTAATATAATGAAAAAAGGTTAATATTTTAGATTATTTTTTATTAATGATTAGTTTAAGAAAAGAAAAATGAATACAATAAAAAGTTAAATATGATAGTCTAGCAAGTTAAAATGTTTTTTCACCTCAGAAGACAAATATGAGTTATTGTTACACACATATTGTGATTTGTGAAAAAAGAGATAAATAAAAGACCTATTATGTTGATTATTTTTTGGGTTAAATATGTTTTTATTCCCTATACTTTTTGGTCATTTTGGTTTTAGTCCATTTTCAAACTAAGGTACAATTTAGTCCTTCAACTTTAGAAAACTCTGGTTTTAACTTTATTTGCTATTTCAAGCACGTTTCATTCTAGCATTTGGATTGTTTACACTGTTTGACACATTTTTGTTTCAATGTTAATTGACAAACGCGTTTAAAATAGCAAATAAAGTTAAAAAAATTTGGTAAAAATAACTAAAAACCAGAGTTTTCTAAAGTTAAAGGACTAAATTGTACCTTAGTTTGAAAATGGACTAAAACCAAAATCGTCCCAAATTATAGGGACTAAAAACATATTTAACCCTTATTTATTAAACCAACATGAAACATATTTATTATGGCAATTAAATATTAAATATAAAATAAATCGTTAATTTTTTATATCATTTAAGGTTTGAAAGACGTTAACAATTAATTAATTATTATGAAGTTGATATTGGATGTTAACTAGTATTATAAATAGTTTATGTTTGAATGAGAACGGTGAATGTACCATATAGACCATGCTTGATCTACAAAAAGAGATAAGTTTGTCATGCATTGCATATTTGTATTTCTAAGGTAATATAACAAAAAGATAATATTTAATATTATTTTTTATTAATTATTAGTTTAAGAAAAATGAATACAATGGAAGTTAATTATGATAGACTAACGAACTAAAATGTTTTTTCACCTCATAAGATGAATATGAGCTATTGTTACACACATTATTGAAATGTGGATGTTGTGATTTATGGGAAAGATAGATAAATAAAATACTTATTATGTTGATTATTTATTAAATCAACATAAAACATATTTATTATGGCAATTAAATATTACTTGCGTAATAAGTTGTTAATTTTTTATTAATGACATTGATGAAATATTTATATCATTTAAGGTTTGAAAGAAGTTAACAATTAATTAATTATTGTGAAGTTGATGTTGAATGTTAACTAATATTACAAATAGTTGATGTTTGAATGAGAACGGTGAATGTACCATACAGACAATCCGATCTAACGTATTCTCAAAGTCAACGCTTCCTCTCCAAATAGAGATAAGTTTGTCATGCATTGCATATTTGTATTTTTCATGTAATATAATAAAAAAAAAGTTAATATTTCTGATTTTTTTTATTAATTATTAGTTTAAGAAAAAAAATGAATACAGTGGAGAGTTAATTACGATAAACTAACAAGCTAAAATGATTTTTCACCTCATAAGACAAATATGAGTTATTGTTACATATAGAGTACCGTGGATGTTGTGGTTTATGGAAAAGAGAGATAAATAAAAGACTTATTATGTTGATTATTTATTAAATTAACATAATACATATTCATTATGGCAATTAAATATTAAATGCGTAATAAGTTGTTATTTTTTTATTAATGACATTGATGAAATATTTATATCATTTAAGGTTTGAAAGACGTAAACAATTAATTAATTATTGTGAAGTTGATGTTAAATGTTAACTAATATTCTAAATTGTTGATGTTTGAATGAGAACCATGAATGTACCATATAGATCGTCTGAACAAACATATTCTCAAACTCAACGCTTGCTCTCCAAATAGAGATAAGTTTGTCATGCATTTTATATTGTATTTTTCATGTAATATAATAAAAAAAAAGTTAATATTTCAAATTATTTTTTATTAATTATTAGTTTAAGATAAAAAATGAACACAATGGAGAGTTAATTATGATAGACTAGCAAGCTAAAATGTTTTTTCACCTCATAAGACAAATATTATCTATTGTTACACACATAGTACTGAAATCTGGACGTTGTGGTTTGTGGAAAAGAGGGTTAAATAAAAGACTTATTATGTTGATTGGTTATTAAATCAACATAATACATATTTATTATGGAAATTAAATATTAAATGCGCAATAAATGTTTAATTATTCTATTAATGACATTGATGATATATTTATATCATTTAAGGTTTGAAAGACGTTAACAATTAATTAATTATTATGAAGTTGGTGTTGGATGTTAACTAATATTATAAATAGTCGATGTTTGAATGACAAGGTGAATGTATTATATAAACCGTCCGATTAAAAATAATATTCTCAAAGTCATCGCTTAGAAATAGAGATAAGTTTGTCATGAATTGCATATTAGTAATTTTAAGGTAATATAATAAAAAAAGTTAGTTATGAATACCACGGAGAGTTAGTTATGATAGACTAGCAAGTTAAAATGATTTTTCACCTCATAAGACGAATACGAGCAATTTTTACACACAGATTACTGAAATGTGGATGTTGTGGTTTATGGAAAAAAGAGACAAATAAAAGACTTATTTTGTTGATTATTTATTAAATCAACATAATACATATTTATTATGGCAATTAAATACTAAATCCTCCATAAGTTTTTAATTTCTTATTATTGACATTGATGAAATATTTATATCATTCAAGGTTTGAAAGACGTTAACAATTAATTAATTATTATGAAGTTGATATTGGATGTTAACTAGTATTATAAATAGTTTATGTTTGAATGAGAACGGTGAATGTACCATATAGACCTCGCTTGCTCTACAAAAAGAGATAAGTTCGTCATGCATTGCATATTTTGTATTTTTCATGTAATATAATAAAAAAAGTTAATATTTCAGATTTTTTTCATTAATTATTAGTTTAAGAAAAAAAAATGAATACAGTGGAGAGTTAATTACGATAAACTAACAAGCTAAAATGATTTTTCACCTCATAAGACAAATATGAGTTATTGTTACATATAGAGTACTGTGGATGTTGTGGTTTATGGAAAAGAGAGATAAATAAAAGACTTATTATGTTGATTATTTATTAAATTAACATAATACATATTCATTATGGCAATTAAATATTAAATGCGTAATAAGTTGTTATTTTTTTATTAATGACATTGATGAAATATTTATATCATTTAAGGTTTGAAATACGTTAACAATTAATTAATTATTGTGAAGTTGATGTTGAATGTTAACTAATATTCTAAATTGTTGATGTTTGAATGAGAACCGTGAATGTACCATATAGATCGTCCGATCAAACATATTCTCAAACTCAACGCTTGCTCTCCAAATAGAGATAAGTTTGTCATACATTTTATATTGTATTTTTCATGTAATATTATAAAAAAAAAGTTAATATTTCAAATTGTTTTCTATTAATTATTAGTTTAAGAAAAAAAAATGAACACAGTGGAGAGTTAATTATGATAGACTAGCAAGCTAAAATGTTTTTTCACCTCATAAGACAAATATTAGGTATTGTTACACACATAGTAGAACTGAAATCTGGACTTTGTGGTTTGTGGAAAAGAGGGATAAATAAAAGACTTATTATGTTGATTAGTTATTAAATCAACATAATACATATTTATTATGGCAAATAAATATTAAATGCGCAATAAATGTTTAATTATTCTATTAATGGCATTGATGATATATTTATATCATTTAAGGTTTGAAAGACGTTAACAATTAATTAATTATTATGAAGTTGGTGTTGGATGTTAACTAATATTATAAATAGTTGATGTTTGAATGACAACGTGAATGTATTATATAAACCGTCCGATTAAAAATATTCTCAAAGTCATCGCTCAGAGATAGAGATAAGTTTGTCATGAATTGCATATTAGTAATTTTAAGGTAATATAATAAAAAAAGTTAGTTATGAATACCATGGAGAGTTAGTTATGATAGACTAGCAAGTTAAAATGATTTTTCACCTCATAAGACGAATACGAGCAATTTTTCCACACAGATTACTGAAATGTGGATGTTGTGGTTTATGGAAAAAAGAGACAAATAAAAGACTTATTTTGTTGATTATTTATTAAATCAACATAATACATATTTATTATGGCAATTAAACTTTAAATCCTCCATAAGTTTTTAATTTCTTATTAATGACATTGATGAAATATTTATATCATTCAAGGTTTGAAAGACGTTAACAATTAATTAATTATTATGAAGTTGATATTGGATGTTAACTAGTATTATAAATAGTTTATGTTTGAATGAGAACGGTGAATGTACCATATAGACCTCGCTTGCTCTACAAAAAGAGATAAGTTCGTCATGCATTGCATATTTGTATTTTTCATGTAATATAATAAAAAAAGTTAATATTTCAGATTTTTTTTATTAATTATTAGTTTAAGAAAAAAAAATGAATACAGTGGAGAGTTAATTACGATAAACTAACAAGCTAAAATGATTTTTCAGCTCATAAGACAAATATGAGTTATTGTTACATATAGAGTACTGTGGATGTTGTGGTTTATGGAAAAGAGAGATAAATAAAAGACTTATTATGTTGATTATTTATTAAATTAACATAATACATATTCATTATGGCAATTAAATATTAAATGCGTAATAAGTTGTTATTTTTTTATTAATGACATTGATGAAATATTTATATCATTTAAGGTTTGAAAGACGTTAACAATTAATTAATTATTGTGAAGTTGATGTTGAATGTTAACTAATATTCTAAATTGTTGATGTTTGAATGAGAACCGTGAATGTACCATATAGATCGTCCGATCAAACATATTCTCAAACTCAACGCTTGCTCTCCAAATAAAGATAAGTTTGTCATGCATTTTATATTGTATTTTCCATGTAATATTATAAAAAAAAAAGTTAATATTTCTAATTGTTTTTTATTAATTATTAGTTTAAGAAAAAAAAAATGAACACAGTGGAGAGTTAATTATGATAGACTAGCAAGCTAAAATGTTTTTTCACCTCATAAGACAAATATTAGCTATTGTTACACACATAGTAGTACTGAAATCTGGACGTTGTGGTTTGTGGAAAAGAGGGATACATAAAAGACTTATTATGTTGATTAGTTATTAAATCAACATAATACATATTTATTATGGCAAATAAATATTAAATGCGCAATAAATGTTTAATTATTCTATTAATGGCATTGATGATATATTTATAGCATTTAAGGTTTGAAAGACGTTAACAATTAATTAATTATTATGAAGTTGGTGTTGGATGTTAACTAATATTATAAATAGTTGATGTTTGAATGACAAGGTGAATGTATTATATAAACCGTCTGATTAAAAATATTCTCAAAGTCATCGCTTAGAGATAGAGATAAGTTTGTCATGAATTGCATATTAGTAATTTTAAGGTAATATAATAAAAAAAGTTAGTTATGAATACCATGGAGAGTTAGTTATGATAGACTAACAAGTTAAAATGATTTTTCACCTCAAAAGACGAATACGAGCAATTTTTCCACACAGATTACTGAAATGTGGATGTTGTGGTTTATGGAAAAAAGAGACAAATAAAAGACTTATTTTGTTGATTATTTATTAAATCAACATAATACATATTTATTATGGAAATTAAATATTAAATCATCCATAAGTTTTTTATTTCTTATTAATGACATTGATGAAATATTTATATCATTCAAGGTTTGAAAGACGTTAACAATTAATTAATTATTATGAAGTTGATATTGGATGTTAACTAGTATTATAAATAGTTTATGTTTGAATGAGAACGGTGAATGTACCATATAGACCTCGCTTGCTCTACAAAAAGAGATAAGTTCGTCATGCATTGCATATTTGTATTTTTCATGTAATATAATAAAAAAAGTTAATATTTCAGATTTTTTTTATTAATTATTAGTTTAAGAAAAAAAAATGAATACAGTGGAGAGTTAATTACGATAAACTAACAAGCTAAAATGATTTTTCACCTCATAAGACAAATATGAGTTATTGTTACATATAGAGTACTGTGGATGTTGTGGTTTATGGAAAAGAGAGATAAATAAAAGACTTATTATGTTGATTATTTATTAAATTAACATAATACATATTCATTATGGCAATTAAATATTAAATGCGTAATAAGTTGTTATTTTTTTATTAATGACATTGATGAAATATTTATATCATTTAAGGTTTGAAAGACCTTAAAAATTAATTAATTATTGTGAAGTTGATGTTGAATGTTAACTAATATTCTAAATTGTTGATGTTTGAATGAGAACCGTGAATGTACCATATAGATCGTCCGATCAAACATATTCTCAAACTCAACGCTTGCTCTCCAAATAGAGATAAGTTTGTCATGCATTTTATATTGTATTTTTCATGTAATATTATAAAAAAAAGTTAATATTTCAAATTGTTTTTTATTAATTATTAGTTTAAGAAAAAAAAAATGAACACAGTGGAGAGTTAATTATGATAGACTAGCAAGCTAAAATGTTTTTTCACATCATAAGACAAATATTAGCTATTGTTACACACATAGTAGTACTGAAATCTGGACGTTGTGGTTTGTGGAAAAGAGGGATATATAAAAGACTTATTATGTTGATTAGTTATTAAATCAACATAATACATATTTATTATGGCAAATAAATATTAAATGCGCAATAAATGTTTAATTATTCTATTAATGGCATTGATGATATATTTATATCATTTAAGGTTTGAAAGACGTTAACAATTAATTAATTATTATGAAGTTGGTGTTGGATGTTAACTAATATTATAAATAGTTGATGTTTGAATGACAACGTGAATGTATTATATAAACCGTCTGATTAAAAATATTCTCAAAGTCATCGCTCAGAGATAGAGATAAGTTTGTCATGAATTGCATATTAGTAATTTTAAGGTAATATAATAAAAAAAGTTAGTTATGAATACCATGGAGAGTTAGTTATGATAGACTAGCAAGTTAAAATGATTTTTCACCTCATAAGACGAATACGAGCAATTTTTCCACACAGATTACTGAAATGTGGATGTTGTGGTTTATGGAAAAAAGAAACTAATAAAAGACTTATTTTGTTGATTATTTATTAAATCAACATAATACATATTTATTATGGAAATTAAATATTAAATCCTCCATAAGTTTTTTATTTCTTATTAATGACATTGATGAAATATTTATATCATTCAAGGTTTGAAAGACGTTAACAATTAATTAATCATTATGAAGTTGATATTGGATGTTAACTAGTATTATAAATAGTTTATGTTTGAATGAGGACGGTGAATGTACCATATAGACCTCGTTTGCTCTACAAGAAGAGATAAGTTTGTCATTCATTGCATTTTTGTATTTTTAAGGTAATATAATAAAAAAATAATATTTAATATTATTTTTCATTAATTATTAGTTTAAGAAAAATGAATACAATGGAAGTTAATTATGATAGACTAACGAGCTAAAATGTTTTTTCACCTCATAAGATGAATATGAGCTATTGTTACACACAGTATTGAAATGTGGATGTTGTGATTTATGGGAAAGATAGATAAATAAAATACTTATTATGTTGATTATTTATTAAATCAACATAAAACATATTTATTATGGAAATTAAATATTAGTTGCGCAATAGTTGTTAATTTTTTATTAATGACATTGATGGAATATTTATATAATTTAAGGTTTGAAAGAAGTTAAAAATTAATTAATTATTGTGAAGTTGATGTTGAATGTTAACTAATATTATAAATAGTTGATGTTTGAATGAGAACGGTGAATATACCATATAGACAATCCGATCTAACGTATTCTCAAATTCAATGCTTGCTCAGCAAATAGAGATAAGTTTGTCATGCATTTCATATTTGTATTTTTCATGTAACATAATAAAAAAAGATAATATTTCAGATCTTTTTTATTAATTATTAGTTTAAGAAAAAAAATGAATACAGTGGAGAGTTAATTACGATAAACTAACAAGCTAAAATGATTTTTCACCTCATAAGACAAATATGAGTTATTGTTACATATAGAGTACTGTGGATGTTGTGGTTTATGGAAAAGAGAGATAAATAAAAGACTTATTATGTTGATTATTTATTAAATTAACATAATACATATTCATTATGGCAATTATATATTAAATGCGTAATAAGTTGTTATTTTTTTATTAATGACATTGATGAAATATTTATATCATTTAAGGTTTGTAAGACGTTAACAATTAATTACTTATTGTGAAGTTGATGTTGAATGTTAACTAATATTCTGAATTGTTGATGTTTGAATGAGAACCGTGAATGTACCATATAGGTCGTCCGATCAAACATATTCTCAAAGTCAACGCTTGCTCTGCAAATAGAGATAATTTTGTCATGCATTGTATATTGTATTTGTCATGTAATATAATAAAAAAAATTTAATATTTCAAAATATTTTTTATTAATTATTAGTTTGAGAAAAAAAATGAACACAATGGAGAGTTAATTATGATAGACTAGCAAGCGAAAATGTTTTTTCACCTCATAAGACAAATATTAGCTATTGTTACACACATAGTAGTACTGAAATCTGGACGTTGTGGTTTGTGGAAAAGAGGGATAAATAAAAGACTTATTATGTTGATTAGTTATTAAATAAACATAATACATATTTATTATGGCAATTAAATATTAAATGCGCAATAAATGTTTAATTATTCTATTAATGACATTGATGAAATATTTATATCATTTAAGGTTTGAAAGACGTTAACAATTAATTAATTATTGTGAAGTTGATGTTGAATGTTAACTAATATTCTAAATTGTTGATGTTTGAATGAGAACCGTGAATGTACCATATAGATCGTCCGATCAAACATATTCTCAAACTCAACGCTTGCTCTCCAAATAGAGATAAGTTTATCATGCATTTTATATTGTATTTTTCATGTAATATTATAAAAAAAGGTTAATATTTCAAAATGTTTTTTATTAATTATTAGTTTAAGGAAAAAAAATGAACACAGTGGAGAGTTAATTATGATAGACTAGCAAGCTAAAATGTTTTTTCACCTCATAAGACAAATATTAGCTATTGTTACACACATAGTAGTACTGAAATCTGGACGTTGTGGTTTGTGGAAAAGAGGGATAAATAAAATACTTATTATGTTGATTAGTTATTAAATAAACATAATACATATTTATTATGGCAATTAAATATTAAATGCGCAATAAATGTTTAATTATTCTATTAATGACATTGATGATATATTTATATCATTTAAGGTTTGAAAGACGTTAACAATTAATTAATTATTATGAAGTTGGTGTTGGATGTTAACTAATATTATAAATAGGTGATGTTTGAATGACAAGGTGAATGTATTATATCAACCATCCGATTAAAAATATTCTCAAAGTCATCGCTTAGAGATAGAGAAAAGTTTGTCATGAATTGCATATTAGTAATTTTAAGGTAATATAATAAAAAAAGTTAGTTATGAATACCATGGAGAGTTAGTTATGATAGACTAGCAAGTTAAAATGATTTTTCACCTCATAAGACGAATACGAGCAATTTTTACACACAAATTACTGAAATGTGGATGTTGTGGTTTATGGAAAAAAGAGACAAATAAAAGACTTGTTTTGTTGATTATTTATTAAATCAACATAATACATATTTATTATGGCAATTAAATATTAAATCCTCCATAAGTTTTTTATTTCTTATTAATGACATTGATGAAATATTTATATCATTCAAGGTTTGAAGACGTTAACAATTAATTAATTATTATGAAGTTGATATTGGATGTTAACTAGTATTATAAATAGTTTATGTTTGAATGAGGACGGTGAATGTACCATATAGACCTCGCTTGCTCTATAAAAAGAGATAAGTTTGTCCTTCATTGCATTTTTGTATTTTTAAGGTAATATAATAAAAAAATAATATTTAATATTATTTTTCATTAATTATTAGTTTAAGAAAAATAAATACAATGGAAGTTAATTATGATAGACTAATGAGCTAAAATGTTTTTTCACCTCATAAGATGAATATGAGCTATTGTTACACACAGTATTGAAATGTGGATGTTGTGATTTATGGGAAAGATAGATAAATAAAGTACTTATTATGTTGATTATTTATTAAATCAACATAAAACATATTTATTATGGCAATTAAATATTACTTGCGCCATAAGTTGTTAATTTTTTATTAATGACATTGATGGAATATTTATATCATTTAAGGTTTGAAAGAAGTTAACAATTAATTAATTATTGTGAAGTTGATGTTGAATGTTAACTAATATGATAAATAGTTGATGTTTGAATGAGAACAGTGAATGTACCATATAGACAATCCGATCTAACGTATTCTCAAAGTCAACGCTTGCTCTGTTAATAGAGATAAGTTTGTCATGCATTGCATATTTTTATTTTTCATGTAATATAATAAAAAAAGTTAATATTTCAGATTTTTTTTATTAATTATTAGTTTAAGAAAAAAAATTAATACAGTGGAGAGTTAATAACAATAAACTAACAAGCTAAAATGATTTTTGACCTCATAAGACAAATATGAGTTATTGTTACATATAAAGTACTGTGGATGTTGTGGTTTATGGAAAAGAGAGATAAATAAAAGACTTATTATGTTGATTATTTATTAAATTAACATAATACATATTCATTATGGCAATTAAATATTAAATGCGTAATAAGTTGTTATTTTTTTATTAATGACATTGATGAAATATTTATATCATTTAAGGTTTGTAAGACGTTAACAATTAATTACTTATTGTGAAGTTGATGTTGAATGTTAACTAATATTCTGAATTGTTGATGTTTGAATGAGAACCGTGAATGTACCATATAGGTCGTCCGATCAAACATATTCTCAAAGTCAACGCTTGTTCTGCAAATAGAGATAATTTTGTCATGCATTGTATATTGTATTTGTCATGTAATATAATAAAAAAAATTTAATATTTCAAATTATTTTTTATTAATTATTAGTTTGAGAAAAAAAAATGAACACAATGGAGAATTAATTATGATAGACTAGCAAGCGAAAATGTTTTTTCACCTCATAAGACAAATATTAGCTATTGTTACACACATAGTACTGAAATCTGGACGTTGTGATTTGTGGAAAAGAGGGATAAATAAAAGACTTATTATGTTGATTAGTTATTAAATCAACATAATACATATTTATTATGGCAATTAAATATTAAATGCGCAATAAATGTTTAATTTTTTTATTAATGACATTGATGATATATTTATATCATTTAAGGTTTGAAAGACGTTAACAATTAATTAATTATTATGAAGTTGGTGTTGGATGTTAACTAATATTATAAATAGTGGATGTTTGAATGACAAGGTGAATGTACTATATAAACCGTGTAATTAAAAATATTCTCAAAGTCATCGCTTAGAGATAAAGATAAGTTTGTCATGAATTGCATATTAGTAATTTTAAGGTAATATAATAAAAAAATTAGTTATGAATACCATGGAGAGTTAGTTATGATAGACTAGCAAGTTAAAATGATTTTTCACCTCATAAGACGAATACGAGCAATTTTTACACACAAATTACTGAAATGTGGATGTTGTGGTTTATGGAAAAAATAGATAAATAAAAGACTTATTTTGTTGATTATTTATTAAATCAACATAATACATATTTATTATGGCCATTAAATATTAAATCCTCCATAAGTTTTTAATTTCTTATTAATGACATTGATGAAATATTTATATTAGTCAAAGTTTGAAAGACGTTAACAATTAATTAATTATTATGAAGTTGATGTTGGATGTTAACTAATATTATGAATAGTTTGTGTTTGAATGAGAGCATTGAATTTACCATATAAATCGTTAGATCAAAAATATTGTCAAGGTAATCGTCTCCTCTACAAATAGAGATAAATTTGTCATGAATTGCATATTTGTATTTTCAAGTAATATTATAAAAAAAAGTTAATATTTCAGATTAATTTTTATTAATTATTAGATTAAGAAAAATAAATGAATACAATGGAGAGTTAATTATGATAAACTAGTAAGCTAAAATGTTTTTTCACCTCATCAAACCAATATGAGCTATTGTTACCTACAAGGTATTGAAATTTGGATGTTGTGGTTTATAGAAAAGAGAGATCAATAAAAGACTTGTTATGTTGATTGTTTATTAAATCAATATAATACATATTTATTATGACAATTAAATATTAAACGCGCAATAAGTTGTTAATTTTTTATTAATGACACTGATGAAATATTTATATCATTTAAGATTTGAAAGACGTTAACAATTAATTATTGTGAAGTTGCGTTGAATGTTAACTAATATTATAAATAGTTGATGTTTGAATGAAAACGTGAATGTACCATATAAGATCATCTCATCAAACGTATTCTCAAAGTCAAGCTTGTTCTGCAAATAGAGATAAGTTTCTCATGCATTGCATATTTGTATTTTTTATGTAATATAATAAAAAAAAGTTAATATCTCAGATTAAATTTTATTAATTATTAGTTTAAGAGAAAAAAAAACACAGTGGAGAGTTAATTATGATAGACTAGTAAGCTAAAATATTTTTTCAACTCATAAGACAAATATTAACTATTGTTATACACATAGTACTGAAATCTCTCGATGTTGTGGTTTGTGGAAAAAATAGATAAATAAAAGCCTTATTATGTCGATTATTTATTAAATCAACATAATACATATTTATCATGGCAATTAAATATTAAATGCACAATAAATAGTTAATTTTTTATTAATGACATTGATGAAATATTTATATCATTTAAGGTTTGAAAGACGTTAACACTTAGTTAATTATTATGAAGTTAATGTTGGATGTTTACTAATATTATAAATAGTTGATGTTTGAAGGAGAACGATAAATGAACCATATAGACCATCCGATCAAACATATTCTCAAAGTCATCTTGCTTTGCAAATAGAAATAAGTTTGTCATGCATTTCATATTTGTGTTTTTTAGGTAATATAATAAAAAAAGGTAATATTTTAAGTTATTTTTTTTATTAATTATTAGTTTAAGAAAAAGAATGAATACAACGGAGAGTTAATTATGATAGAGCAAGCTAAAATGTTTTTTCACCTTCAAAGATGAATTTGAGCTATTATTACACACATATTACTGAAATGTGGATATTGTGGTTTATGCAAAAAAAAAATTGATAAATAAAAAATTATTATGTTGATTGTTTATTAAATAACATAATACATATTTATTATGGCAATTAAATATTAAATGCATAATAAGTTGTTAACTTTTTATTAATGACATTGATGAAATATATCATTTAAGGTCGAAAGACGTTTATTATTAATTAATTGTTGTTTAGTTGAGGTTGGATATTAATTAATATTATAAATAGTTGATGTTTGAATCAGAACATTGAATGTACTGTATAGACCGTCCGATCACACATATTCTCAAAGTCAACGCTTGCTTTACAAACAAAGATAAGTTTGTCATGCATTGTATATTTGTATTTTTATTTTTCAGGTTATATAATAATAAAAAAAGTTAATATTTTAGAGACTTTTTTATTAATTGTTAGTTTAATAAAAAGAATGAAGACAATGGAGAGTTAATTATGATATACTAGCAAGCTAAAACGTTTATTCACCTCATAAGACAAATATGAGTTGTTGTCAAACACAGAGTACTAAAATGTGAATGTTATGATTTATGGAAAAGAGGGATAAATAAAAGACTTATTATGTTGATTATTTATTAAATCAACATAATACATGTTTATTATGGTAATTAAATATTAAATGTGCAATAAGTTGTTAATTTGTTATTAGTGACACTCACAAAATATTTATATCATTTAAGGTTTGAAAGACGTTAACAATTAATTAATTATTCCGAAGTTGATGTTCCATGTTAACTAATATTATGAATAATTGATGTTTGAATGCTCTGGAAATAGAGATAAGTTTGTTATGAATTGCATATTTGTATTTTTCAGAGGTAATATAATAAAAAAAAGGTTAATATTTTAGATTAATTTTTACTAATTATTAGTTTAAGAAAAAAAATAATGCAGTGGAGAGTTAATTATGACAGACTAGCAAACTAAAATGTTTTTTCGCCTCATACGATTAATATAAGCTATTGTTACATATAAAGTACTGAAATTTGGATGTTGTGGTTTATGGAAAAGAGAGATATATAAATAACTTATTATGTTGATTGTTCATTAAATAAATATAATACATATTTATTATGGCCATTAAATATTAAATGGACAATAAATTGGTATTTTTTTATTAATGACATTGATGAAATATTTATATCATTTAAGGTCTGAAAGACGTTAACAATTAATTATTTATTGTGAAGTTGATGTTGGATGTTAACTAATGTTATAAATAGTTGAAGTTTGAACGAGAACGGTGAATGTACCGTAGAGACCGTCCGATCAAACATATTCTCAAAGTCATTGCTTGTTATGCAAAGAAACAAGTTTGTCATGCATTACATATTTGTATTTTTTAGGTAATATAATAAAAAAAAGTTAATATTTTAGATTATTTTTTATTAATTATTAGTTTAAGAAAATAAATGAATATAATGGAGAGTTGATTAGGATAGACTAGAAAGCTAAAATGTTTTTTCACCTCACAAGACAAATATGAGCTATTTTTACACATAAAAATGTGAATGTTGTGATTTATGAAAAAAAAAATAAATAAAAGACTTATTATGTTGATTATTTATTAAATCAACATAATACAAATTTATTATGGCAATTAAATATTAAATGTGCAATAAGTTGTTAATTTTTTATTAATGACATTGATGAAATATATTATTTAAGGTTTGAAAAACGTTAACAATTAATTAATTATTATGAAGTTGATGTTAGATGTTAACTAATATTATGAATAGTTGATGTTTGAATGAGAACGGTAAATGTACCATATAGACCGTCCGATCAAACATATTCTCAAAGTCATCGCTTGCTCTGCAAATAGAGATAAGTATGTCATGCATTGCATATTTGTATTTTTCAGGTAATATAATAAAAAAAAATATTCAAGTTTTTTTAATTAGTTATTAGATTAAGATAAAGAGTGAATACAATGGAGAGTTAATTATGATAGACTAGGAAGGTAAAATGTTTTTTCACCTCATAAAACTAATACGAGTATTGTTACACGAGTACGAAATTTAAATGTTGTGGTTTAGGAAAAAGAGACATAAATAAAAGACTTATTATGTCGTTTATTTATTAAATCAACATAATACATATTTATTATGGCAATTAAATAATAAAAGCGCAATAAGTTGTTAATTTTTTATTACTGACATTGATGAAATATATTATTTAAGGTTTGAAACATATTAACAATTAATTAATTATTGTGAAGTTGATGTTAGATGTTAACTAATATTGTGAATAATTGATGTTTGAATGAGAACGGTAAATGTATCATATAAATCGTCCGGTCAAACATATTCTCAAAGTCATCGTTTGCTCTGTAAATAGAGATAAGTTTGTCATGAATTGCATATTTGTATTTTTCAGGTAATATAATAAAAAAAGTTAATATTTCAGGTTATTTTTTATTAATTATTAGTTTAAGACAAAGAATGAATACAATGGATAATTAATTATGATAGATTATGAAGCTAAAAAGTTTCTTCACCTCATAAGACTAATATGAGTATTGTTACACGAGTACAAAATTTGGATGTTGTGGTTTAGGAAAAAGAGACATAAATAAAAGACTTATTATGTTGATTATTTATTAATCAACATAATACATATTTATTATGGCTATTAAATATTAAATGAAGTTGTTAATTTTTTATTAATGACGTTGATGAAATATTTATATCATTTAAGGTTTGAAAAACATTAACAATTAATTAATTATTGTGAAGTTGATGTTGGATGTTAACTAATATTATAAATAGTTGATGTTTAAATGAGAACGTGAATGTATCTTATAGACTGTCCAACCAAACATATTCTTAGAGTCATCGCTTGCTCTACAATGAGATAAGTTTGTCATGCATTGCATATTTGTATTTTTCAGTAATACAATACAATAAAAGTTAATATTTCAGATTATTTTTTTATTAATTATCAGTTTAAGAAAAAAAATGAATACAATGAAGAGTTAATTACGATAAACTAGCAAGCTAAAATGATTTTTCACCTCACAAGACAAATATGAGCTATTGTTACATATAGAGTACTTAAAGTGGAT